>OY992894.1:56388270-56825027 GCA_963921405.1 Cepaea hortensis
ACAAAGTTGACGCTCGACTGGGGTTTCATTCTCACAAAGATATTTGAACCACTTTATCTTGATGTCTCACCAGTGGCGAGACTGGGTCCGCGATAATATTGGATGCGTGGAGACAAAGCTGCTAAAAGGGCATTAACATATTAACATATTGTCTCATTTGCAAGGCGGCCCACTTGTCCATCGGGAATGCTGAACCGCCACATCCTGCACCCATCTTCTCTTTGGCCTTACTCTTCCTCTCTTCCCAGGCATATACTCCTCCATTATTGTTCTCTCCAAACTTTCGTGACGTTTCAAGTGACCAAAATATATAAATTTTCTTTGTTTTATCGTCTTTAATAGCCAACCTTCTTCAATATTCAGCTCTTTGAAGTATGGATGCATTTTCTTTCATGGTTGTTATGGTTTCTTGGCAAGTTTTGCAGAAGGTAGTTTGCCATTGCTTTCCTTCTGGGCAGTGACTGTATTAGTCCAAATCTAGTTCTCATTTATAACGATACAATACTGTTTTATATATAAAAACATAGAAACCCCAGTAGCGCAGTGGCAAGTGTGGGTTTTGTGGTCCTGAGTTCAAATCTCCCTTGAGGTGGGATTTAAGTTTCGTGACCACACTACTCCGAGGTCGAGTTAACCTCATACACAGGAGTTTGGAGGATTTGATGGTTAGTATGGTGGCTGACGTCGTATTGACCATCGTGTGCCGTTTGGTCATCAAAATATTGGCCCAGTACTATATATTGGCAGTCTACCACGATGAGATGGAAATTGAGACCTTCGCTTGATTTTTAATCCCGAATGAACTATTTTCTGAGGCTGCTTGTTAGTAAACACAGATACCATAACTCTACACTGCCTTGAACTCATGTTACTGTTTATCTGTGGATCCTGCTCATTTCTCTTCCCCGCTACTGACTTGCAAGCTACGTCAGCATAGAACTGGCAGTTTCGATAAGCCCCTCTGCCATGTGTCCACCGTGAAGAGGTAGAGGGGCTTGTGTGTTCCAATGACCCCAAAAGCTATGCCGACGGTAGCACAGCTAATGGTAGGGTCACCCATGTCGGACAGGTCAAGGAGAGAGGGAATTAGACGAAGAGACACACAAACCTGCTGCCTTGTAGGTAGACTGGGGACAGTCAAAGGCTAGGGAAAGCACACCGAAAAATGCTTGTCGAAATCGGATGTACTGAGCCACAGGCTTGAAAAAGCAGTGCAACGTAACTTAATCAATTCACGATGCCACATATTAAAATTACTCTGTATGGTGCTAATCCCAGCGAAGTCCCATCAGGTGGTGATAATGCCGGGCCCCCTGCCTCGAGGGGGTCCACCTATTACTATTGGTGGTCACTTTTCCCGGTGGCTGTGGAGTCAAGGCACAGAGGAGTAGGGTAAGAGCTATTGACACTCACATCCTACAGTGGAATGCCGAAGGAGTTTCCAACAAGAAAGTCCCCTTAACACATCGTCTTCATAAAGAGTAGAATACAATATAGAGTTCATTACCTTGCATGACATTTCTTTAAAGGAATGAAAAACATTGACATAAATGCCGAAACAGATACTAATGACCTCTGAAAGTAAGCGGTGCACCAACTAGGCCTGACGCTCCCGCCTCCTCCTCCTACCCTACCCCACCCTGATCTCTCATATTTCGTCAGCGAAGCCTAGAACACCATGCTGCTTGTCAGATATCACTCAATTCTATTTGTGGCGGTAAATATTGTTGTCTACGGAATTCCAGTCTATAGTCTGTAAAGGGTAATAAAGACATCAACAGACATTCTTGCCGCACTTCTATTCACATTTGGAACGTGTCCGTTAGTTTTCCCTCACGAGGAACTCTTAATTGTTATGCCCTTATATGGTTTCATTATTACCTTAATTATGTTTCGTGAAATCCCTTAATTGATTTATTTGATTGTTTCGGGATTTGAGATTTAAAGATTGAGCACAACCCACAATTGGCAACGCTGATCGTATTCTGGTACGAACCTAAGGCCTTATCCACGTCCTTGTCCAGGCTTTAGGTTCGTACCGGAATACGATCAGCGTTGCCAGTTGTGGGTTGCGCGCAATCTTTAAATCCTTAATACCGTTTCAGTTTCGAAAATGTTTTCCGCCAATGCTGTTAACGGCCATTTTGTTAGTCCATAAACCCAATATTAAGGGGCCTTGTTCATAACAAAGTTTTGCGCTATATGAGTGAGTTGAGCTAAGAACTGACATTACTATACTCAGGACATTCCAAAAGGCGCTCCGTCCCCTCGTTCAACAACCAGCTAAGAGGTATACTACTAATCGCTCTCACCGCAATCTGATTGAAAGTTCTCCTGGACTTCCCTCTCAGTTTTGAGATTCTACCAGAACCCCTGCCAATGTCCCGCAATCTCATCCTTTCCACTTACGGGTTCTCAATATGTACCCCACCTTCTCCACCTGATCCCACAGGCGCACGACCACCTCCTCCTTGTCCATAGGTAATCGACCCCCAAGAGGTGCATTCCCTGCCGGCCTATCAGTCTGTTCATTCCTCGCAATCCCACATGGCCAGGGCAAAACCATACAATTCTCACAATCTGTGACGTTTGAAGCGAGGTAAGCCATTCCACACGAAACATTCCTTTCTCCGCCTTACTAAGCATACCCCTTGAGTCCGTAATGAATACAATGTGTGTTGCTGTGGTCTCCTCTAACCAACGGAATGCCGCTGTTACTGCTTCCACCTCCATTCTCATGCTGGAGGTCGTAGCCTCATATGCCAGACTCTGTCTTTTAAGATCGTCCATCAGCTTTTGCAATGAAACCCCAACCACTACGTCTGTTTCTCACCATTGACCCATCGGTATATATGACTATGTCACTTGTATGTGTGTGTACTGTGGATCAGTTGTTTCATCTGAAACTGTGTGCGACCCTCTGCCCATTCTCTGCACTCACGACCCAGTATTACTATTACAGTGCTCTATTCATAAGTATAATGTGACTACTGGTAGGTGCTGGATTATTTGTGTCGGGAGGCTGTATGTTCATGCCTTAGTTGTCTGTCAATGACCTCTCTTCATTTTTATAGAGTGATCCCGCTTAATATTCATTTCCCCATAGATTGCAATATTATTCCTATATAATTTCCACACTCCCGCATGTCCCCTTTCTTCGACAGTTTCACCAGATAGCCTTCGTTTCAGTATGTGACCCAAACTCAATAAATAATTTGTGAAGCTGTTCAGCTGAAGTGTTTATATTGGCTTTAATATATTGTGCTGGGATATCATGATGGACCGGTAGCATTCTCATCCTTTAGAAATGTGAAAAATGGCTTAATTTCTTCTTTAGCTAGATTTTTACAGTTGATATCCATCTTCATTTATGCAGGACTGGAGGATATCTTGGAAGTCTTTTGCATTTTCCTCACAAACCATATTTCCATTATCATTAGATGTTTCTCATCTTGTTTGCTTATTGTCCATGTGTAACATGCGTTTAACAGTACAGGTTCTGTAATGTACTTAAACACTCTTTTCTGTTATCAATTATCAGTTATCAGTTGGGGTATCTTCATTGCACTCCGGACATGTCCATAGGTGCTCAGATCCTCCCCCCAGCATATGCATCAGCGTCCCGGTGGCTAATAGTGCCAGTTCTGTGTTGGTTGACGAGGCGCCTTGTTTTCCCGATGTACCTCTCGCGTCTGGTTGTGCCGATTCTTACTCCCAAGTCTTTCATCCTGGACAGCGATGTGGATTCACTGACGTCAAAGTCCTCTGTTCTCGCCATATCTTGTTGTTGTTGTTGTGAGATTGACAGTTTAAATTGCTTCGTTATGCCAGCGTCAGTTTTGTTGCGCACCAAAAAAAAAAGCATACCTTCTGTAGCTGGTTAACAGCTTCTGAAAGTCACTTTACGTAAACGATTCCATGTTATGTTTCTATGTCGTTTTTCTTACCGCAAATTATACGTTCTCATGAGTAGTTCTCATTTATTATTTATCTTCAACTTTGGTCATGTATATCACATTTGTTTCACCGTGGTTAAACAACCCTCTACTCATAAGATTTCATAAACATATTAGTTGAAGTATTATTGTCACCGAAACATATTTTAACAATCTCGTGGTCAAGGTATCGTGACGTTTGGGTATATGGTGCTAGGACTTTATTTCCTTGACCAAACGGCATTCTGTAGGTATCACGCCGGCCAGCTTACTTCCTTGTGTTGACCCGGAACTCTGTTAGTTAGTTAGTCTTTCCTCTTGAGCCTAAGTCGGTGCATAGGGTAGAAGTCATGGCTCTCCATGTCTGGCGGTTCGCTGCTACCTGTTGTAGATCCTGGATGTTCACTTTGCCTTTGAATGAGCACCCTGAACCCTGTAGCCACGTAAAATTCCCACCGCGAGGAGATGAATCCAGGACTGCTGGACAACAGGCACATGCAGTAGCCACTACGTTGCATTATCAGTTATGATCACTTAAAATATATTTACACTTCTATAGCCACCCCTTAGAATGCTCGTGCTATTAATATTATTATTATCACTAAACTATTTGTGCTACTATAATTACCCTAAAGATATTCCTGCTATTATGAAAACCTCTACAACACATGCACTGCCATCATTGCCCTAAATGTATTCGCGCTGCTTATATCACACTTTACAATATTTGTGCTCTTATGTGTACCACTAACATTCTTGCTCCTAGGATTTTTTTTTTTTTTTTTTGCATATCCTTTACAGGACATCGCTGTCAACATCAGCATCTTTCAGCTGATTGTTGATTTCTTGGCAAGATTACGCTCAGTAGTTTGCCATTGCTTTTTGAGCGGCCGGCTCACATACCCCGTAAGTTACCGACGCGATTCGAACCACTGCTGATTCTCACCGTCGTCACGTTACTTACGAGAGTATACGAGATTAGGAGAAAAGTCGCTAACCCCTAGGCCAGGAAGCCGGCGCTCCTAGGATTACCATAAAGATATTCGAGCTTTAGCGATCACCCTAAATTATATGTGTTACTGTAATTACTCTACAATACTCTACATATACTCTCATTGTTGTTTCCGTATCTGTAGACGTGTTCATGACTGGTTCCATTTTGCAGCATACGTTTTCTACGGCGTGGGGTAGCCTGCCTTCTTAGTCTCCTCTTCAGATATTAAGGTAGGCTACAGTGTTACTGCGATTCCTCGCTTCCCTGAAGGACCCCGGTAACACACTACTATATTCGCTTAAAAAATAATCGGTACTACAATGGTCGCCGGTGATAAACTGCAACAACGATGTCTAGATACTTCCATCGTTGTTTCCACCATCCTTCGCAGGTCCATCTCCTCCATTCTGAGAATCACTGTAGTATGTGAACACAACTGAAACGTACCTTGACTCAGCTAGTCTAAAAATAGCCTCTCGGCATTAAGTTCCTACATTAGACGCCATATGTTTAGCCATATTTTCAGATGCGGTCTCGTTTATTAGCAGGTCTTCTGGCAAAAAGGGGGAACACAACACTTGCCAACGAATTCAGCAGCATTTTCTCACAAGCCTGCCAGCGTAACTCGTTTGCTAATTTCGTGCTAAAGTGCACAAGTTAAGTAGAAAAACAGACACCCCATATCTATAGATACATAGTTACTACATACGCCTGTTTTGTTTTTTATTTTCGCTTTCTCATTTTCGCTGTTCAGCAGTTTGCTTCAGTTCATGGGTAAACTGTTCTCCGGCTTCATCAGACAAGTGTCTGTTAGCTGTATCGGGTGGGAACTGCGAGTTGCAGAAAGCAAGTGTTTGGCGTGATGTTTGTGTTTTCATAATCCCGAACACGTTAGGTTAAACAATTTGTCTGCTACCAGCTCAGCGAGATAGTTTTATAATCTTCTTATCAGCACCACCCACCGGCCGTCTAGACTACAGTTATACAGGCCCGACACAGCGTTTTAGATAACTTCCACATTAATGACTTTCAGTAGTGACGTCACAATCCTTCTCCCCGCTTTCCCTGATTCACATTTAGCACTAGGCTAGGAGTCTGGCCAAGTGTTTCTACTGTTTCACTGAGCCTTCTCTAGCGGAGTCTTTATTCTGTTTTCTGTGTATCTAGACTGTTTATGAAAGCTCTGTGACAATTCCAAATCTAAATGCCAACGCTGATGGCGGTATGTCGATGGGATGGCCTTGTTACGAGACCCACATATTTCACACGTGGTCAGTCGGTAACATTCAATGCTAACATGTGTCCACTGGCTCCCTAGTGCCATCTTTCTGATAATCTCTCTTCTGGCTGGATAACCCATTCTTACATTTCTTACAACACAGAAGAGAATTTAAAACAGAGATGAGTAATGTGGAGGGGGCATGCAGAGAGTTACGGGAGATTGTAAAAGATAGGGTGGTTTGACCTGAGTTGGTCGAGGACCTATGCCCCAATGGGGCATAACGGGCATAGAAAGAGGAACAACATTGCTGCTTTTATGGCATTATTCACGTCTGACACTGGTAACATACGTAATGGTGATAGAAAGATGGCGTCACTTCAGAGGCGAACGATCGACAGTTGTGTGTACTTGTTGTAAATGTTCCAGATAAATCAGGACTTTTGCTGCCAGGAGACTTGTCACTCAGCACTGACAGGACAATCGCGGCACACTGGTAAGTGCGCTTGCTGATCAAGGCAGGAGTCAATCTTCAGTGGGTTATTTTCTCCAACTAGGACAGCTCTGGGGCCGACCTAGCATCATGCTATGGGTATGAGATAATAGTTACATTGTCTGGGAAGGAACGAACAGATCACCCCAAACGCAGCACGCAGTACACAACCTTGCTTAACTCCTCTTGATTTCAAATTCTTCAGAAGTTGCACCATCAAACTTGATTATACCCTTCATGCCTGTGTGGAACGATTCCACAATGGACAGAAGAGTTGGTGGGCAGCCAATCTTCTTTAGTGCCTTGAACATACCCTCACGACTGACCAAATCAAATGCCTTTGTGAGGTCGATGAAGGCAATAAACAGTGGTTGATTCTGTTCACGGCATTTTTCTTGCATTTGTCGCAATGAGAATATCATATCAATGGTAGACCGGTTCTGTCAAAAGCCACACTGTGATTCGGGGTAGATGTCGTGGTTCCTATTATAGTGTCGCCCATGGAGTGAGGGGAATCAACACCCACATTATTTTTAACCCCATATCATTATTCTGGAGAATCCACCAGATTCCGCCCACAACACTCCCTCAGTCAATGGATACCTCTTTCTCTCTCACTCCCCACTGGATCGTGCCCCCTCTCACACTTCCCCAAAACAACATGCTCAACAACTCTAGCTTCTAAAACTTAATAACAAATAATTTAATGAAGCAAGGTGTGTGTATGTGTAGAATGTGTGTCGTATACTATAGTGTATCTGTAGAATCAGACCAGCAGATCAAGAGCCAAGTCAGATCATCATAGCAATGGCTACACCACAGCAGGTTAGCTCAGCACACAAAGACCTCACCAAACGATGTGTCTCTCCTGCCAGACGTTGACTTCCTCCGGTAGCTACTTGATAATCCAGATACATGATCATCAGAAATAGATATAGTCTAACACTGATCATGGATCGGTCCCACACAGTATAACTAAAGGTCCCTATAGTTCTGATATGTACCAATCCCCGTACCGTGAAAATATGTATCACTGTCACTGGTAACACTTGTTCCTATCTATTGTTCTAGATTGTCACAATCACAAAGTTACAGAGTACCATTCCACTGGAATCTACTACTCTATGAGAACGCTACGTTCAGTGTTCCTTTTTAAGCCCTAGTGTTCATTTGATATGTGGTGTAAAAACCGAACATCACCCAACCTGGGTGAACCCTATCACAAAGGAATCGTTTATATGTTTTTGCTCAACCGAGCCAGGTTCTTGTAGACCCTCCTGATTATGGGCCTAGCATAAACACTGTTGAATAAACTTTCTTCTCTGAATTTATCCATATTCTTAACACATTGACTGTTAATCTTGTGTTCTTCCTTACCGGAGTAGAACTTCATCATAACCGGTGTGGAACTTCCTCATAACTGGCGGGGAACCTGTTAAAGAGAGAACACACCTGGTGAGAGCAACCGGACACTGACTCCTATTAGATGGGTGTAGGCCTACGGCCTCGCTCAGATATTTATCAGCGAACTAAACTATGTCATTGTTTCTTATCAATGATGATTTCTCCAGTCAAGGTTTTCAATGGTGCACTTCTTTTGATCACTGGACCACAGGCTTTCTTTATTCCTTCATACATGCTTCTTATGTTTCCCTTATCACTTGCGATTTGAATGGACTCACATAACTTGATCCAATAATCATTTGCACATTGTCTGGCAGCCTTTTGCACATCCTTCCTAGCTTGCCTTAGCTCACTCAGAGTGTTACGCGTTGGTCTTTCCTTGTTTCTTAAGAGAGCTTTCTTTTTCTTATCAATCAAGGGCTGCAGAGTCTCGCTGTTTGCCGCAAACCAGTCCTGCCTCTTATGATCCACAGTGCCGTAAACCCCTACGGCAGTTTTATAAAGAGTTTCCTTAATTTGACCCCACTTTTCATTTACTGTACAATTTTCTGGTGTATCAGTGAATGCGTCTTCAAGTTGCTGTTGAAACTGAAAGCACTTTTCAGGATCGTGAGTGTTAATAATATTAATCCTGGGGCTAGATTTGTGTTTAGCTGTGTAGATTCTCTTTGGTCTCAGTCTAACCCTTGCAACAACCAAAGAATGATCCGTATCACAGTCATCACTGTGGTAACTTCGAGTCAATGATATATGGTTCAGATGTTGTCTCCGTGTGATGATGAAGTCCAGCTGGTGCCAATGGCCGGATCTTGGATGTTTCCATGTGACCTTATGCATCTCTTTTGTTTTAAAAAAGGAGTTTGTAATACATAGGTCATTACTGGTGCAATGCTCCAGCAGCCTTTGCCCATTTTCATTCATGCGACCGATGTTGTATTTTCCAAGGCACACTGGCCATGAACTCGAGTCCTTGCCCACACGAGCATTGAAATCACCGAGCATATAAATGTAGTCAGATTTTGGAACTGCCTTGATCACTGTCACGAAGTGATGTTGTAAAGGCTATCGATGCGTCTAGGGTTTGACATAATATGAATAATAATATGAATACCTTCGAGTTCTGAAGACCAAAACAGCCACTGGAACAAAACTCCACAACGACTTTCCTCTCGCAAATTGACTGTAATATGTCGACTCAATTACTCACATGTCGACTACACTCAATCGCTCAACAGAAACTTTAAAACACACACACTGGATTAACCAAAGCGGCATAACGGAATGTTAGCCATGCTTAAAATACATGCTGCGTCCCAACAGGACGGCAGCCCAAGTCTCACCCTTAGTGACGTTTTTCGTGACGCCTCCCTAGTTTCCCTGCGCACTCTATAACTGTACCATTCGGTGCATCTTTTAGGGAAGCTCCCTTCAGCCTTTCTCAGTCAGCTATGTGTCAGTGACTGATATGTGGCAATCACGGAGTCTAACTCCTCATAGAACGAATCCTTCTTATCATCAGAGGAATCGAGAGTCGGTGCATATGCAGTAATAATGGTGGCAAACCCACAAGAGGTTGCCAAGCGCAGTGATAATAGTCTTTCTTTTCCTCCTGCTGGAATTTCAATCATTCCAAGTAGCGAATTCTTCACTGCAAAGCCCACACCGTGTTGCCTTTTTTCTGCCTGCCCTCTACACTTCCAAAAAAAGGTGTAATTGTTTTCCATGAGTGACCCTTCCTCAGCGAGGCGAGTCTCCTGCAGGCCAGCAATATCAATGTTAAGACGATTGAGTTCGGCATCAATCACAGCCGTTTTTCTCACATCGTCAATATTGGTCAAGTCAGTGGAAAATCCTGGACACATGGTTCTCACGTTCCAGGTTGCAAGCCGTAGCTTGAGGTTTCTATTTATATTTTTGTTTGTACCTGGTGCATTGGTTTTACAGCCTGCGATTCAGATTGCGATTCAGATTTTGTCCTAGCCCCATCACCCATTGAAGCAGGCAGGCTGTGGCGGATCAGCACCCAATTGGCCGGGGGCTGCCCAGCTTGAGGCGGGCGGTAGCTGGTCAGTGACACCTGTAGGTGTCTCCCACCGTCAGAGGCAACGCGTGGCGCCCCATGTCTACGCCAATTGACAGGGACTTATAACCCGTAACAGTTGCCTCTCGCTTTGATTCCGAGACCAGTTAAGACCAGGGATGAAGTTATTGCCTCTCCATAGCACAAAGCCTGGGCTAAAATATAGAGATCATGTGTTGCCCATGCAGCATGATCCCTCTCTCGGCCTGCCTAGTTCACTCCAGAGGAAAGGTAACACCCCTACATCTGGAACAAGACAAGCTGCAGAAGCTGCCGGATCAGCAAAGCAATGCTCTAAATGTCCGCCTGTCGGAGCTTCGATCCTAGACCAGCCGCCAACCAAGGCTTAGGGCCTGGTCTGCCCTGCCATGACATTTTGTCTTTAGCTTGCATTTCCTCGCACCAGGGTAAGGCTTGTACCCTCCCAATAGCGCTCTTCCGCCCGAAGCCGTTGGCACAATGTGGGGTGTCGGTTTGGTAAGCGCCGCCCTACGTTCGGCGCTAACAGAAAGCAGGTAGTACCGTCTACTGTTGTACGGTAGCTCAGTCATATCTGACTAAGACCTGACACACACCTACAAGTACCTGACTAGAAACACTGTTGACTTGCCAGGCTGGTATAGCGGTGACCTAACAACTTGCCAGGCTTGATACTTATCATCCCAGCTAACTCTCTGGTACCCATGTTGTCAGACTGGATTCATGACTCAACTGCAGTGATTTAACAACGAAATCCTTCCAGTAACGTGAATTGTACCAAGACCAGTGTCCGTAGCGAGCCAACCATTGTGATGTGTATCAGGCCTGATATATTCTGCTTGGCTGTGATCAGCGCTTCTGAGTATGAACAAGTAAACTATACTTTCCCTTCCATGGTAGGTGTTTTTGATTATTTAGGCTGCATGTATCTAGTATAATACCAGCAACACGTAGAAGGTGAAATAAAAGTCAGTCAGCATCAATGTGATGGAGTGTTATGTACCAAACAAATGATAAAGATAGACCAGTTCAGAAAGGCTTTTACACGAAACTTGAAAGTACTATAGGTAATGACATAAAAGGCATTATACGATTATGATGGGGGAACTTGAATGCCAAGATAGGATCAGGTAGCATAGGTTAAGAAGAGATTATGGGGAAACTCGACTTGAGGTATTTAACAAAAATAAAGAATTATTTGCCGATTTTTACCAAGTGAAGCAAAATGTCATAAGAATAAGTGGTTTTACATACAACAAAATAAATAAAGCAATACTCGTGGCACCAGATCTCATTTTTATGAACAAGAAATTTGGATAATTTTTTAACGACACAACAACTTTTAGAGGTTCGGATTTATATTTAGATCATACATCTGCTGGTTAGTAAAGCTGCGTTGAAACTCAGTTGGTGCATATCATCTGATAAATATGGAAATCCGTACAGTTTAGGAGATCTCAGAAATCAAGAAACTAAGCAGCAATTTATGGTCAGTCTCTAAAGTTCCAGGTCCTGCAACCAGTTAGTAGATGAGGCGAGAACGGAAGACTAATGGCAACAGATTAAAAGTTTCTGGAACGGATGAATCTGTAGAAATCCGTGGAGCATGTGGACGCTAAAACAAACAAACATAGAAACAAACAAAGAAGAAGAATGGAACAATAAAAGGATTTGAACAATAACACTACCAGAGCTACTAAAGTCAGAGCTAATGAAAAATACACAGAAGGTAATACAGAAGTTAGAAAGCGGGTACGGGCAGATAAAATACAACATTTAGATGGCCTGGCAAGAGAGGCAGAAGAAGCAGGAGCGATAGGAAACCTCAGAGACCTGTTTAGCACCACATCAAAAGTGATATCCAAAATGGTTATGAGGAAGTTCTTACCAGCAATGACAATAAATAAACAGACGGAATAAATACTTCCAGTAATTTCTGATTAGACCAGTCCCAAAAGACGCCCTCTCCAAACCCCAATCTTTTCCAGCCTGCACAACTGGAGCTGTATGTCAACTGAGAAACCGCCGTAGGAGGAATTTAGAAACACTATTGGACTTAAAACTTTGACTTCTCGTTCAGAAAGCAGTGGCAAACTACTAAACATAAAATTGTCTTCATAATCAACCCGGGGTTGATCACAACGTCCTGCGAAGGGCATCCCACATTTAAAAAAAAATGACCCAAAGCAGGAATCTGTTGTGGTTATATGAAGTGCAGGAACCATCACGCTTTGTGGGCCTGGGTACACGGAGGGGTTGGGTTGAGTTGGGTTGGGTTGAGTTGAGTCAAGAACCGACATCACTGCACTCGGTGCATTCCCATAAGCTCTCATCCTCACCTTTAACAGCCAGCGAAGAGTTCCAGTACTAATTGTGCCCGTTGCAATCATCTGATTATATGTCCGTCTTGCTTACCACTCCTTACTGCTGCATTCCCTCTATACCATTATAATCAATCTGTTCTTCTGCATTATCCATATTCTCCCAGAGGGCCTTCACCACATCTGCCTTATTATGCATCAAATCACCCCTTAATGATGCGGCATCAGCCAGTCTGTCTGCCTGCTCATTTCCAACCACACCAGAGTGTCCTGGAGGAAAGATCCAGCGAATGCTCACAATCCGCGATCTCTGATTTGATGCATGTCATTCTGCCCGTCTTCACCGTTCCCAGCATGCGAATCAGTTATACAATGCGCATACAGTTTGTTCTCCAAAGAGCGGGAAGCTGCAGTAACCGCCTCCACCTCCATTCTCAGACTTAGATGCAGTAACCGCCTCTACCTTCATTTTCAGACTTAGCTACAGTAACCGCCTTCACCTCCATTCTCAGACTTAAGGTTGTGGTGTCATACACGGAGGAATAGGTAGTCAGTCTCCTTCTCCCTGGTAGCGAACATCGAGAGCTCTGACATCCAGCTCTCTTCCGACACTGCTGATTGTCAGCGTAAAGTAATAACCATTATCCAAGGGTTTCCGCTATGGTACCCTAAGCTAATATGAACACCTTGACTGAATTACTGCACAAATGATCTAGCAGAGTCTGGGAGATGGAAAAATAACATCAGACTGGAGAGTAGGACATCTGATGAATCTGACAAAGAAAAAGTACCAGCAGGTGTGCAAACATGATAGAGGTGCGATGTTATTGTAATTTCCTGAGAAAATAGTCAGCAGGATCAATCTGATGCAAGGTCAATTAAACACGCTCGGTGAGAGAACGATAGATAGATCCGAAAATGCATAGAGCAAAGTCAAAGAAAGACAAATGAAACTTCACATCAAGATGTGGAATCATATGCTTTTTAAGATAGCAATGTAGATAAAGACGGAAGAACCGATAGATATATTACATTAAGAATATAAAAGGTGCTTTCATAGCACTTAATTTGTGGAAGTCAAAAGAAATGAAACGCAGCACCAAACTTAGAATGTTGAATTACAGTGTTAAACCATTACTTGTGTATGGATCAGAAACGTGGAGAACCACTACTAATTACTAAAGACTGCATGCGTTCATTAATTGGTGTCCGCACAGTTTAGTGGGACTAACAAGGTATGACACCAATCTGTTTGTATTCACCTTGATGTGGCAGAGGGTTTCCATTGACCCATATGCCGAAGGTAGCACAGCTGTTGTTTGGGTCGGACAGGTCAAGGAATAGGTACCAGAAGAAGCAACTGCTATTGTGAGGGCATTTTAAGGACATTTGGCAACATCGTTGTGATGCACAACCATACACTGTCTTGTTAACGGAAGGAACACAACTTTGTCACTGCTGGCAAAGAGAACTTCGGTAACAGTCAATGCAAAACGTGAACATTTAATCTGTTTCATGGTCTAGGGCAGTGGTTCTCAACCTTTTTTGGCCGATGCCCCCCCCCCCCCTTTTACCATATGTTCAGAACGTCATTCCCCCCCCCCCCTTTCGAATTTCCTCCCTATAAATCCTCACACACCCCCCCCCCCACCCTTACACAGTATACATAAATATGGAAGCTAAATTTAATAACACATACTAGAACGAGTTTAGATATCTACATAAAATGTGATGTGCGGGTCTAATTACGTTATAAAACGAATTTCACTAGGGCGAGAAGTACAGAACCGTAAAATTTAGAGGGAAAAACAATATCAAGTAACTGGTTCTTGTATTAATGCGATCTTGAAATAATCTTCTTCTTCTGCGTTCATCCGGAGTTTTTTTTTTCCGGATGTGATTGCGTTGTGCCTGCTTACAGCAGAGCTGCGTTCTTGCGCCGTTAGGCCGACACATCCTACTTCTGCGGTCATTTGTTGACCGGGTTAACCTTCCCGGGGGAAATAATCTTAATTCCCCCCCCCCCCCGGAAACCCTAAAATCTCTTCCCCCCCCCGGAAACCCTAAAATCTCTTCCCCCCCCCCCCGAGGGAGAACCACTGGTCTAGGGTTTCCTCCCCTCTTAAATAACTGTTATTCAGTTTCCATTGTTGTCATGAAATATAGCAGTTTAATTAGCAGTTTCCATTGTTGTCATGAAATATAGCAGTTTAATTAGCAGTTTCCATTGTTGTCATGAAATACAGTAGTTTAATTAGCAGTTTCCATTGTTGTCATGAAATATAGCAGTTTAATTAGCAGTTTCCATTGTTGTCATGAAATACAGTAGTTTAATTAGCAGTTTCCATTGTTGTCATGAAATACAGTAGTTTAATTAGCAGTTTCCATTGTTGTCATGAAATACAGTAGTTTAATTAGCAGTTTCCATTGTTGTCATGAAATATAGCAGTTTAATTAGCAGTTTCCATTGTTGTCATGAAATACAGTAGTTTAATTAGCAGTTTCCATTGTTGTCATGAAATATAGCAGTTTAATTAGCAGTTTCCATTGTTGTCATGAAATATAGCAGTTTAATTAGCAGTTTCCATTGTTGTCATGAAATACAGGAGTTTAATTAGCAGTTTCCATTGTTGTCATGAAATATAGCAGTTTAATTAGCAGTTTCCATTGTTGTCATGAAATATAGCAGTTTAATTAGCAGTTTCCATTGTTGTCATGAAATACAGTAGTTTAATTAGCAGTTTCCATTGTTGTCATGAAATATAGCAGTTTAATTAGCAGTTTCCATTGTTGTCATGAAATATAGCAGTTTAATTAGCAGTTTCCATTGTTGTCATGAAATATAGCAGTTTAATTAGCAGTTTCCATTGTTGTCATGAAATATAGCAGTTTAATTAGCAGTTTCCATTGTTGTCATGAAATATAGCAGTTTAATTAGCAGTTTCCATTGTTGTCATGAAATATAGCAGTTTAATTAGCAGTTTCCATTGTTGTCATGAAATATAGCAGTTTAAATAGCAGTTTGCATTGTTGTCATGAAATATAGCAGTTTAATTAGCAGTTTGCCGGTCTCTCTGGCCGAGGGGTTACAACACTTTCTCCGTAATCCCGTTTATCACGCAGAGTCTCGTAGCAGGGCGAGAGCTGGGAGCGGTTCGACCCCCGCTGGTGACTTGCGGGATAACTGAGCCGGCCGCTCAGAAAGCAATGGCAAACTACTGAGCGTAATCTTGCCAAGAAATCAACATACAGCTGAAAGATGCTGATGTTGACAGCGATGTCCTGTAAAGGATATGCAAAAACATTTAACAATTAGCAGTTTCCATTGTTGTAATGAAATCTAGCAGTTTAATTAGCAGTTTTCAAAAGTGAAACATGTAATACCCTGTTCAGCTCTTCTGTGTTACGGGTGACATACAAAGTCTGGACCCATATGCAGCTCGCTAATTAAGGGATATACAGGAAGTGCCGTTCACTTTGCGACACTGGCAGTATGTTGGATACAATAGCGGTGAACATATTAAATGTATCAGATCCGATGTGGTTTATGTGCAGATATCTCCTCCGCGTGGAGCGTCTTATGTGAAATATGCGAGCACGAGTTGAACTCTGTTGTCTACTGTTTGTGTAGGCTGTAGTTGCGTGTCATTTAATAGAACTTCACAACCAACTGCAACATTTTTGCCTGCTAGTGATTTTACTAGGCAAATTTACCTTCAGTAGTTTACCATTGCTTTCAGAACTACCGAAGCTCATAACATTGACATCAACGCAAAGCGATCTGCTCCCAAATGGTCTGCAGCAGAGTTGGAACCCTCAGCCTGGTACGTCGGGGAACTGTGAAACGCTCTCATAGCCCATGAGCCACAGCGCCGGCATTCTTATTATACTTTACATGTTCATGCCGTGTAGTTATTTACGTATATTTTTGTGATTTCTGTTGTCCATTTACAAGCTAAGCTTTAAGGGACTGAAACTGATATATCTTATGTGTCCTATCGTCTATGTGTACATGTTTGTGCTAGCTATATATTGCTTAGTCCAAGTTCCTTGTCCCTGCAACTAGCTTGTCTTAGGAGTACAGTGTTTATTGCCATATTCTGCTGGGGGAAGCACCTCTCATGCAAGAGCTGAATCACGCAGACCTCTATATACAACTAGTTAGTTCAGGCAGGTCTGTTTCTTGCTGCTCTCCCTCCTCAAGCCCGGTGTCAGGCAGGTCCCGGAATCTGCCCTTTCCGACACTTCCCACGCTTAAAGTAGGTCAACAGACGTGCAACGCTTTCTTTTGTTTTTAATAAAGTGCAACTCCGCACGAGCCATGCTTGATATTTTATTTCTGGCCCAGTGATGTCAACACCCAAGCAGAAAGTAACTCATGTTTCTCTCTTTGAGTTACATAGTGTGTCAAGAACCGACACCACAGCACCCGGGACATTCCTATACGCCTTCCGCCATCATCTTCAACAGCCAACAAGGAGACCCAGTACTTATGTTACCAAATGCAAGGTGATTATGTGTCCGCCTGGCCTCTCATCTGAGAACTGAGGGTCGGCAACATCCTCTGGTCATCTCCTGCCGCAATATAATTTGTATAAATGTAACCAGAGGGCGGCCAGAGGAAACGCTTTAAAGACACTCTGAAAATCTCACTGAATGCTTTTGGAATTCATCATGATACCTGGGAGACTGCAGCCAGAGACCGAAATTCGTGGCAGCCAGAGACCACCATTACGCAAGGGTGCAGTCACGTGTGAGGCAGCGAGGACTGCAAGAGCTGTGAAGAAAAGGCAGGACAGAAAAACCACTGCAGGAAATCCTCCTCCAGAAACGTCAAGCATACTTTGCCCACATTGTCAAAGAACATTTCGAGCTAAAATAGGCCTTATCAGCCATCTTAGAACTCACGGCTTCATACTTTTAACCCCATTGGATGAAATGAATGGTCATAAGTATTCTTGATGGACAAACAACAACAACGTAAATGTAACCTAGAGCCAGATTCTTGTCAGTTCCTCTAGCCTGACTAGTTTGCGTCCTAGGCAAAACTATTGTCTGGGGTATTATGATAGCACCTACATTTCGTATTTCAAAGATGCTAACGGTCTCTCTGGCTAAGGGCTTACGGCCGCGATTGGAAAACCCGCTTACCTGCGTTCGAAACACAGCTGTGACCGATTTGGCAGCATACCGCGTGTTGGTATGGGAGCCGGACGTTCAGAACACAATGGCAAACTATTGAACGTAAACTTGCCAAGACATCAACAACAGCAGTAAAATGCTGGTGTTAACAGCGATGTCCTGTAAATCCATCCATCATGTGCCATGCCTATAAGCGTGGGCGGTCATGTTTTGCCATCTCACTCGATCACCAGAGTCGTGGATCAGCTTCGTATTCCTGTCTCGACCATGTCACGTGGCCAAGCCATCCAAGTATTTACTTCTCGGTCTTCCCTTTGGTCTCCTCCCTTCGATGTTGCCAGTTGTCACCAAGTTCTCTAATTCATTTCTTCTTCATGCCCAAAAATTTTGACTGTCTATGTCTAATGTCTCTAATCAGTTTACGATCTTCATTTGTTTCTTGAAGGACTTGTTCATTGGTTTTTTTTTCTGTCTGTCCATGGTATTCTTTGCATTTTCCTCGGAAACCACATTTCCACAGCTATCAGATGTTTTTCAGCTTGTCTGCTCGTTGTCCACGCTTCACATCCATACAAAAGTACAGGTTCTTATTAGCACTTCAACATTCTTTTTCTCGTTTCAATTGATATATTTTTTATTGGTCAGTATGTTTTTCATCTTGCAAAAGGCTACCTTCGCAATGACAATTCTTGTTCTAATTTCTTCAAGGCAACTCCCATGAGATGTTAAGTTTGTTCAGAGATAACTGTATCGATTCACTTGTTTATGAATATTCCCATTTACTAGTATGTTAGTTAGTTAGTCGACAGATCATCCTCATTGCACATCGAACTATTCAGTCCATAAGTGCTTGGATCCCCTCCTCAGCAAATCCCGCAGCGTGTAGCGGCTAACGACACCAGTTCTGTGCTGGTTTATCAATCTTCTTTGGCTTCCTGCGTAGTGTTCTTGTTTGGCCACACCTCTTTTAATTTGCTGTCCTCGCAGTCTGGCCATGGTTGTAGATTCGCAGTCATCACTTGATTCTCGCAAAAGTCTTACTTCTTGTAGTGCATACAGAATGTCAGCCTGGTCCTTGGCGCGTCCGCCCTCCACATTAGCCATACCTGCGAGCTGCGAAAATTCACTCGAGGGTTGCTTCGCTCAATGCACGAAACTCCGTAGTATCGGCGCAGATCTTGAGAAGAAACTCCTTGTTTTACATCCTGGCACACAAATTACACGTAGGGGATGAAAATACCCATCTGTTACGCGAAAAAAGTAACGGTCATATAAACAAAACAACCTTCCGTCGCCATCATTTACTTGTATATTTCATTGTGGTATTTCTATTAAGAGAGATGTTAGGCACGGATGTGTAATGTCTCCGGATCTTTTATCCCTATACAGTGAAAATATTTTCAGAAATGTAGAAGATATAAATGGAATCAGCATTGGAGGACGAAACATCAATAACATTAGACATGCAGATGATAGAGTATTGATTGCAGACAATGAGCAGGATCTGCAACAATTAGTAGATGCGGTTGTTGCACACAGTGAACAACTGGGGTTAGAATTAAATTGTAAACAAGACAGAGATTATGGTCGTCACTAGGAAGAACAAAATACCACAATGTAATATACAAGTAAATGGGAATATTCTTCAACAAGTGAATCGGTACAATTATCTCGGAACAGTCATAACATCTGATGAGAGCTGCCTTGAAGAGATTAGAAGAAGAATCGCCATGGCGAAAGTAGCCTTTAGCAAGATGAAAAACATACTGACCAATAAAAAGTGTCAATTGAAACGAGAAAAAGAGTGTTGAGGTGCTACATAAAGCCTGTTCTTTTGTATGGATGTGAAACTTGGACAATGAGCAGTCAAGCTGAAAAACATTTGATGGCTGTGGAAATGTGGTTTCTAAGGATAATGCAAAGAATACCATGGACAGACAGAAAAACCAATGACCAAGTACTACAGGATACAAATGAAAATCGTAAATTGATTAGAGAAATTAGACGTAGACAGTCAAAATTTTTTGGACATGTTTTGAGAAGAAATGAATTGGAGAACTTAGTGACAACTGGCAAGATCGAAGGAAACAGACCAAGGGGAAGACCGAGAAGTAAATATCTGGATAACTTGGCCACATGGCATGGTCGGGACAGGAACACTGAGCTGATCCACGACTCTGGTGATCGAGTGAAATGGTTGATTGATTGATTGATTTCCTTCTTCCCAGTGACGACCATAATCTATGTCTTCTTACAATTCAATTCTAACTCTTGTTGTTCACCGTGTGCAACAACCGCATCTACTAAATGTTACAAGTCCTATTCATTGTCTGCAATCAAGACTGTATCATCTGCATATCTAATGTTATTGATGCATCGTCCCCTAACGTTAATTCTTTCCATATCTTCTATATTTCTGAAAATATTTTCACTACAGGGAAAAAAAGATCTGGAGACATTACACATCCCTGTCTCACACGTCTCTTTATAGGCTGATATTGACCTACTTTATTATCAATTCTTATGGCAGCTTGTTGTTTCCAATATATATATTTTTTTACAAGTCTATTGTCTTTTCCATCAATTTGTTGATCTTCAAGCATCCTTATCATGTCGACATGTCTCACTTTATCGAAAGCCTTTGTGTAGTCAGTAATGCAAAGGTGTAGATCTTTGTTTACTTCTATAGAACGTTCAGTTGCTGTTCTCAGTATATACACAGCATTTACTGTACCCTTGCCTTCTACAAACCCACATTGTTCTTCTCCTATTTCAGGTTATATTTTCTTCCTAATTCTTTGCATGATAATTCTTAGCAAAATCTTCCTGATATGACTCATTATACTAATTGTTCGATGTTGATCACATTCCAATGCTTATGATTTCTTTGGGATTGCAATAAATACAGAGTTACTTAATTCATGATGTACATTTTCAGTATCATATATTATATTCAGCAGTCTGGTAACTTTGTCTATTCCATATTCTTCTAAGGCATTAATCATTTCTGTTGTGATACTGTCTGAACCGGGGGTCTTGCCAGATTTCATATGGTTAAGAGCATTCTTGACCTCCATCTTCAAAATTGATGGTCCTTCATTATTAATTTGAATATTATACTGTTCATCTCTGTTATCATCATAACGGTTTTTCACATGATCTGACCATACATGTAAAATCTATCTTTTGTCTTTAGGTAGCCTGCTGATATATGTGTTCTTTGATTAGTAAGCTGCTGAATTCTTTTGTGCATTAGTTAGGTATTTTTACTGTTGTGATGTTTTTCAATTTCTATGCAGTTTTTCTCGAGCCATGCTTCTTTTATCTCCTTACATAATATTCTGACTTTCCTGTGAATTTCTTTATATTTGGCAGGATTATCTTTGTTCTGTCTTCTTGGTTCCATTAGTTGTAAAATTTCTTCAGTCATCGTCGTCTTACTACCCACTTTCTTTAATTTTGGAATCGTTTTTTTTCTGCAGCAAAACTGATTGAATTCTTCAACATTTCAATTTGATCATCCACATCTTGAAATAGGATCTCTAGTTCAGATAATATATCAAATGTGTTGTTTACTTCTATGTTAAAATTATCTTGTATTTCTTTATCAGTTTCAAATTTGCACAAATCATATTTCAGGTTTCCTGTTGTATACTTCTTCTTCTTCTTCTTCAGCTTTCCGAGCCATTGAGGTTCTTTGCTGCAAATACAATCCGTCTCCATTCGTCACTCTGGTGGACCTTCTCTTGCCAGTCGTTGATTCCAAGTGCTTGTAGGTCTGTACATGTATTATCTCTCCACTTAATTTTATCTTCAATGTGCCTGTAATTAATCTGTGATCACTGCAACAGTCTGCATTGGGGACTGTTTTTAAGACTGTTAACGCTTTCGAAACCTGCTAATCAGGATGTGATCTATTAGATTTTTAATTCTGCTGTCTTGGTTCCTCCATGTCCATAATCTTCTGGGATGCTGTTTAAACCAGGTGTTTCCTACAACCATTTCTTGTTATTTTGCTCATTCTACAAGTTTGTATCGTCTTTCGTTTCGCTCTCCCAAACCGTTTTGCCTACACTCTCATTTAGTGACGGTTATTCTAACATGTGGAGCCTGCACCATATACCCGTAGCCTCATGGTCTGAAAAGGGGTCATTTCATTATTTTACTGTAATGGTTTGGATATTGCTAATGCAAGGAACAAGAGCCCGCCACACATGAAGACTTATTGACGGCAGGCTATATAACACGAGACCGGAGAGGACACGCCTTTAAAGAGCTAGTGAAATCAGTCAGGGCGGCTGGCAGTGGACACAGGTTGTGATCATCCTAGATAGAGCCTGGGAACATCCGATTCAGTAGACACAGGCCCGGGCCCATCTCGATAGCCCTTAGCGATCCAGTGTGTCGAGACCAGTCATTCTGCTTTGTGTTCATTAGGTTAAAAAAAAAAAGTATCGTGCTGAGGGCGCCGTGTCACGTGTTTCATTATAGAGGCTTTCTGCTTGATGTCTGTGCGACTAGACTCGCAATGTTTGTATATGTTTTTTCTTAACCTGAGCATACCGATTGAGATCTAACTATTCAGTTCTGCTATTTATCAAGTGTGTTTATGCTATTCAATCAGATATAGAAGAGACTGCGTATCTGTTCACAGCATTGATTTGTCAGGGCTATGTGCCCTGAAAACACATGAATACACATGTATATAATATTACCTGTACTGGCGTGTTAAATGTGTACGTAGTCAGTCATTGCAGCAGATATTCTGTCCAATACATGTCTTAAGTTGCTACCAGTGAACGCGTATGTTTCTTCTGTGGAGGTGATCGGACACGTGCGCTCGTGTCAGATTTAGCAGATTGTGTGACGTCAAACATGGTCAGATGGTGTTTGATGATAGGCAATGATGAAGTGTGGATAATGCCAGCAACAGATGGTCGTGGCGTGAAGTCGCCATCCACCAGTGTTGTGTGTTGTTGTCGCGGCATGTGTAGAACACATGGATGATACTGAGTGTTTTCTTAGTTTCTATTACATCGTTATTTCAGTGATTCAGTACCGAAGGATAATATTTCGCCACACGTGACCTACCATTTGGACAGAAAGGAAGGATAATATATCGCCTTAGTAGGGTCATCGTATTATTTGTTTTGTTTCGAGGTATCATCCGCAATTTCAGTGCTCAGTGAACGGAAATTTACGTTATAATACTCGTTTATTTGATTGTATACCATTTTTGGTAGAAACCTACTGTTTGCTAGGCAATTGAATCAGTTAGTGTGATATCTTGGCATAACGTTTATTGACATCTTGTAAGGGGGTTATTTCAACATTGATGCTGTTTGGTGTATGCAGGCAAAGTTCTTGAAGGATTGAGGAAACAAAGGTAGCATGTCCAAGCAGATGCCTGGCAGTGTTCAAATAGAGAAAGTTAAAGATATCAGCCTCGATAGGTCAATATCCCTGGCCTTATCGTTATCGTGCATTAGCACCAGTGTCCGACTGTGTGTGGGTCCGGTATCCCTGCTCCTTGCTGCTGCTCATCTGTACACATCTCGAGTATTGGAATAGCCATAGACCGACCAGTCATGCATTGTTTCACAGTTTCAGTGCCAAACAAAATGTAGGTTTGAACTAAACAAACATGGATGGCGGAAAAGGGGAAGTAGGGGTGGGTCACAGTTATGACATAGAAGTTGTTAATATTGCAGCAAGCGTTTTGTATTATGCATACAATTAAAGCTCGTTTCTCAGGGAAAACTATTGTATTGATATTTTAATTGAGACATCATTTCGCAATGACAATATTTCGGCGATATATAAACCAATGGCAGAGACAGGAGGTGGCTGAAGACGATGAATGAGTTAATGACAAGGAGTGCACAGATGACACCAAGTTAGAATACTGAAGTTTTCATGGACAGCCAAGGCAACCAAGTTCTACAGGAGACATTCGCGGACATAGATGACTGCTCACATAAGAACATGACAAACCTTACTCATTTGGTCACCTTATGCAGAGGGGAAGGAGACAGTGATAGTCTGGAGAACATTTTGACAGCTACGAGGATTGAGACTATTGGAGACAAATGATGACAGAGGAAGAAAATACCCCAAGGGTTGACGGAGTCCCATGGACATTTGTCAACAGTGGGATGAATTAGGAGTACAGGGAACATTTTGTGGACACAGGCGATCGTCTTCTCCGTCAAGTATCATACATGACATGGCAGAAAAGCCTTGGAGCTATTTATATGAACTGGTAGAAGGGTCGTCAGTCTGAGCGCCCCGGTGACCTCGCCTGTGGTCACCTATGGATGACAGATAAGCCGCTGACAGTGGCGTTTATTACTCATTGCTCATTCATCGGGCGGTTTAGTGTGATGTCATCCCTGGATTGCCGGTTTGGGATTTGGTTTCATATTCCTAGATATCTGCATGCTATTTTAATGCTAACAATATTTGAGAAATATAACGTGTAGTGTCTTTGTAGTATTTGCTACTACTTTGAACTATTGTATTGTTTTCCAACTGTTTCTAGGAGATAGCTCTCTGCCGCTACATCTGATTATATTGTATGTAATGTTATATCTAGGACGGGACAGTCACACGTGTGTGATGCTACTACATATCAGATTAAAGATAACACGCTGTCGCTACATCAAATAATATCGAATGTAATGTTCCATCCAGAACGAGGCAGCCGCATGAGTGACTCGACAAGTCATACTAAAGACAGTGTCATTCATTGACTAGATAAACCACATTAAAGACAGTGTCATTCATTGCTCGGCAGATTGAGGCTTCCGATTGTCAGATCATGTAGTACTATGTATAATGAATGCAGTTATAATCGTATGACCAGCTGTAAAGATAAGACTCCCTGAACACACCTTTAGGTGCCCTGGGCGTATCGTGCTGGACCATGTTTGTATAGAACCATCGGCACTCTGTGGGTGATGTGTTCAGAGTCAGACCGGTTGCCTGTTACTTCCCAAAACACTCATGATATCCATTGTATGTTAGGTCGACGTGACAGCCCGGTCAGTTGATAACATCCGCCCCAGTTTGAATTCGAACCCATGACCACCAGGTCGTCAGTCATGCACTAGTTACAACTCTACTGCGGGCAATGCTTTATTTAATATTTCCCGGCCCTTCATCAACATTCCCATGTCCTGTGTGCAAATTTCCCATACTTAAAAGTACAGTAAAAGTGTTTCTCTAACCCAGTAAATACTACATACTAACTACTGTGTATAATACTGTAAATACTACATACTAACTACTATGTCTCTCTAACCTAGTAAATACTACATACTAACTACTATGTCTCTCTAACCCAGTAAATACTACATACTAACTACTATGTCTCTCTAACCCAGTAAATACTACATACTAACTACTATGTCTCTCTAACCCAGTAAATACTACATACTAATTACTATGTCTCTCTAACCCAGTAAATACTACATACTAACTACTATGTCTCTCTAACCCAGTAAATACTACATACTAACTACTATGTCTCTCTAACCCAGTAAATACTACATACTAACTATTGTGTATAATACTGTAAATACTACATACTAACTACTATGTCTCTCTAACCTAGTAAATACTACATACTAACTACTATGTCTCTCTAACCCAGTAAATACTACATACTAACTACTGTGTATAATACTGTAAATACTACATACTAACTACTATGTCTCTCTAACCCAGTAAATACTACATACTAACTACTATGTCTCTCTAACCCAGTAAATACTACATACTAACTACTATGTCTCTCTAACCCAGTAAATACTACATACTAACTACTATGTCTCTCTAACCCAGTAAATACTACATACTAACTACTGTGTATAATACTGTAAATACTACATACTAACTACTATGTCTCTCTAACCTAGTAAATACTACATACTAACTACTGTGTATAATACTGTAAATACTACATACTAACTACTATGTCTCTCTAACCCAGTAAATACTACATACTAACTACTATGTCTCTCTAACCCAGTATATACTACATACTAACTACTGTGTATAATACTGTAAATACTACATACTAACTACTATGTCTCTCTAACCCAGTAAATACTACATACTAACTACTATGTCTCTCTAACCTAGTAAATACTACATACTAACTACTGTGTATAATACTGTAAATACTACATACTAACTACTATGTCTCTCTAACCTAGTAAATACTACATACTAACTACTATGTCTCTCTAACCCAGTAAATACTACATACTAACTACTATGTCTCTCTAACCCAGTAAATACTACATACTAACTACTATGTCTCTCTAACCCAGTAAATACTACATACTAATTACTATGTCTCTCTAACCCAGTAAATACTACATACTAACTACTATGTCTCTCTAACCCAGTAAATACTACATACTAACTACTATGTCTCTCTAACCCAGTAAATACTACATACTAACTACTATGTCTCTCTAACCCAGTAAATACTACATACTAACTATTGTGTATAATACTGTAAATACTACATACTAACTACTATGTCTCTCTAACCCAGTAAATACTACATACTAACTACTATGTCTCTCTAACCCAGTAAATACTACATACTAACTACTGTGTATAATACTGTAAATACTACATACTAACTACTATGTCTCTCTAACCTAGTAAATACTACATACTACCTACTGTGTATAATACTGTAAATACTACATACTAACTACTATGTCTCTCTAACCCAGTAAATACTACATACTAACTACTATGTCTCTCTAACCCAGTAAATACTACATACTAACTACTGTGTATAATACTGTAAATACTACATACTAACTACTATGTCTCTCTAACCCAGTAAATACTACATACTAACTACTATGTCTCTCTAACCTAGTAAATACTACATATTAACTACTGTGTATAATACTGTAAATACTACATACTAACTACTATGTCTCTCTAACCCAGTAAATACTACATACTAACTACTGTGTATAATACTGTAAATACTACATACTAACTACTATGTCTCTCTAACCTAGTAAATACTACATACTAACTACTATGTCTCTCTAACCCAGTAAATACTACATACTAACTACTATGTCTCTCTAACCCAGTAAATACTACATACTAACTACTATGTCTCTCTAACCCAGTAAATACTACATACTAACTACTATGTCTCTCTAACCCAGTAAATACTACATACTAACTACTATGTCTCTCTAACCCAGTAAATACTACATACTAACTACTGTGTATAATACTGTAAATACTACATACTAACTACTATGTCTCTCTAACCCAGTAAATACTACATACTAACTACTATGTCTCTCTAACCCAGTAAATACTACATACTAACTACTATGTCTCTCTAACCCAGTAAATACTACATACTAACTACTATGTCTCTCTAACCCAGTAAATACTACATACTAACTACTATGTCTCTCTAACCCAGTAAATACTACATACTAACTACTATGTCTCTCTAACCCAGTAAATACTACATACTAACTACTGTGTATAATACTGTAAATACTACATACTAACTACTATGTCTCTCTAACCCAGTAAATACTACATACTAACTACTGTGTATAATACTGTAAATACTACATACTAACTACTATGTCTCTCTAACCCAGTAAATACTACATACTAACTACTATGTCTCTCTAACCCAGTAAATACTACATACTAACTACTGTGTATAATACTGTAAATACTACATACTAACTACTATGTCTCTCTAACCCAGTAAATACTACATACTAACTACTATGTCTCTCTAACCTAGTAAATACTACATACTAACTACTGTGTATAATACTGTAAATACTACATACTAACTACTATGTCTCTCTAACCCAGTAAATACTACATACTAACTACTGTGTATAATACTGTAAATACTACATACTAACTACTATGTCTCTCTAACCTAGTAAATACTACATACTAACTACTATGTCTCTCTAACCCAGTAAATACTACATACTAACTACTATGTCTCTCTAACCCAGTAAATACTACATACTAACTACTATGTCTCTCTAACCCAGTAAATACTACATACTAACTACTATGTCTCTCTAACCCAGTAAATACTACATACTAACTACTATGTCTCTCTAACCCAGTAAATACTACATACTAACTACTATGTCTCTCTAACCCAGTAAATACTACATACTAACTACGATGTCTCTCTAACCCAGTAAATACTACATACTAACTACTGTGTATAATACTGTAAATACTACATACTAACTACTATGTCTCTCTAACCTAGTAAATACTACATACTAACTACTATGTCTCTCTAACCCAGTAAATACTACATACTAACTACTATGTCTCTCTAACCCAGTAAATACTACATACTAACTACTATGTCTCTCTAACCCAGTAAATACTACATACTAACTACTATTCTCTCTAACCCAGTAAATACTACATACTAACTACTGTGTATAATACTGTAAATACTACATACTACCTACTACGTCTCTCTAACCCAGTAAATACTACATACTAACTACTATGTCTCTCTAACCCAGTAAATACTGCATACTAACTGCTGTGTCTCTAACCCAGTAAATACTGCGTACTAACTGCTATGTCTCTCTAACCCGTAAATATAAGGGACGTTCTTTTGAAATCAGTTCGTGCCGCACAGAGCGTAATTGCGTACGTTGAACATGATCATGTCATAGTCATGTAATAAGTACTGACCAATGAATAAAATAAATCGTGCTTATCTTCCCATGATGCATAGGTTCTGTTTCTGACCGTTGAGAAAATGGCCGGGTTGATCCAAAATCCGTCCAAAGAAGCTCAAAGAGCGGTGATTCAGGTTCTTTCATTTGAAAGATGTCGACCAGTGGACATTCATCAAAGAATGCAGGCAGCGTACGGTAACAAATGTGTGTCGAAGACAACAGTGACAGTCTGGGCACTAATGTTTCGGAAAGGACGTCAGCTCACGACAGATCTTCGACGGCGGGGTCAAGCGCATATTGTTGCAACAGAAAAGAAAAAAAAAACATCGCCAAAATTGATGCAGCAGTACAGATGAAACGTTGTCGTTTCGCTAGCGAAAGAATTTGATGTGTTATTGGGGCAATGTGTGGGATTTGTGACAATTCAAAAGGTCGTGCATAAGAAACTGCAATATCGGAAGGTGTGTTCACAGTGGGTACCATGGATGTTGACCGACCACCAAAAAGAGGAATGGGATGGTGTTTGAAGCTCTTGCTGCGTTACAGAGTGGAGGGTGATGCATTTCTCTTCCGCATAGTGGCAGGCGATGAATCATGGTGTCACCACTTTGAGCCGAGCAGCAAAAGAGAGAGCATGCAATGTAAGCATGCTGGATCACCAAAAGCCAAAAAATTCAAGTTACAGGTTTCCGCTGGTAAGGTTATGCTGAGAGCATTTTTTGACCATGAAGGGCTATTGTTGGCCGACTTAAAGAACCCAATGTCAACATCAACTCTACCCACTACTTGCAAACATTAGACAAGCTGCAAAAAAGTCATCAAGAATAAACGACCCGGCATGCTTTATCGAGGTGTGTTTTTGTTGCACGATAATACTTGTCCGCTTGTCGCAAAGATTGTGCAGGAAGCATTAGCAAGGAAGAAGTGGGACATTCTGCAACATCCAGCCTACAGTCCTGATCTGTCACCATGTGATTTTCATTTGTTCGGACTTCTAAGAAAAGCCCTCAAGGGGCAACGATTTCACACAGATGCGGACGTAATGAACGCGGTAAACACTTGGTTCAGTGAGCAACCACAATGGTTTTTTTTGCGGACGGCATTCGCTGCCTACCTAAGCAATGGGATGCTTGCCTGAATGCCTAGGGCGACTTCGTCTGACCAACCCATGGTGCATAATTCATTCAAAATGAAAGCTTTGTTTAATTCTACCACACCTGTTAATGTTTCTTTCATGCTTTTGTAATAAAGGCATTGGAACGGGTTTCAAATGAACGTCCTTAATACTACATATTAACTGCTGTGTCTCTCTAACCCTGTAAATACTACATATAATTACTGTGTTTCTCTAACCCAGTAAATACTACATACTAACTGCTGTGTATAACACTGTAAATACTACATACTAACTAATGTGTGTCTCTAACCCTGTAAATTTCTTCTTCTCTCCCCCCCCCCCCCCCCCCCCGCATATTCTTTACAGGACATCACTGTGAACACCAGCATTTTACCACTGTCGTTGATTTCTTGGCAAGATTAGGCTCAGTAGTTTGCCATTGATTTCTGAGCGGCCGGCTCACTTATCCCGTAAGGTACCAACGCGGCGAGAACCGCTTCCAATTCTCGCATGCTGCGTTACCCCACATGAATAAACGGGATTACGGAGAAAGTCGTTTAAACTCTAGGCCAGGGAGACCGGCTACATATACCATGTAAATACTACATACTAATTACTCTGTCTTTCTAACCCTGTAATTTACTACAAATTACTGTGTCTAACCGGCCTCTGTGGTGAAGGTGTTATGGACGTGATTCGTATAGCCGTATACCCGGGTTCAAAACCCAGCGGTTCTGATTTATTTCAAAAAAAGTTATAGGTGCCGGTCGTTCAGAAAGCAATGACAAACTACTAAACGTAAAACTTGCCCAGGAATCACGAACAGCCAAAATGCTGGGGTTGACTGCTAAGTCATGTGAAGGACATGCAACTAAATTTATTTACTTTGTCTAATCTAGTAAATACTACATACTAACTGCTGTGTCTTTCTGACCAAGTAAATGCTACATACTAACTGCTGTGTCTTTCTGACCAAGTAAATGCTACATACTAACTATTCTGTGTGCGTCTGTCTAACCCAGTAAGTAAATAGTACATACTAACTATTGTGTTTCTCTAACCATGTAATTACTACATAGTAATGACTGTCTAACCCAGTAAATACTACATGCTAACTACTGTGTCTAACACTGTAAATACTACATACTAATTACTCTGTTTTTCTAACCTGTAGTTTACTACAAACTACTGTATCTGACTCTGTAAATAAATACAACATACTAACTAATGTGTGTCTCTAACCCTGTAAATACTACATACTAACTAATGTGTGTCTCTAACCCAGTAAATACTACATACTTACTGCTGTGTGTTTCTAACCCTGTAAATATTACATACTACCTACTGTGTCTGTCTAACCCAGTAAATACTACATACTAACTGCTGTGTGTCTCTAACCCTGTAAATACTACATACTAACAAATGGGTGTCTCTAACCCTGTAAATACTACATACTAACAATTTTGTCTAACCCTGTAAATACTATATACTAACTGCTGTATGTCTCTAATCCTGTAAATACTACATACTAACAACTTTGTCTAACCCTGTAAATACTATATACTAACAAATGTGTGTCTCTAACCCTGTAAATACTACATACTAACAATTTTGTCTAACCCTGTAAATACTATATACTAACAAATGTGTGTCTCTAATCCTGTAAATACTACATACTGACAATTTTGTCTAACCCTGTAAATCAGTGTTTCCCAACCTTTTTTGTACCATGCCCCACTTAAGCCTTTCTAAAATTCATATTGCCCCCCTCCCCCGCCCCATGCCCCCCCCTCAACATATACATTATTTTTAATATTCAAAAATTGAAATGTTCACTAAAGAAACTTGAATGATAGGTTTTAGGAAGAAATCACTAGGTAATTATTGAGCAAACACAGTAAGTAAATTTTCAAAACATATAATGGAGAACTGAAATTCAAGTACAAAATAATTTTAATGAAAGATTTTTCAATATTATTTTAATTATTAGTAATTATTTATTATTTAAATTTAGTGAGATCCTTGCGCTTGATGCTTGCTGCAAAGAGATCTTATGTCAGGTTCCAATTTAGTTAACTTCAGTCTCAAGTCTCCCCGTTTTGTTATATTCAGCCGATTTCTTCCATTTTCGAATTGCCCCCTTAACAGTCAAATTGCCCCCTGTGGGGCGTGGGCCCCACGTTGGGAAACACTGCTGTAAATACTATATACTAACAAATGTGTGTCTCTAACCCTGTAAATACTACACACTAACTATTGTGTTTGTCTAGTCTAATGCCGAACTATTTTGTTTCTGTTTTTATTTAGGAAGTGAGGAGCTCAAATTCTCATGCCCCTGGTTTGAATTGTGTCTATTGTCTATTTGGTCGTTTGGCTACTATTTCTTTCTTCTTGCTCTCTATGCGTGCAAAATGTGGCTGTGAATGTACAGCGGCAAAAAGGGTTCTTTAAAACAAATTGAATAGATACCTCGGTAAAAAAAATTTTTTGCATATCCTTTACAGCACATCGCTGTCAACATCAGCTTCTTTCAGCTGATTGTTGATTTCTTGGCAAGATTACGCTCAGTTGTTTGCCATTGCTTTCTGAGCGGCCGGCTCACATACCCTGTAAGTTACCGGCGCGATTCGAACCACTGCTGATTCTCACCGTCGTCACGTTACTTACGAGAGTATACGAGATTACGGAGAAAAGTCGCTAACCTCAAGGCCAGGAAGCCGGCAGATACCTGGGTAGAAGGGTAAATAATAGCTGTCTTAGTTAAATGAAGATAAATAGGTATCCGTATGTTGGGGTGAATAATAGCTTAGTAAAAGGAAGTTCAAATAATGGGTGTCTGGATAAAAGGGTAAGTATAGTTGTATTAGTTAAATGAAGATAAAGTAATAGGTATCTGGGAAGAAGGTTTAAGTAATAAGTGTCTTAGTTAAATGAAGATAAAATAATGTGGATCTGTGTAGAAGGGTAAGTAATAGTTGTCTTTGTTAAATGAAGATACGGTTATATGTATCTGGGTAGAAGGGTAAGTAATAGTTGTCTTTGTTAATTGAAGATAAGGTTATATGTATCTGGGTAGAAGGGTAAGTAATAGTCTTTGTTAAATGAAGATAAGGTTATAGGTATCTGGGTCGAAGGGTAAGTAATAGTTGTCTTTGTTAAATGAAGATAAGGTTATATGTATCTGGGTAGAAGGGTAAGTAATAGTTGTCTGTTAAAGGAAGATAAGGTAACTTGTATCTGGGTAGAAGGGTAAGTAATAGTTGTCTTTGTTACATGAAGATAAGGTTATAGATGTCTGGGTAGAAGGGCGGGTAATAGCTGTCTTCACAATAGTGCATGAGGCAAACCTGGATAGTAAAAGGAAGATCAAATAATGGGTGTCTGGGTAAAAGGGTAAGTAATAGTTGTCTTTGTTAAATGAAGATGATAAGGTTATATGTATCTGGGTAGAAGGGTAAGTAATAGTCTTTGTTAAATGAAGATAAGGTTATAGGTATCTGGGTAGAAGGGTAAGTAATAGTTGTCTTTGTTAAATGAAGATACGGTTATAGGTATCTGGGTGGAAGGGTATTAATAGTTGTCTGTTAAAGGAAGATAAGGTAACTTGTATCTGGGTAGAAGGGTAAGTAATAGTCTTTGTTAAATGAAGATAAGGTTATAGGTATCTGGGTGGAAGGATATTAATAGTTGTCTGTTAAAGGAAGATAAGGTAACTTGTATCTGGGTAGAAGGGTAAGTAATAGTTGTCTTTGTTACATGAAGATAAGGTTATAGATGTCTGGGTTGAAGAACGGGTAATAGCTGTCTTCAACACAATAGTGCATGAGGCAAACCTGGACAGCAGCCTGGTTAGTAAAAGGAAGATCAAATAATGGGTGTCTGGGTAAAAGGGTAAGTAATAGTCGTATTAGTTCAATGAAGATAAAGTAATAGGTATCTGGGTTGAGGGTTTAAGTAATAAGTATAAGTATAAGAGTTGTATAAGTATAAGAGTTAAAAGATGACATAAGTGCGGACTACACATCCGTGAGAAGAGATAAACGAGATGAGTTTACTTGACTGTAGTTTGGGGACTTATATACACTGCGCCTATAGCATTGTCCTAACGCCAGTCAATGTTTGCGAGACTTGAGCGTGAGGGGAACTAATCCAGGCAAGAGTTTCCCTGTGCTTCCCGCGGCATCGGTGAGTTTAGCTGCACACACATTGATCGTCGGTGGCTGCCTGAGTCATCATTGATTCCTCACACTTCAAGGTTATGGAAAACATGTTGCCTTCTTTTCCACTCTTTTCTTCTGCTCGCTTTCTTTCTTTCCGCACATGTAACCAGTAGTGTCTGTCTGTGCGGCCGGCGTTTGTTGTCCCCATTTTGTGTGCAATCTTTCTTTGGTTTAATATGAACACTTTGTTAGTGCTGCGTTAGAAATTGCTCGCGTTGTCAGCTGACAGATCCTGTATGTTTTCGTAACAGCCAGTCGTCGTGCGTGTTGTGTGGACAGTGTGTTGGACCAGGCAATCGTATTTCTTGGATATTTACACCATGTTTATTATGTCACATTTCATCTGTGCACGTTTTAGAATTATTGCTATCATTTGTATTGTGTTTCCAAGGCGAGGATTGGGAAATTATACGAAGGTTTTGCTGTTGTTGCATGCTGCTGCACAGTAGAGCCATCTTTGGTAGAATACAGTGTTCAAAATATAATATTCATAGTCGGCATGATGACCTGATGTAAATTATGACTATGCCAAATGCCCCGTAGGGCATCACACTGTAAAGTAGATGTGTATTTTTTTAGCATTAGAATCCTATCTGTTAGTCTTGGTTTAGAGAATGTTCACCTGCTCATTCATGAAGCGTGTTTTCCACTCTTGAATACCTGATATAACATCCACGTTCTCGGGATACCACCTTTCACAGCTGGCTAGACTGACTGCAGTAGCCGGGCAAGAAGAACGGAGAGGTTCCTTCTGACATGTACGTGTGCTGGACAGAATGTATGTACCTGGCTTCACCACCAGCGCTGGTTGGCAGAAACACTAGCAGCTGTGTACGCCCCACGTGCTGCTGTTTTGACAGATGTTACATAACGGGCACACACACAAGCAATCACATCTGTTGTATTATGTTAGCTGGTCGTCGTGTTGCAGGCTATATTTATCATGCTTTCATAATTACAACTCTTGTTTGTTTCAATGTGTTCTTGGATTCCCATGTTTGACACAAGCACACGTCGACAACACATCACGTTCTTTCCAAGAGTGTATCTGTTGTATTCCACCAGAGTTGTAGTGATTGGGTTAGCATACATTTATCTTGCTAGTCAAAGTCGCGACTGCTCGTGTCTCAATGTTACTAGGATTTCAATGTCTTCACGGGGACAGCATATCGCCGCAGACGTAACATACATATTTTTTTGCATATCCTTTACAGGACATCGCTGTCAAAACCAGCATCTTTCAGCTGTATGTTGATTTCTTGGCAAGATTACGCTCAGTAGTTTGCCATTGCTTTCTGAGCGGCCGGCTCACATACCCCGTAAGTTACCGATGCGATTCGAACCACTGCTGATTCTCACCGTCATCACGTGACCTACGAGAGTATACGAGATTACGGAGAGAAGTCGCTAACCTCTAAGCCACGAAGCTGGCAGACGTAACATAGCATCATGATAATCCAGTTTGTTTATGAAAGTGTGTGTGTGTTATTGTCCCGGTGTGATCTAGGGACGTGGTTATCCTGCCGGTGTATTTCATTATGTATTTCTAGTTAATCATGTGACACAAGAACAAACACGGCACATGCAGTGTTCTCTCTAAATGTATCGGATAATCTATCGGCAAACACTGGGAACTATCTAATATTGCTTCATTGTTTCACTGTGATTGGGTAGTCCAGACTTTTCTTATACACATGGTTAGCTTGTATTGGTTCAGGATTACTTTCATTCCACACGAGTACCTTGATAAGTGCTCCCGTTTCTCCCCATAGATAACACAAGGGGAACCTCAACTCAGTGCATGAACTTCGCAGCACCCGCGAGGTTCCAAACGTGTGCATACCAGAATCACAACACGTTTACCATTATTTTGTGGGTCATCATCATATGCCTACCCCGATAAGCGTGGGCGGTCATGTTTCGCCATCTCACTCGATTACCTGAGTCGTGAATAATCTCAGTGTTCCTGTCTCGACCATGCCACGTGGCCAAGTTATCCAGGTATTTACTTATCTGCCCTCCCCTTGTTTTCTTTCCCTCGATCTTGCCAGATGTCACCAAGTTCTCCAATTTATTTCTTCTCATAACGTGACCAATACATTTTGACTGTCAACGTCTAATTTCTCTACCCAGTTTAAGATTTTTATTTGTTCTTTGTAGGACTTGGTCATTGGTTTTTCTGTCTGTCCATGGTATTCCTTGCATTTTCCTCAGAAACCACATTTCCACAGCCATCAAATGTTTTTCAGCCTGTTTGCTCATTGTCCACGCCTCACATCCATATAAAAGTACAGGTTCTGTGTAGCTCTTCAACACTCTTTTTCTCGTTTCAGTTGATATCTTTTTATTGGTCAGTATGTTTTCCATCTTCCAAAAGACTACCTTCGCCATGGCGATTCTTGTTCTAATCTCTTCAAGTTCAAGGCATCTCCCATCAAATGTTATGATTGTTTCGAGATAATTGTACCGATTCACTTGCTTAAGAATATTCCCATTTACATTGTGGTATTTTTTTCTTTCTAGTGACGACCATAGCCTGTCTTCTTACAATTTAATTCTAACCCTAGTTGTTCACTGTGTGCAACAATCACATCTACCAAATGTTGCAGACCCTGCTCATTGTCTGCAATCAATACTGTATCATGTTAGTGATCTTTCTCCCCCCAGTGCTGATTCCATTGATATCTTCTACATTTCTGAAAATATTTTCACTGTACAGGGGAAACAGATATGGGGTCATCACACCCCCATATCACACTTCTCTTAATAGGCTGGTATTGACCTACTTCATTATCAATTCTTATGGCAGCTTGTTGTTTCCAATATATGGTCTTTCTCATCAGTTTGTTGATCTGCAAGCATCTTTATCATATTCACATGTCTTACATTATCTAAAGCCTTTGTGTAGTCAATAAAGCAAAGATGTAGTCCTTTATTTACTTCTATAGAATGTTCAATTAATGTTCTCAGCATATACACAGCATTTACTGTAGCCTTGCCTTCTACAAACTCACATTGTTCTTCCCCTATTTCAAGTTGTATATTCTTCCTATTTCTTTGCATGATAATTATTAGCAACATCTTCGTGATGTGGCTCATTATACTAATTGTTCGATGTTGATCACATTCCAAGGCTCCTGATTTCTTCGGGATTGCAATAAATATAGAATTACATAATTAAGGAGGTATATATCCAGTATCATATGTTGTGTTCAGCAGTCTGGTGACCTGGTGTATTCCATATTCTTCTAAGGCAGTGATCATTTCTGTTGTGATATTATCTGGACCCGGGGTCTTGCCAGTTTTCACATGGTTAAGAGCATTCTGAACTTCCATCTTTAAAGTTGATTTTGTGGGTAGGTTTTCAAATTATGATATCTACCTTGAGCAGCAGCCCATTGGGCCTGATGTTTCTCTATCTCCAACTGCCGAGTGATTGTTAACGTGCGCAACCTGCACACGAGTCCTCCGATCTTTTCGCCTTTGTACGAGAAGAATAGACGCCCGATCCACTACCCGGGTGGCGTGTGGGAGGGGGGGGGGGAGATTCTTATTTTGTAAAAATACAAATAATCGAACAAGCTAGACGTGGACATCGCGACCGCCGAGCCACTCCGCTTCCGTAAATTATGAACACACACTGGAGAAGTGAATGAGCCCCGACCATCAGCTAACAGTTGTGTGCTTCTACTAGCTGTTAGCTTGTTGCACTAGGGTACATACGTCTTAGAACGTGCACTACGTACGTGCGTGCGTGTATCATTGCTTACTGGCATTTACTTGTTGCCATAAACATTATATATATGCGATTGATGTAACTGTATGTTCTTCACGTGTTACAAGGCAGCTGGTATCCCCAGTGGTACGTATAGTCATGAATTCTCACGTTCACGTGTTACAAGGCAGCTTGTATCCCCAGTGGTACGTATAGTCATGAATTCTCACGTTCACGTGTTACAAGGCAGCTTGTATCCCCAGTGGTACGTATAGTCATGAATTCTCACGTTCACGTGTTACAAGGCAGCTGGTATCCCCAGTGGTACGTATAGTCATGAATTCTCACGTTCACGTGTTACAAGGCAGCTTGTATCCCCAATGGTACGTATAGTCATGAATTCTCACGTTCACGTGTTACAAGGCAGCTTGTATCCCCAGTGGTACGTATAATCATGAATTCTCACGTTCACGTGTTACAAGGCAGCTTGTATCCCCAATGGTACGTATAGTCATGAATTCTCACGTTCACGTGTTACAAGGCAGCTTGTATCCCCAGTGGTACGTATAATCATGAATTCTCACGTTCACGTGTTACAAGGCAGCTGGTATCCCCAGTGGTACGTATAGTCATGAATTCTCACGCGCCTGCTGTGGACTACTGCGCCTGTGTAGTACATTTCACACTGTAAATATTAGTAGGGAGCCTGAGTGGTCTAGTGGCTAGACGCTCGTCTGGCCGGCCGGCCGGTGGTCATGGTTTCGTATCCACGTCGTGGCCCATTCTAAAAATTGACCTGGACTCTGAGATCAACCCAGCCTAACATGGGTGCCAGTAAACATGTCTAGGGACGTGAAGGGGGCCAGCCTGACACTGGCCACACCCCCACCCAGTGCTGATTGGTCTGTACACATGTGGGTCTAACACGTGATACTGACCACACCCCACCCAGTGCTGATTGGTCTGTACACATGTGGGTCTAACACGTGATACTGACCACACCCCCCCCCCACCCAGTGCTGATTGGTCTGTACACATGTGGGTCTAACACGTGATACTGACCACACCCCCCCCCCCACCCAGTGCTGATTGGTCTGTACACATGTGGGTCTAGCACGTGATACTGACCACACCCCCACCCAGTGCTGATTAGTCTGTACACATGCAGGTCTAGCACATGGTTCTGACCACACCCCCACCCAGTGCTGATTGGTCTGTACACATGTCGGTCTAGCACGTGATACTGACCACACGCCCACCCAGTGCTAATTGGTCTGTACACATGTGGGTCTAGCACGTGATACCGACCACACGCCCACCCAGTGCTGATTGGTCTGTACACATGTGGGTCTTGCACGTGATACTGACCACACCCCCACCCAGTGCTGATTGGTCTGTACACATGTGGGTCTAGCACGTGATATTAACCACACCCCCACCCAGTGCTGATTGGTCTGTACACAAGTGGGTCTAGCACGTGATACTGACCACACCCCCACCCAGTGCTGATTGGTCTGTACACAAGTGGGTCTTCTAGCACGTGATACTGACCACACCCCTACCCAGTGCTGATTGGTCTGTACACATGTGGGTCTAGCACATGGTTCTGACCACACCCCCACCCAGTGCTGATTGGTCTGTACACATGTGGGTCTAGCACGTGATACTGACCACACGCCCACCCAGTGCTGATTGGTCTGTACACATGTGGGTCTAGCACGTGATACCGACCACACGCCCACCCAGTGCTGATTGGTCTGTACACATGTGGGTCTTGCACGTGATACTGACCACACCCCCACCCAGTGCTGATTGGTCTGTACACATGTGGGTCTAGCACGTGATACTGACCACACCCCCACCCAGTGCTGATTGGTCTGTACACATGTGGGTCTAATACCCCGCGCCATATACGCCTTCAGACGCGTCAAAGGGCCAGTTACATGTTTTAACGATAAGTATTAGTATGAGTCTGTTGATACCGGATGTTTCAAACAATGAAATGTTGATTTTTTAAGTATATCATTTCAGTTACTGACGACTAAAACATCATTAGTAATTATATCTCACACGTTTACTCCTAGTTAATATTATAGGCGGCAAAATACGCGCTAGTTAATATTATAGGCGGCAAAATACGCGCTAGCGCCAGTGTTGGACAAATAGAAGATTTCTGCTTATGTATCTGTTATTGTAGTAGATTTCTCCGTGTTTATAGCAAAACATCTACATTGTGTATTTTGTTGGCTATATCTCCGAGATAGTCTCGTGTGTGGTTCATTACATGAGTTCACATGCTTTAGCGAGAAATATGTTGACATAAAGAGTGCCATAGTATTGTCTCTCTGTTGGTGCGCTTTGCAGCATGTTCTCTTAGCGATTAGATTTAAGCGTCCAGTCTGAATGGCAGATGTTTCATGAATGTTTCTTTGTTTGGCGGCGCGAGGTGTTGATTCTCCTTTCAGATTCAGTATCGATCTGTTTAGTGGCACGAGCGGGCACATTCAGTGTAAAGTGTTCATTTCCGTGTGCTAACCGATGTTGTCGTGTGCTGTCTCAGAGTTGCTCCGTGCTGTCTAACAGCTTAACATGTTGCATGTCGTGTGCTGTCTCAGAGTTGCTCCGTGCTGTCTACCAGCTGAACATGTTGCATGTCGTGTGCTGTCTCAGAGTTGCTCTTGATGTCTAACAGCTTAACGTGTTGCATGTCGTGTGCTGTCTCAGACTTGCTCCGTGCTGTCTAACGGCTGAACATGTTGCATGTCGTGTGCTCTCTCAGAGTTGCTCCGTGCTGTCTAGCAGCTTAACATGTTGCATGTCGTGTGCTGTCTCAGAGTTTCTCCGTGCTGTCTAACAGCTTAACATGTTGCATGTCGTGTGCTGTCTCAGAGTTTCTCCGTGCTGTCTAACAGCTTTACATTTTCATGTCCTGGGCAGGACGTACAATCATCTACAGGTTGATTTTCTAGGTAATTTTACTGTCAGTAGTTTGCCATGTTTTCTGAACGAGAGAGAAGTCAACGTTTGCGCGCAACTTAATGCCGATGTGGGGACTGAACCCCTACTCCACCATCATCGCACTGGAAGTTTAGGAGCGAGCGCTCTTATCATGTCGACCAGGTCTACTCTTGTCTGATAGTCAATGAATAGGAAGCATCTCTACTACAGCAGTGTGTGACTACATCACATGAAACATACATGTCTGTTGAGATCCCGTGGAGAAAAAGCAAATACAGGCACCTGTACACACTGCAGAAGGACCTCAAACACTTGTCTATGCTCGTCCTTTCATCACACCTTGATGTTTGGTTGTATACTTGCAGTCTGCCTACTGATGGCATCTTGTCTTCGAGTTGTTCCTTGTCATCTGATAGCTGGGCATCACCGTGATGGACATCTCTTATAATTGTTCAAGTTCATCCAATAACCCACCTCCCACTATATTTATGTTATAATTGTTCATTTTCATTGAATAATCTACACTGTTTTATAATTCTGTTATTGTTGTTCATTTTATTGAATAATTTATGTATATAAGATACTTAGAGGAATTTCTGAAACAGGCTGAAGGCTGACATATTAAACTAAGAATACAAAAGATAAAAGAAGCTTTCACAGCACTAGGGGAAAAGCGGACATGAAACTGAGCACCAAACTTAGAATATGTAACTCAATGTTAAATCGGTACTACTGTATGGATTAGAAATGTGGAGAACCACTAGATAAATTACTGATAGACTACAATCATGATTTAATTGGTGCCTGCTCGGACTAGTGGGACTAAATTGGTATGACAATCACAGGACTATCATTCTGAGCCGGTGATGGACCCTAACTATAACTATAACGAGGTTGAACGGGATACGGGTAATGGTTGAATCGAAATCCAAGACAGAATTACTATTGCAGGTCTCATGGAAAGAACTAACAAATGTCAGTCAATCAAGAGCTGAGATAAAGAAATGCTGGCGCTGGATAGAACACACATTGAGAAAAACAATCTGATAATAGTATAACTATACATGTTTTCTCTGAAACACACAGGACAAGCCTAACACAGAGAGAGAGAGAGAGAGAGAGAGAGAGAGAGAGAGAGAGAGAGAGAGAGAGAGAGAGAGAGAGAGAGAGAGAGAGATCTAACTCACACGAATAAGAACATTAGAGACAGGGATGAGTAAAATGGGGAGGGCATAGGTAGAGGTTTGGTGTGAGTTGGCTGATAGGCCTTTGCCCCATTGCGAGATAAGAAGAAGAAGAAGAAGAAGACGAAGGTTGACACGGCAGCATCTTAATATCTTCCATCAGCATGAAAGAACTAACAAGTCAATGACACATGTTCACCTTGATGTTGCTGGTGTCTTCAGCACGGTATCTGTTACCACAGCTGAGGTTTTCATGAGGACAACCTGTGTTGGTGTGTAGGTGGCAGTGCAGTCACCGGAGGAAGACCCGCCTAGTTGAGTCTTGCAGTTTTTGTTCCCGGCAGCATATTGTGGTCCCATTAGTGTGTACCAACATTTGTTAGCATTATTGATTTAACTCTTCTAGGTTCTGTGTGTGCATTTAGTGAGACATACATTCTTGACGCGATTCATTTATTATTATAATAATTATTGGCACTATCCTAGGATATTTTTCTGGGTAATCATGTAAAACCTACCTTCTTATTTGCCAGCCTACCTACATGTTTGCTTGTCTTTCTGTCAACCCACCTGTCCAATTATTTCTCTCTCTCTCTCTCTCTCTCTCTCTCTCTCTCTCTCTCTCTCTCTCTCTCTCCATCCATCCATACATCATGTGCCATGCGTGGGCGGTCATGTTTCGTCATCTCACTTGATCAACAGAGTCGTGGATCAGCTCCGTGTTTCTGTCTCGACCATGCCACGAGGCCAAACTATCCAGGTATTTACTTCTCGGTCTTCCCCTTGTTCTCTTCCCTTCGATATTGCCAGTTGTCACCAAGTTCTCCAAGTCATTTCTTCTCATACCATGTCCAAAAATGTTCACTGTCTACGTCTAATGACTCTAATCAGTTTACAATCTTCATTTCTCTCTCTCTCTCTCTCTCTCTCTCTCTCTCTCTCTCTCTCTCTCTCTCTCTCTCTCTCTCTCTCTCTCTCAGAACTGTGTAGACGTGTTTGCAAATGTGTCTGCAACACTCTAGTTATTTTTACGTGAGCCAAGTGTCCACAGCTTGTAGAAGCCCTGCTTAGACAACCGTCTGTGTAAGGTAGAAGTGCATTCAGTAAAGGACTATATATATATATATATATATATATATATATATATATATATATATATATATATATATATATATATATATATATATATATTACAAACATTTATAGGGTATTTAATAAATGTATGAAAATATTGAAAATCAAAGCAACGTTTAAAATATGAAGTATTCACAATATCTGAAGAGGCAACTGGTTACTTTTAGGCCCATCTACATTGCATCTCTATTGGCGTGAACTATATCAAGCGTTCATATACAACTGAATTAAAACTGTACAATTACCTTCTTGGATTACACACGCAGTGGTGAAATGTGAACATTTGCACAAATGGCAGCTGTTTACTGCAGTGTCACAACCACATACACATGTGCTGCTAATGTTCGTAGTTGGATAAAGCGGATACACACGTTCCGTCAGTTCGCCATGCCAGGGAACCAGGATGGATAAAATTCGCCAGAAGGCCCAAAGCCTGTTGGAGAAGCTTCACGACAAGTACGGAGTCCAGTCGAAACACCACATCCACGTGGTGCTAGCAACAATGGGAAAGAAGGTCGGTGTTGATGCTTGTGTTTAGATTGTGTAGACTGCTGCATGCCTGCCCTGTGTTAGAATTGTCTATAGTATGTCCCGCAAAGAATGCCTTCATTCACGATCAATTATTTTGAAAACTGTCTGTTGCATCCTTATGAAATTTTTCCAGCCGTCTTATATTTACCCCCACCCAAGGAATATGTCTTTGATAGGTCCAAAAACAACTTACATCATCGGAAGCAGCGACATTTCTTTGATGTTTTGCTGAACAAATAGTGATTTCTCGCTAACAAATTTATGTTTACAGCAATGAAAGCCCTGCCAATTCAGATGGCACACAAGGCGTATCCGGATTCGTATGGGAGTGAGTGCAATGAAAGAAGTAGCTTAAAATCGACAGGGTCGGCTGCATTGCACCGGTTTTTTTTTTATCCCATATGGCTCAGTAGTTTCTTTCCGCAGCGCGGAAAGCGTCGCACAAAGCGCGAACTCCGTACCTCCAGCGACGACCCTCGGGAGTCTCCGAAAAAATGCACTCGTGAAATTAAGGAGGCGGCCCGGAATCGAACATAAACCTCCGGAGCCCGAGTCAGACGGCTTGACCACTTCACCACGGAGAATCCCGAGAGGGGTACAATGTGTAATATTAGTAAAGACAGAGAATTTACAGAGGCATGGGGTAAATAATTTGTAAATTGACAGGAAAGTAGAAGGAATATATTTCTTACCTTATTTTTAATTTCCTTCTTGTTTCTTCAGCTGCTGGTTAATAATGTGTACACAAGTATTAGTGTTAGCTTTTTATATTGAGTTCGTGAAAGCTTCCAAATAGCTGTGCGTTAATGTGCGTATGGAGTGACCAGAAATGATACCGCAATTTAGTCATCATGTTTCCATTTTTAAGGATCTGTTAAGCTGTCTGTGTAGTTTGTTCACACGTACACATGGGTGACAGACCCGCTTTGAGTCTTCGTGAAAGATTGTCTACTCTGCTGTTTATCGTTCAGAGACGGAACATGATTACCCGTTTTGCACTATGAAAATAGTTGTCAGTGTCTCTGTAGTGGGCTTTCTTCTTAACGACCAAGATGTTGGTCCTCTTTTCATATAAGTTTATAGATTGATTCGTATGCACATGTGTTGTCCCCTAATTTGACAACGTGTTTGCTCTCACGTTTCTTGTTATGCCACAATATGTAAGTTTCCACCGCAATATTACTTTTCTGTTGGTATTCAATGCGTTTAGTGTGTGTGTGTGTGTGTTTTTTTGTTTTTTTTTTTCAATACAGTTGTTTGTCACCGCTGAGGGCTTGCGGAATTGAAAATTCATCACTGTGGAATACAAACTGTTGCCATTGACATTATGCTGATGCTGTAATGTTTAGGGCCTGCAATTCTTCTGAATATTTGTAGCAAAATATCCCAGTTGGTGTGCACGTGGATCAAGGTCTGCGATCTGCTCAGACCTTAATCTGTGTCGGACGATTCTAGTAGGTTGATGACTGCTCTCGGTTGCATAAAATTCAATCCATCCTTTCTCCAATAATCCTCTTCCTCTTTCAACACATGGTTCTCACATTTTTCCAGTAACTTTTATCAATATTTAATAGCGCGGACTGGATTAGTATCCTGACGTCAGACAATTTGAATATAGTATTGTCAGCTGCCACCTGTTCTTTAATTTTAGCCCACACAATTTCTATAGGGTTAAAATGAGAATGGTACGGTGGAAGTCTCAAGCACCCATGACGATGCTCTTCTATCAACTTGTCGATTTGATATTTCTTGCTTTTTGGCGTCTGTTTTACAAGGGACAACAATTCTAGCTAGAAATACATTTCTGGAAATGGTATGTTTTCCATTCGGAGCCATATCTTTATTGCTCCCTTTGTGCTCGATGCTGTAGGTGCTCTTCTTGGGCAATAACATTGATATCATGCATTGTCCATAATTGGACACGACGGTCTATCTAGGGATGGAAGCACAGTATTCTCGAGCCAATCTCTAAATACATTACCATTCATCTTATTATGATAATCCCTATTGTCTGCATGCTTTGATACGAACACGAGCCCAGCATTCTGTTGTAAGCCATTATGCATATTACCAGCATGGGCCATGACCAAAAGCTGTCCTATACAACTGGGCACATATCGCTTTATCTGTCCATCCACTGATTGCCATTCCTTATCACTTGTGTGGTGTGCATTGATCCACATTTCACCCAAACACACTATGCCATAATTTTCTTTGCGCATTTCCCTTATTTCCCTTATTTCACGTAGGTATCTGCTTCTCATGGCTCCTAAATGCGGTTGCTCGCAAAAATTATTTCTACCGCCCTTGTACTTTCATATAGTGAAGATAATGTCCTTATAATTTTCCACAAAGTTGTTTTGGATAGCTCTATGTTATTGTTCTTTCTGAACCAAACCCTAAGTTTTCTTACAGTCACTGTTTCTTTGGCATCCAGCATTTTTATAATGCTGGATAATCCTGGATATAAAATCCAAAATGTTTATAATTTTAGGAGTCTCCGTGGCGAAGTGGTCAAGCCTTTTGACTCGGGCTCCAAAGGTCGTGGGTTCGATTCCGGGCTGCATCCTTCGGTTCACGAGTTAAATTTTTCGGAGATTTCTGTGGGTCGTCGCTAGAGCTGCGGAGTTCGTGCTTTGTGCGATGCTTTCTGCGCTGCGGAAAGAGACCGAGCCATATGGGATAGAACCCGGTGCAATGAAGTCGACCCTGTCGTATATCAAGCGACTTTTTAAAGCATTTTTATAATAGCTTGCCTTATGACATTTTTGTCAAAGCTGTCTACAATAATCTTTCTACCTACCGTTTTGTTATTGCGTGGTGGTTTAATTCCAGATTCTTGCACCCATCGACTCAAACCCAATGCATGCACTGTTCTTTTTTCGGAATTTGTAATAGTATAAAACAGTTTCCTGCGATCAGCTTCTTGACAAAAATATGTGTACAACTTCATAGCGATTCTTTGAAGTGTACAATTTCGCATTAAATCCCATTGAAAAATATTCACACATTTCAATGTTAGCGATAAGTGGTAAGATTAAAAAAAAACAAAAACATATTAATCAGGTTTCATGAAATAACCCACATTTTGGAGACACCTCTGAACAGTCTTAGTTTGAACAACGCGGGGAGTTGGCAAAGACCAATCCCTTCAAAACACGTACAATATTCAACATTGAGCGCTGATTGTCTGGCTACGCTGTAATACATAATTTATGAATTTCATCTCAGACCCGTAAATTATATACCGCATGTAAACAAACTTTGAAATCTGCTGTAAAATCTCCAGAACAAACATTTTTTTTGTTGGGTGGACATAATGATAAGGTTATATACTAAATCTCATCATTTTCCTTCAGTTGCTTACTGAGATATGGATGTTTATATTGGGGCAAAAGAAAAAAAAAAACACTATAAACACACTCGTGTGGGATGTTTTACGCAACAGCCTCCCTTCACCAGATACACTATAAGATTAATACATTTTAATTAAAGTGTTGATTTAGGCCACACGGGCAGAGGTAGATACCAGAAGACACTTCTCCTCCTTATAGTCCATGCCGCGTGGCGTTGGTGATCACGCCTGTCCACAGCCTTTCTTCTCGTGTGCTGCCAATCATTTCTGTTTCTGATACCCACGTTCTCCCATGCGTGATGCCAAACTGTCCAGCATCTGTTCTCTCGGTATCCCCATGCTTCTATTCCTGTCCAGCCGTCCTGTTGTGACTCCAGCTTTTCTCTTCTCATGACATGCCCAAAGAATGTGGACTGTCTTCTGATGCGAGTAATCATTTCTTTTTGTGAGTTAACTTATTTCAAGATATCTTCATTACTTTTTGTATCCGTCCACGGTGTTCTCATGATACTTCTGTAAAACCACATCTCCGCAACACATAATTTCCTTACCTGCCTGATAACTGTCCACGATTCGCGTTCGTACAACATGATTGGCTCAGTATAGCTCTTAATAACTCTTTTCCTCAACTCGATTGGCAAAGATAAATTGCAGGGAACATTCATCTTCATGTGAGTTGCCGCATTTGCTTGGGATATTCTGCATTTAAATTGCTTAACACATCTTCCATCTATTGTTATTAAAATACTTAAATACATTGACTTGTTTCAGAGTGGTTCCATGCATTTTGATGTTCCATTTGGGTATAGTTGTTCTTTGTAGTAACCATTAGTTTTGTTTTTCCGTTATTCAGACTAAGTACTCTATTTTGACTTTCCATTGCAATTATATCTATCATTTCTTGTAACCGCGTTTCAATTTCATTAACCTAAAGCAAGTCAACAGAATAACATAGGTTGTTTACATGATGCCTTCCGACTGATTATCTTGGCGTGTCTTGTGTGGATCTCACTATTATTTCGCTGCACAAATTGAAGATGTCGGGTGCTAGAACAAAACACAGTATAACACCTTGTTTATTGTGTGTAAAAGTTTCCAATTTGTTGTATGTTTTTATGGCTGCTCTTTGTTGCCATTATTATTAATTCGCATATCCTTTTACAGGACATCGCTGTCAACAGCAGCATCTTTCAGCTGTCTGTTGATTTCTTGGCAAGATTACGCTCAGTAGTTTGCCATTGCTTTCTGAGCGGCCGGCTCAGTTATCCCGCATGTCACCAGCGGGGGACGAACTGCTCCCAGTTCTCGCCCGCTACGAGACTCTGCGTGATAAACGGGATTACGGAGAAAGTGGTGTAACTCCTCGGCCAGAGAGACCGGCTTGTTGCCATTACATGCTCTTTATTATTCTCATATCTTTACCTTCAATGTTTAAAATTTCTAACATCCTAATCATTACGTCGCATGTGACCTTATCAAATACTTGATTGTAGTCAATAAAATACAAATATATATCTCTGTTCATGTCAATCACTCTTTCTGGTAATGTTCTCAAGATATATGACTTTGTTTGTGATTTAACCTTCCACAAATCCACACTGCTCATTTCCTATTTCTGGTTTCATTTTATTTCTTATTCTCCTCAAGATGTTATCCTTCGTCATATACCCGTCGCTCTCGCCAGTCTGTTGGGCATTTTTTTCGGCCTCCCAGACTGTGCTAAATAATGTGTGCAGTAATTCAAGCTTGTCGCTTTATAATCTCTTCAACACGAACTTCAGTAGTAAGTCGAACTGATTACTTGAGCCAGAAATGCTTATCCAAGTGCTTATTTACACCGACTTGTAGAGCAAATCAATTGCCGTGTAAACTGCCGCACAACTAATGACTAATTTCTGGTTTTATTTTATTTCTTATTCTTCTCAAGATGTTATCCTTCATCATATATCCGTTGCTCTCGCCAGTCTGTTGGGCATTTTTTCGGCCTCCCAGACTGTGCTAAATAATGTGTGCAGTAATTCAAGCTTGTCGCTTTATAATCTCTTCAACACGAACTTCAGTAGTAAGTCGAACTGATTACTTGAGCCAGCCAAGCTTATCCAAGAGTTTATTTGCACCGACTTGTAGAGCAAATCAATTGCCGTGTAAGCTGCCGCACAAATAATGACAGGAAGCTAAATGGACGCCTGTAGCTCTATTCACAAATGAGGTGTTTGCAATCTCAACATTCAGCTAACAGCACGGGCAGTGTCAGCCTCTTCTACTTTCGTTGGCTTGAAATATGTCAATAACTGCAATGTTGTCTCTTGAATGAATGTAACTGTCTTTTTTAGAATACTTAGCGGTCCATAGCGTTTATTTTCCATTGTCGTCTCTCTAGGCCAGAAGGTTTCCCTAGATATGTTGTAATGTGGGCAGTCTTGGAGTATGTGCTCTGCTGTCTGCGACGCCAATCCACATGTGCACATGGCTGATTCACCAATATTGAATTTTGTATACATGTGGTTGCGTAATCTATTGTGTCCTGTTCTGAGGCGCAGAATAATGACTTGTTCTGGTCTGTCCATAATTTGGAAGTCATCTTGAGCAGGTTTTGGTGACTTTCTGACTGATTTGATCATTCTTGCATATGTCAATAGCACCACCGGTTGTGCACCATGGCTGGTATTTAGTAATTTATCTGTTGTTATCTTGATTGCCTCAATTTCAGCATCATAGTTATGGTAGTACTTTCCTGTTAGTACACTGGCCGTGTCCCTAGTATTATTTGGGTATTCTATGTACACTCCCGCTTTGAACAGCATTTTGTGCTGACCCATCTGTGTAGACTCGGATCCAGAGGTCCTGTGGGTATTCTTCATCAAGGAAGCTGAGAGTGGCTGTTCTACGTTGTATACTGTTCTGTTCTTCCTTGTCAAATATTTCTCTCACTTTTGTCTGGATTTGTAGTGACAGTCTATGTTCATCTTTCCATGTAGTTCGCCCTGGAATAGTTGTCAGGGGGATATCAACTGTGGACAGATCGGTGGTTTATCTGCAGAGTCGTTTGGCCTGGTGGATAAAACTACTTCTTTTCAACCGTCCCATACCTAAGATTTCAAATCTGTTCTTCATAGAGTGGCCTGGCAAGTTGAGGAACTTTTCTGCTTAATTAGCGTTTTCGTATCTCTGCGCTCTCTCAGTGCTTGTGTCCTCCCCATCTTCTCCATCTCTTCTATAGGGGTTGATCTTATCCCTCCTGTAGTGACCCTAAGTGTTTGATTTTGCACCTTGTCCAGCTCTTGCAGTGTGGTTTTTGATTCCGAACACTACGCAGTTGACCCGTATTCCAGTGTGGTCGTATGCTCTGTTGATAAACTTTGCTAAGTATTTTCCCACTGGCTCCCCATGTGGTTTCACTTAGTTTTCTCAGGATTGCTATTTTCCTTCTGGCTTTTGCTACTTCTTTGTTGATGTGCTTTCTCCATGTCAGCCTGCCATCATATATTACTCCACGGTATGTTGGTTCCTTATCTTCTCTAAGGGATATTACAATCTGGATGATCCCTGCCTTTTGTTTTGAAGAGAGTGTAAATAGAGTGGTGCTGCACTAGTGTTTATACTGACACATCATTTATTTGCCCATGCAACAAATGCATCTACAGCTCTTTGTAGCGATCTGGTGGCCACTGATGCATGTTCATTTGTGCTCCATAGAACCAGGTCATCAGCGCACATTGCCGCTTTAATTCCATGCAGTAGATTAGCAATAAGATCATTGATGAAGATTAGAAAAAAGTGTGGGGGACAAGACTCCACCCTGGGGAACACCGTGGCGCAGTAGTACTTTCGTGCTATTGAGTCCGTCTATCTGGACTCTGGCTCTTCTGTTGTGCAAGTATGCCGTCACCCATTTGTACATTCTTCCATTAACTTTACAGTCTCTCAGTTTTTTCGTCAGACCTTCTTTCCAGACTTTGTCAAAGGCTTTCTTCAGATCTATCCATGCAGCAAGCACCAGCTCCTTCTCTTGGAATGCATCCTCAATTTCTTGAGAGAGGTAGGTTGTCTGATCTTCAGTAGAGTAGCACTGCCTAAAGCCAGCTTGCTGTGGCACAAGGATGTTTTCACTTTCAATGTACCACTGCAGTCTGTGATTGATGATGCGCTGCATTGTTTTGCAGAGACAGCTGGTGAGGCAAATTGGTCTGTAGCTGGAGGCAATGGAACTATCTTTCCCTGATTTTAGGAGGGGTATCATGATTGTTTGTCTCCAGGCTTGTGGAATACTGCCTTAGGCAAAGTTGTTATTGAAGATCTGCAACAGCTTTGCTTTGGCCTCTGTTCCTAGGTTCCTGATAATTTCATTGGAGATATCATCAGCTGCTGGTGACTTTCTCATTTTCAGTTTTGATATGGCTAGCTCCATTTCGCTGATTGTGATACGTGCGTCCAGAACCTCATGTACTGTTTCATTATGTCCTGTATGTTGCTATTTCTCACGACTCTCTTGTTGTTTCACTAATGTCGATATTGTTATCTTGTGCAAATGAGTCCGCAAAATGGTCAGCTGCTTACTTTCCTGTTAAGATGTTTCCGTCTTTATGCAGTGCAATTTTTAAGTTTCTCCCTGTGCCCTCAACGTTAAGTTTTTTTTATTAGCTTCTACAATTTCCTTGTGTCTCTTTCAAAGTTCGGAGACTGTTTTCACCTTCCAGCTTTTCCGTCTAGCCTGCAGCTTTTTTTTTTTTTTTTTCCCGCGTTTCCATCCTGTTTCAGGATATTGCGGTCAACACAAGCATCTTTCAGCTGTATGTTGATTCCTAGGCTAGATTACGCTCATCAGCACGCCACGACTTTCTGAGCGACCGGCTCCATACTCTCATAAGTCACTTTTGTGATTCGAACCACTGCTAATTCTCGTCGCGTCACGTGACGAGAGTATTCGGGGTTAGCGGAGAAAGCTGCTAACCCCTCGGCCACGAAGCCGGTAGCCTGCAGCTTGGCCCTGTGAAATTTGGCTTTTGCGCGCTGGTATTTATTGTGGTGCTCTTGCAGCAATCCATTTCAGACGGACGGAGAGCATATACAATGAGTCGCGGTGGCATAAAGGTAGTTGGCTTTCTGCCCAAAATACTGGCCTGAGATCAATCCACAGCAGAGGAGGATTATTTTTTTCCGACCAGATAGCTCTGTGGGTCGATCTAGCCTCGAATAAATTGATAGCGCGCGCACACACACACAAAAACACACACACACACAGAGAGACAGAGAGAGACAGAGAGAGAGAGAGAGAGAGAGGTGGTGAATAATATCTAACGTTTCACCACAATGAAGCTGAAAGAAAGCCATTGTTGTATGGCCCGCTGACGCAGTCAGTTGAATAGCGCGGACAGTGACATATTGTTTCCGGCAAAGCTTTTTCTTGTCTCTATTAGAATGTTATCTATCAGCGCCTTGTCTGGTCTTCGTTTTTTCTGTTTTTGATACGGAAATAAGGGTTTGGCTGCTATCGAGCTAACAGTGAAGTCCAAAAAAAAAAAAAAACGCACACAAGGTGACTAGAACACTCGACTCGATGAATAGAAGAACTGACACGAGCGAACGTTTTAGCTGAAGTCTTTATCCGCAGGGACACCCCCGCCACACCTTCCCCCAGTGAAAAACAGATACATCTGCTTAATTTGTGTTTAATTTTTTTTAAATTCTTCAATCGGCGAACTTCCTAGTCATATGTTCTGTGTTTATTTGTCCTCGGTAAGCTGCAATAATGATAGAATTATAATGTTTGACAACCCAACTGATTGTGACAGATGAGAATACATTGTAGCTTGTGTGTTATTTCACACATTGTCCGTAGGCGGACATGTCAGATATAGTCTTCCTGTACCCGATAAGCTGGTCACACATTGTTCGCACGCTGACATGTCAGATATAATCTTCCTGTACCCGATGAGCTGGTCACGCAATGTCCGTAGGCGGACATGTCAGATATAATCTTCCTGTACCCGATGAGCTGGTCACACATTGTCCTCACGCGGACATGTCAGATATAATCTTCCTGTACCCGATGAGCTGGTCACACATTGTCCTCACGCGGACATGTCAGATATAATATTCCTGTACCCGATGAGCTGGTCACACATTGTCCTCACGCGGACATGTCAGATATAATATTCCTGTACCCGATGAGCTGGTCACACATTGTCCGCACGCGGACATGTCAGATATAATCTTCCTGTACCCGATGAGCTGGTCACACATTGTCCGCACGCGGACATGTCAGATATAATCTTCCTGTACCCGATGAGCTGGTCACACATTGTCCGCACGCGGACATGTCAGATATAATCTTCCTGTACCCGATGAGCTGGTCACGCTATGTCCGCACGCGGACATGTCAGATATAATCTTCCTGTACCCGATGAGCTGGTCACGCTATGTCCGCACGCGGACATGTCAGATATAATCTTCCTGTACCCGATGAGCTGGTCACGCTATGTCCGCACGCGGACATGTCAGATATAATCTTCCTGTACCTGAAGAGCTGGTCACACATTGTCCGCACGCTGACATGTCGGATATAATCTTCCTGTGCCCGATGAGCTGGTCACACAAGCGAAAGATATGCTCCGCTCATCAATACAAAACATGATCCCTAAAGAGTGTACAAGAATCATATTTATCACAGCAGAAACATCCAGGCAAATTGAAGAAAGAAGACAATTATTGTGATCATGGGTAGAATACAAAAGTCTTAAATACTAAATAAACGCGAGAAAAATTAGAAGTGCTTTAAGAAAAGTCAAGAAAGAATGGATAGTTTTATAAGAATAAAACACCCCCAGTTGCGAGGTAAAGAAGGGGAAATGTTGAAGGAAATCATTCACAGGTGAATTCTAATCATCATTACGTGAAGAAAACTATGGAAATCACAATACTTTAACAGAAAGTAAAGACTTGTTAGCAGGATGGAAAGAAAACCATAAACGGGCAATCTCCCGCTGTTTATACTTCCCCTCGACACCGCAAGTTGGAACAAGATGAGATGGGATAAAAGGAGGAAAGAATACCGCGAAGAGATGATTTTAGGCACAAAATTGGGGGTTTCCATGTTAGGTGTGGTGTTAAGTAGTCATGCTTGTAAAAGCCTAATAAAATCATCATGCAGGGGCTAAAGAGGTTGGAATATAAATGTACAAGGGTTCCAAATGTTGCTGTATGTAGCCGAGGCGCGGTGTTGGGGTGAGCGCCCAACATTGCTCAAATACCTCAATGGCTCGTGAATACATAACCTATGCAGCAAAAGTCCAACTCCTGGCCTTCACGTGGCGGGCCTGTTTAAACTAACAGGAGAAGGGGCGACGGCGAGTCTCTGGCGCCGGAAAATAACCAGTATGCTCTAGATGTGTATGCACGGACATGCATGCGCAGACAGGCGTGTGCGCGCGTACACATCTACACTCGAGTGAGACCACAGTCTGCTCTAGCAAAGAAAGGTGCTGAAGACGGAGGCAACCAGCCAAGAGGCGCACCACAGAAATCAGGATGCCACGCAATCACGCAAAATGGAATATGTCGACTACTGCTAATCGTTATGGTGCTCGCCCTGCTTTGGACCCCCAGGCAGGTGCAGTGCCGGGCCCTATGTCTCGAAAGGGTCCAACCCCAACTACTGGAGGTCCTTCTCAGATGTCCTGTGGAGCCAGGGGACATGAGAATAGGACGACTGGCCATACTAAACTAAGACTTAAAATAATGCACTGGAATGCGGAGGGAGTCAGCAACAAAAAAGTTGAATTAGAAAACATCCTGGACAAAGAGAAAGTAAGCATATGTTGCTTGCAAGAAACTCACCTCAATGAAAATATAGCCTTCAAAATCAGAGGCTACCAGTGTTACCGATCTGACCGAAAGAACAGGCGAAAAGGTGGGATACTGACCCTTGTAAGAAATAACATCATGGCTTCCCAAATCAAAGTCTACATGGAAGGGGCTGAGTATCAGACACTTAAACTTAAGACAGGTAATACAGATCTACATCTGATCAATTACTACTGTCCAAGTGACCGCCCACAGGCACTGGACACTCTACCACTAAAAGAAAAAATGATTGTGTGTGGCGATTTCAACAGCCACTCGCAGAGCTGGGGCTATGATCACATGGACCAGAGAGGAGAGAGACTGGAAGACTGGCAAGATGAGAATAGATTCATGTTGATTAACAAGCCGTCCGACCCACATACTTTCTACTCGAGATCATGGCACTCTTCAACTACACCTGACCTGGCTTTTCATTCACCAGACCTGGGGTGGAACATTACACGAACTGTTGGGAAACAACTTGGTGGCAGTGACCATCGGCCAGTCTTTCTAACCGTAGAAAATGAGCTTGTAAGTGAAAGCAGCACCCTCTCGAGGTGGAACTACAAGAAAGCAGACTGGGCAATGTACAAGCATCGCATCAGCATACTGGTTAGAAACCTGAACACTGAGAAAGACATAAATAAAGCAGTTGAAGAGTTTGGGAAATGCATACTACAGGCAGCGCGAGAAACAGTACCAAGAGGAGCCCGTAAACAATATAAACCCTACTGGAGTAGTGAACTGGAACAGTTGCATAATGATGTTGAAGTGTGTAGAAAGCAAGCAGAGGCCACACCCAGCCAAGAGCACCACAATAAATTCCAGCATGCAAAAGCCAAATTTCAAAGGGCCAAGCTGCAGGCTAGACGGAAAAGCTGGCAGGAGAAAACGGAGTCTCTGAACTTTGAAAGAGACACAAGGAAATTGTGGAAGCTAATAAAACAGCTTAATGACGAGGGCACAGGGAGAAACTCAAAAATTGCACTACATAAAGATGGAAAAATCGTAACAAGAAAGCAAGCAGCTGACCATTTTGCGGACTCGTTCGCACAAGATAGCAATATCAAAATTAGTCCAGAGAATCAACAAGAGATTCGAGAGAAACGACAACATACAGGACAGAAGGAAATAGTACATGAGGTTCTGGAGGCACCCATCACAATCAGCGAACTGGAGCTAGCCATATCAAAACTGAAAATGAGAAAGTCACCAGGAGCTGATGGTATCTCCAATGAAATGATCAGGAACCTAGGAACAGAGGCCAAAACAAAGCTGTTGCAGATCTTCAATAACAGCTGGACCTTAGGCAGTGTTCCACAAGCCTGGAGAGAAGCAATCATGATACCCCTCCTAAAATCAGGGAAAGATGGTTCCATTGCCTCTAGCTACAGACCAATTAGCCTCACCAGCTGTCTCTGCAAAACACTGGAGCGCATCATCAATCACAGACTGCAGTGGTACATTGAAAGTAAAAACATCCTTGTGCCACAGCAGGCTGGCTTTAGGCAGTGCTACTCTACGGAAGATCAGACAACCTACCTCTCTCAAGAAATTGAGGATGCATTCCAAAAGAAGAAGCTGGTGCTTGCGGCATGGATAGATCTGAAGAAAGCCTTTGACAAAGTCTGGAAAGAAGGTCTGATGAAGAAACTGAGAAACTGCAAAGTCAATGGAAGAATGTACAAATGGGTGAAAGCATACTTGCACAACAGAAGAGCCCGAGTACAGATAGACGGACTCAAGAGCAAGAAAGTACTACTGCGTCACGGTGTCCCCCAGGGCGGAGTCTTGTCCCCCACACTTTTTCTAATCTTCATCAATGATCTTGTTGCTCACCTACCGCATGGAATTAAAGCGGCAATGTACGCCGATGACCTGGTTCTATGGAGCACAAATGAATATGCATCAGTGGCCACCAGATTGCTACAAAGAGCTGTAGATACATTTGCTGCATGGGCAAATAGATGGTGTGTCAGCATAAACACTGACAAGTGCAGCACCACCCTATTTACCCTCTCTCCAAAACAAAAGGCAGGGATCATCCAGATAAATGGAACACCCCTAAGAGAAGATAAAGAACCAACATACCTTGGAGTAACATTTGATGGCAAGCTGACATGGAGAAAGCACATCAACAAAGCAGTAGCAAAAGCCAGAAGGAAAATAGCCATCCTGAGAAAGCTAAGTGGAACCACATGGGGAGCCAGTACGAAAATACTTAGCAAAGTTTACCAACAGAGCATACGACCACACCTGGAATATGGGTCAACTGCGTGGTGTTCAGCATCAAATACCACACTACAAGAGCTGGACAAGGTGCAAAATCAAGCACTTAGAGTCACCACAGGAGGGATGAGATCAACCCCTATAGTGGAAATGGAGAAGATGGGGAGGACACAGGCACTGAGTGAGCGCAGAGATACGAAAACGCTAATACAAGCAGAAAAGTTCCTCAGCTTGCCAGGCCACCCTATGAAGAACAGATTTGAAAACCTAGCTATGGGGCGGTTGAAAAGAAGTAGTTTTATCCACCAGGCCAAACGACTCTGCAGAGAAACCACTGATCTGCCCACAGTTGGTATCCCCCTAACAACTATTCCAGAGCGAACTCCATGGAAAGATGAGCATAGACTATCATTACAAATCCAGACAAAAGTGAGAGGAATATTTGACAAGGAAGAACAGAACAGTGTGCAGCGCAGAACAGCCACTCTCAGCTTCCTTGATGAAGAATACCCACAGGACCTCTGGATCCGAGTCTACACAGATGGGTCAGCACAAAATGCTGTTCGAAATGGAGGAGCGGGAGTGTACATAGAATACCCAAATAATACTAGGGACACAGCCAGAGTACCGACAGGAAAGTACTGCCATAACTATGATGCCGAAATTGAGGCAATCAAGATAGCAACAGAGAAATTACTAAATAACAGCAATGGTACACAACCTGTGGTGCTACTAACAGATGCAAAATCAGTACTCGAGGCGCTCCTCTCTGGGAAATTGCCAGTACTAAGGACACTACTTTCTGAACTTAGCAGTCAGCATAAAGTCACCATACAGTGGATACCATCCCACTGTGGAGTACCCGGAAACGACAGAGCTGATCAATTGGCTAAGGAAGGAGCCAAAGAGGAACAGCCTGATGTGCCCGTTACATACCACCAAAAGAAAAGAATGATCAAATCAGTCAGAAAGCCACCAAAACCTGCTCAAGATGACTACCACATTATGGACAGACCAGAACAAGTCATTATTCTGCGCCTCAGAACAGGACACAATAGATTACGCAACCACATGTATACAAAATTCAAGATTGGTGAAACAGCCATGTGCACATGTGGATTGGCGTCGCAGACAGCAGAGCACATACTCCAAGACTGCCCAAAATATAACATATCTAGGCAAACCTTCTGGCCTAGAGAGACGACGGTGGAAGATAAACTCTATGGACCACTGTGTGAACTGAAAAAAAACAGTTCAATTCATGCAAGAGACGACATTGCAGATATAGACATATTTCAAGCGAACGAAAGAAGAAGAAGAAGAATAAATGTACAAGTACAAACATTATTGATCTGGTGTAACATTATTAATCTTTATAACATTATTGATCTGGTGTGACATTATTGATCTTCATAACATTATTGATCTGGTGTGACATTATTGATCTGACGTTACATTATTGGTCTTATGACATTAATCTGATGTGACATTATTGATCTTATGATATTGATCTAGTGTGACATTATTGATCTTATGACATTGATTTGGTGTGACATTATTGATCTATGGCATTGATATGTGTCAGATTATTGATCTTATAACATTGATCTGATGTCACATTATTGATCTTATGACATTGATCTGATGTGACATTATTGACCTTATTACGTTATTAATCTGGTGTGACATTATTGATCTGGTGTGACATTGTTGATCTGGTGTGACATTATTGATCTGGTGTGACATTATTGATCTATGACATTGGTATGGTGTGACATTATTGATCTGGTGTGACATTGATCTGGTGTGAAATTATTGATCTGGTGTGACATTATTGATCTGGTGTGACATTGATCTGGGTGACATTATTGATCTTATGACATTTGCATGGTGTGACATTATTGATCTGGTGTGACATTATTGATCTGGTGTGACATTGTTGATCTGGTGTGACATTATTGATCTGATGTGACATTATTGATCTATGACATTGGTATGGTGTGACATTATTGATCTGGTGCGACATTGATCTGGTGTGAAATTATTGATCTAGTGTGACATTATTGATCTGATGTGACATTGATCTGGTGTGAAATTATTGATCTGGTGTGACATTATTGATCTGGTGTGACATTGACCTGGGTGACATTATTGATCTTATGACATTTATATGGTGTGACATTATTGATCTAGCGTGACATTATCGATATAGTGTGACATTATCGATATTGTGTGACATTATTGATCTGTTATGACTTCATGCAACTTTTATTGCATTATGATATTGTGTAACATTAGTAATCTTTTATGACACTATTGATCGCGTATGACGTCGTGTGGGGACGCGGTAATGTAGTTGATATAGAGCTACACTGATAATGTCATGATCTCGGTCAGACGAGGGTTCGACCCCTAGCTTGGTCGTCTCACTAAGGGAGGAAAGACTGGCCACATAATCCTCCGTGCATGCAGGCCTAAATGTGATGGCGCTATCTCATCACACACCCATAGCAGAACATTGCTTTGGGACACTTTTTGTTAAAATAAATGACTTTGTTGATCATACATTCTTGTGCCGCCGCTTCAGCTTGTTGCAACCCACGCTTGATTGGTTTCATCGTGCAATCCGTGTATCTTCCACAGGAAGGTGAGGGGGCAGACCTGCAGGATCACTGGTACCTCGTGGACACACATGGCCAGAAATTCAGACTGCCTAAAACCATGCTGTTCCTCGGCAGCGATGAATGTGATGTCATTGTGGCGGTAAGTACTCACCTCTGTTCACTTCTGTTCATGGTGTTAAGGACACGTTAGGGTGATGCACTAAGAGACTTGATTCGTTGTTGTCTATGGATATCAGTAAATCAATTATATCTTCTCAGTGAAGGTTGGCTGCAATAGATCTCCAACCCTGTCTGTTTTTATTTCGTTGTAGTCTCATTTGCTGTCTTTGGAATACTACGTGGTGAGGTCCCAATCTCTTCCACAATGGCCAGCCATGTTCACTATCGTGTCCTGAACACGCCTTGTGTGTGCCACACACTCTGCTGTTTCTCTTTCGAAGCTGTTGATCCATGCAGATTCATCCGCCTTATTCACCGTCCCAGTCTTTTGTGTACTAGGGATGGACATTACCAGTTTAGTAGGATATTACCCCTACTTCACTCGTATAATTTAGCCAGTCAGGCAAGACTGGTGGCCGTGGTGTGGCCATGCTGTATGGATATCAGTGTTGGACAATGAATATGAAATGTTGGGGCTACTGTAGAGAATGGCGATGTGGCTTTTGAGTCGGATGTTGGTAATATCGTGGATAAAGAAGTGTTGACATTTGCAGGAGTTATCAGATCACTCATTAAACGATATGGAAAAGACTAATGAAATGTATGAGGCATATCAACAGAGAAGCTGGAACATAGCACATTAGCCGTATGGGGACAGTGCTGGGTAAGGGACAAATATCCAAATGGACAGATGGGACTACTAGCAAACACACAATGAAATAAGTAACAACAACATTATTACAATATTATATGAACAAGATGGTTGGGTAACCACATTCGCCCATATTCGTCCCTGAAGATCATTTATTTGTCACAACCTGTTTTCGAAAACATTAATTTATAACCGACCCCCAAAAGGACCTCTGCTGAAAGCACCATAATGAATTGGGTCCATTTGGGTCGCAGCGCGTGCTCGCACACATACATTCATATAAGGTCGGATTAGGATTGTGTAAGCCCTGAGCATCAGATGATTGATGTTCAGTGCACATTTAAATCAGACGAATATATTATTCAAACAACTTAAATCATTATAACTGACATAGAAACTTTAATAAGGTACCGTTTACTGTTGCTTTTCATTTTTATTGCTATATTCAGTTTGATGTTATCAGATATTTTAAATAGTTATTAGGAATTTATTTGAGTAACTACCGATATTCCTATAACAGATACATTTTATTTTAACTTCTTGTTATTTGGTCTGAGCGATCATCATTTCTATTTCATCATAAAATCTGTCATTTCTTGTTCACTACGGCTTGTCGTTGGGGAGCACGGGAAGCATAGTGGCTACACACTCGCCTGTTCACCCGCAGTTATGGGTTTGGTTCGCAGCTGGGGGTGAACTCGGATGTTTTAAAATTGATCTCGCCGTGAATGGGTGCCAAGAATGTCTTGGGGAAGTAAAGACAACCCACATGATACTAACTACGTCACCCAGCGATACCGATTGGTCTATACAATGATGGGTCTCGCATCGTATGCCCGATGTGTCTTCAGACGTGTAACAGCATCCTTTACTTACGGACATACACATTGCCCGTTGGTGCCCGTCCTGGTGTCATATTGATTGTCTGCCTTTGATTTTCAGCAAAGTCAGCCTTTATGAAGTACTCCAGTAACCACAACTTGATTTACCGGTAGATGTTTCCTCACCGAACCGTAGTTCTACTCCCTTTTTGTGTATATTATCGTGTGGTTTCCCATTATTATTATTCCAGATCCCTACCACCTCATTTAGGACAGTAAAGCGGATGTGGTAGTACCTCCCATTGCAATTGGTCAAGAATTGCCATAGTTTTGACGATTGTATGGGGTCTCGGGTTGTCGTTTTGAAGAATGACACGTTTCGGTCGACTTTCACGGGGCTCATCCTCCATAGATTCATTACTTTCACGGGACGCAGAGGTGTTTCCGAGGCACCAGGGCTGGGTTATATACTGACTAAGACCTATTCACGCGTCCTCGTCAAGCGTCCTGGGCAACAGGTCCCTTCGGGGTCCTGGCTAAAGTCAGTAGGATCGCCGATTCCTCCGAAGTCGGGGAGTGTCTGCCTGTACGGCGAGGAACCACCAGTCTGCACACCAATAAGCTAGACATGGGACAACGGATACTCACGCAAACCTCAGGTCCTGTATGACATCACAGTGATGTTGGACAACAGGATGCCTTCATCCGACATACAGGACTTCGCGTTGGAACACAAGCAAACAAGCATGACTTTCACGAAAGCGTTTACGCCATTCAAACACTGATAAACGTGCTACAGTCAGTTCTCGAAACGCAAATGTCTGTCGACAATGAATTTCAGCGGGTTTTGAACCTTCTTTCACAACAAATTTCACTACAACACCCATTTCCTGCACTGGAGTCAACTGGTCCGACGCCATTTTGAAAAAAAATAATCTCTGTAAAGGTGCTGATACTTGCCCATTCCACAACCAAGTTTCAGATGTATGCTGTTCACTTTGGAATAGTTACTAAATTTAATCTTCGTCTGTGGGTTATCCTGGCAAAATCCGGATACTTACTGGACGACCCTCTTATATATTTCAGACATGCTGTTTGTATAGGTTTCCCTACGGTATTATACGTGCCAGTGATTGCATATTGTCTGAGCACACTGCCATGTATTGACATTGGAAATCACGCAAGATAGCAAACCTGACCAGCAGCTACAAGCACGGTGGAGAATCAGACCAAGTCCCCCACATGGCAACAAATGTTAGTAATATTAATTTCCGAAAATAACACAGAGGTACCATAAACGGTTGGACGTCTGTGCAAGTACCCATCTGTCCCATATAGCTTCTGTTAGATTATCAGGAGACGCCCAATGCCCGTACTGCAGAGTGGTGGGTCTGTGTTGCCCAGAGATGGTCTGAGAACATTGTTTTCTTTATCTTCATATATTTGACACATGGCGTGGTCTCTAGGGCCTTCTGATGTCTACATTGTGCATTGTTTCAATAATGTGCCCGTCCTGGTCAAACTGTCTGTGTGTTGCTATATGCTGTCTCTTCAATATGTACGGGCGGGGTACATATTTGCGTTACACTACTATCGCCACCGGCGCAGTGGCATATGGGCAGTGATCCACATTCACAATTCCCCGACATACCAGGGTCGAGGGTTCAAAATCAGATGCAGACGATTTGATAGAAGACCGCCTTGCCTTGATTTCGATGGTATGAGCGCCTGTCTTCAAAAAGCAGCTGCAAATGACTGAATGTAAAGATGTAATAGTAAATCACAAACAAATGTTGGGGTTGATTGCGATGTCCTGTAAGGACACGTAGCTAACTAACTAGCATATAGTTTGTAAACATTTGAAGACGAGTATCCGCGTCATTCCATGTTAGTGCGCTTGGTTCCAGTGTTGCCATTTTAGTACTTTTCGCGCAAATTTAGTGCTTTTTCAAGTCAGTTAGTGCGAAAATTTTCCGTTTAGCGCGGCCGCGTAAATTTAGTGCTTCAGAAAAGATTTTTGGTGCTTTTTTGGGGTGGGTAAAAATTACTTTAAATTTCATTTTGGGAACACTAAAAAGCCGAATTTGAACTGAAGCAAGGGAGTAAGACAGTCTTAGTACGTTACCGCGCAATATTCAACTAATTTAACTCCCTTTAATACGATTTAGATGAAGTGAGTGACTGCAACGCGCAGGCAATATGCAATGCGTTAAAAGATTGTTTAAACAAGAATGGACTTGAGTTGCAAAGATTAGTTGCACTCGCCACTGACAATACATCTGTCATAACAGGTGTAAACAATGGAATATATACAAAATTAAAATCCGTAGTTCCTCATCTGGTACTAGTTAGGTGTGTATGTCATCCCCTTCAGCTGGCAGTGTCACAGGCTGCAGCTGCTTGTCTACCCAGGAACATAGAGTTCATGATTAGAGAAACATATAACTGGTTTTCCCACTCAAGTCTTCGTCAAGTAAAGTACAGGGAGCTTTTTGCTTTATTAAATGATGGACAACATCCGCTGAATGTTGTTCAATTAAGCCAGACACGATGGATGTCCATTCAATCTGCCATTGCCAGAATATTACAGCAGTGGGTCGAGCTCAGAACTCATTTTGATGTAGCAAGACTCAACAAGCGCTGTTATACAGCAGAACTTCTACACTCTACGTTTAGCGACATGAAAAACTATGTGTATCTCATATTTCTCAAGCATATTCTCGGAGAAGTTCAAAGTGTGAATAATAAATTCGAAGCAGATATACAGGATCCAATAAAACTACTCAGCGATCTTGTCCAGCTCATTGATTCTATCAGTTCAAAGATTGCTATTCCTGGGGAAAAAATAACAGAAAGTGATGCTATTCAAGATTATTTAGATCCTAATCCCAATCTAGATTATGAGTTTGATAAAGAAATAGCGGACTACAAGTTTCCTGATGAGAAAGAAATTCGTGGAAGGTGCATCTAGTTTTTAATAGAGCTATTGACACAGCTGCGTTTACGTACACCCGATAACGTTCGAGTGTTACAGTCCATGTCATGTCTTAGTGGAAGTGAATGTCTACAACCAATGAAGCCCTGTATATTGGATCTTGCTAAAATGTTTGTAGAAGATGCAGCTACTCTCACCCGCATCGATTTCCAGTGGAGAAAATTTCATCATATGCCGTGGACACAGACCTCTGACATACTTGGACTGTGGGCAGAAATATCCTCATACAGGGATGCCATAGGTGAAAATCCTTTCCAAGATCTTACAGATTTAACTTTAACTCTGCTCATTTTACCTCATTCTAATGCGGACGTGGAGCGTATTTTCAGTCAGATGGGAATTATAAAATCAAAATTGCGGAATAGACTGAGCATAAAGAGTTTGACAGCTCTTTTGACTATTAGATATGGAATGAAAAGATATGGCAAATGCTGTCATGATTAAAAACTACCTAAGGATATTATACAAAAAAATTGGATCACAGGAATCATATACACAGCAGGAAATAGCTACAGAAACTGAAGAGGAGTTGTCTGACTGGGATTTGGCAGATCTGGAATAAATATGTTATTGGGCATGTTATGAGAAGAAATGAATTGGAGAACTTGGTAACAACTGGCAAGATCGAAGGGAAGAGACCAAAGGGAAGACCTAGAAGCAAATACCTGGATGGCTTGGCCACGTGGCATGGTCGAGACAGGAACACAGAGCTGATCCACGACTCTGGTGATCGAGTGAGATGGCAGAACATGACCGCCCACGCTTACCGGCATGGCACATGATGGATGAATGGATGGAATAAACTTCATTCTAATATTCAGTGATAATAATAAATTATAATGTGCTACTTTATAACATTTTGAATGAATACTGCCAGTGCTTGCTTTAGTGATTTCCCAAAAAATACTATTGCAGTTTAGTGCTTTTTTGGCTCGAGAGTAGTTCCAGGCGGACCTGGAATAAACTTCATTGTAATATGAAGTGATAATAATAAATTATACTGTGCTACCTTGTTACATTTGTAATAAAAACAGTTGGTGCTTTTTTTTTTTTGGTGCTTTCCAAAAAAATTTTGTGCTTTTTGGGGTCGATTTTAGTGCTTTTTCATCAAAGGGAGATGGCAACACTGCTTGCTTGGTTCTATCCCCTATTGTGGCAGGATTGAGCTTTCCTTCTCGCACTAAAGGAGGGGGCCGAGGCAGCTGCATTAAGTGATTGGCCTATATAAGTTAAGGATAGGATAGGCTGTGGGAAAGTCGCCCCACTGCATCATACAGCAACCGTATGATGATGATGATGATGATGTCTACACTATGTAATCAAACATGTCTGATTTTTAGTGTGGAACTTGTTTGGTATAATGTATCATTTCTGTGTTGATTTGTCCAACGTTGCCAGGGTTAGATAAAGGACAGTATTAAAAGTATTAAAGTAGTCACACATAAGCTGAATGACTTAAAATACGCCGTTATATTTGCATTCAAATAGCTTTAGATAATTGCTATAGAAATAATAAGTCCTTCAGGCTGGCTTTGAACGACATGGATTGGCGTGTGTTCAGTAAGTAATCACCTGAACTAGGTGTTACACTCGGGCCGGTGAGGTTGGTAAGCACAAAATGTAGGACTGCTGTTCAATGTTTCTAACACAAGTAAAGGGTGGTTTCATTTGGTGATATAGAAAATATGGACGAAATGAGCTGATTGGTTGTTCAGTTCCATCATTACGGGAAGCAGTTGATGGTACATAATCACTGAGCGAGTGGGCGGATCTGCTGGCTTCAAGAGCACCAGTAGTTGCAACACTCAGGGTAGACAAGGCAGACGTTCTGAGGACTATGTACAAACGATTGTCAGTTTATAGCACAATAACAGATGGAGCAACATGTTCCAGGATGCTGGTGTTTGCATGTACGTGTGCTTCCAGCAGGGAGGGACTGTATGAGAGAGATCAGTCCGATGTGTCTATCACCAGTGTGTTACTGGAACAGTCAGCAACTGCACCGTACCACATTTGCTGAGGGAGATGGAGTATTGTGGATTTGTCCGGAATGCTGGGATGTGGATTCTTGGGAAACAGGAAGCACTGAGTAGTGAGAGCTCACGTATTGTAAGGTGATTAAAATGCCAACCCACATAAATGTCCCCGTTCTTCTCACCTGAAATATCTCAATCATCTAGAACAGTGGCTCCTATTATCGTCTTGACCTCGAAAACGACATCGACAGGCTCCCAACTCACGCAGTCGGGCTTTCGTGACAGTCTGGTCTATGTCCTCTATCCCAGTCCTGCATTGACTATGTCAGCCCGCCCTGCCCATGCTTCATCTTCTTTGTATTGGTGTATTGTGTGCCGTTTGGTCTGTGTGCTAAATTATCTTTTACTTAAACATGTCCGGGTGGGTACCTCCAGATGAGTGATGTAATCGTGGAGGAAAGGTATAGCTAGAAGCCGACATTGGCATAACAAAACTGTGGACAGAGTAGCTGGGGGTGGATTGTTTGGGCAAATTATATTTCATCTTATTTACATTTTATTCCGTCATATGTACACTTTAAATGTTGGTGTAATTCTGAACGAAATATATGTATATTAAACTCAACGGCTGAAGTTAGGGGAATAGCATATGTATCTCTTAGGAGGTAGTGGTGCTCTCTCCTCTCCCTCTCTCTTCTCTCTCTCTCTCCTCTCTCTCTCTCTTTCTCTCTCTTTCTCTCTCACGCTCGCGCGCGCGCGCACACACACACACACAGAGAGAGAGAGAGAGAGAGAGAGAGAGAGAGAGAGAGAGAGAGAGAGAGAGAGAGAGAGATAAGGATAATTAGTAGAAGGGTTGATAATTTCGTGACTGGGCCAAACCACGTCTTGGAACTTCACAGGGACTTGATTGACGATAATTTATTCACCTTGTAGCTCGGAGGACAACAAACCTTCCTAAAATGTATGACTGGGTCAAGCGAGTTTTACAGCCAGAGACTGTTGATCACTCCTTGCTGTACACGCAGTACGATTCATACACCATGGTGGAAGTGATGGAGTTGGGACTAGTGATACCTTGGTTACATCTTGGTAGACTTGAAAAACTCATTCCAGATGTCTTTAGGATATGTCCTCGCGGGGTGTGGCGAAACCGTCGTTATGGAGAATGTCTTTGACTCTGAATACTCGTAACAGTTAACGGGCATGGTGTGCAACTCTACCAGGGTGGGCGCCATGTTTAACCATCACCGTTTGTCAATCGATTATTGTGAAATTTATAATGGAATATGGAGAACGAGGCCGGTCCCTGTGGCTAAGGCCTTACGGACGCGATTCGTAAGCCCGCTTACCCGAATTCGAAACAGAGCTGCGACCGATTTGGCAGCACACCACGTCGCGCTGGGTTTTAACGTGTTGGTATGGGAGCGGTCGTTCAGAAAGCAATGGTAAACCACTGAATGTAAACTTGCCAAGACATCAACAACAGCAATAAAATGCTGGTGTCGACAGCGATGTCCTGTAAATAGGATATGCAAAACAAAATGGAGAACGAGAGATTAAGGGATAATACCACCACGTTATTAAATCTAGGCCAAGTATTCCATCATTATGCCGAATAAATGAGCCAAGATCTAACACACAAACTCCATTGGGTCAGTGGAAAATTCCAAATAAGATTATGGTCGTGAATCTATCAAAGGACGCCTAGAAATATGTACTTAATGTATTCACCCGCGTATACTCAGCATTGAATCCTACCACACTTGTCATTATCGATAAAGGTAAAACGTATTGATTTGGGTTCGTCCAAGCAGTCGCTGAAAGCTTAGCACAAAGGTACATTTCCTTAACTACTTGTCGTTTCCTGTAAACAGACCTCAGTGTGTTCGGAATCAGGACTTCAAATATAGTGAGGCCTATAATATATATGTGTGTTGTTAGATGTTGATTTCTCTTTCGTGGTTTTTGAATTCACTGACTTGTGAGTCACCTATGGGAAACTGCCTTCCTGGGTAAGATTACTATTGGTTGCTGCATTGATTGCTTGTTTTCCGCCCCTATCGCCTAATTTTCTTCAATCTTATATGATATGAAGAATATGGGGATCGGTTATAACTTTGCCTCGATCGCGGTAGGCAAGCAGCACACTCATTTCAATCATGCGCTTTGGGTCTCCAAGCGGGAGCGCAAAGCTTCAGTGCTGTCAGTCTAACGTCGTAGTGGGGATCTGCTGTGTCTGTCTGTCAGACTCATCAAAGCTTGCAAGTTATATTATGCTGGACAGGCTTCATTACAGAAAACGATGTATTAACTGGGTATGCTCTTGTAATGAGTTTAACCTAGGAATCGTCACGTCACGTCCAGCACACGACTGCCTAGCCTCACTTTCAGCTAAGTATCTTTTGCCACATACACGCCTCTGGGTATCTAATGTAAACTTCTTGGGACGTTCGGCGTCATTCTTCCAATTTAAAGATACTTGCACGCACAGCAAGGTTTTCTTATAGCTTCGTTTACTAGATTTGAACCCATTTATCATTTAGTAGGAATCTCGACATTTGAACGGATTTTCCTTTCAGTATGGATCGCACTCGATAAACACAAATCATTCCCGTCTAATTCTTCTTTTTATTTGAGATGTATCTGTTAGTTTATCCCCATGAAGAAAATTCTCTCTCTCTCTCTCTCTCTCTCTCTCTCTCTCTCTCTCTCTCTCTCTCTCTCTCTCTCTCTCTCTCTCTCCCTCCCTCCCTCCCTCCTCCCTCCCTCCCTCCCTCCCTCCTTCCTTCCTTCCTTCCTTCCTTCCTTCCTTCCTTCCTTCCTTCCACCTTGAAGAACTCTGCATTTCATAACTTTATATATTGCCCGCATTATGTTGGTGATTTTCTGTCGGATTCCGTAGGACCTTATCAGCTTCCAAAAAGATTAGACCTTTTCAATGTCTACAAATCCAATATAGAGTGACGATTTCAGTTCAGTGCTTTGCTGTGTTATGTTTGATAGGGCTATATGGTGAGTACAAGATATGTTTGATCGGAAGCCTACCCGTTTATCCCTTAGTTGTTTTTCAATGGCATCTCTGAATTTCACCAGAACGAACACACTTACTTTTTCAAGTGAACTGACAATGATATTATTCTTCTATAATGTTCACACTTCTGCAGGTTCCATTTCTTTAGTTGCGTCACCAGACGTCCTGCTCAGTTTGCTGGTATTTCTTCATGTTCCTATACTATGCTAAACAATTTGTGGAGTTATTCAGATGAGTGTTTTTGTAAGCTTTTGTTGGGATGCCATCTCGAACCAGCTGTGTTCCTGTCCTTCTAAAGTCTGATGCCTTTTCTAATTTCTTCTCTAGATGGCTTCTCGCTCTTTATATAGTCCCATTCTGCAGGCTGGCTATCTGGAGGGTCATTTACGACTGGTCTATTAGAATGTTCCCAAAGTGTTCAGTCCATCTGTTCATTTGATCTTTAGTGTTAGTTGATAAACACTTTCCCATTCCTAATGTTGGTTAGTCGACTTGGTTGATTATATTTGCCTACTAGTTTCCTTGTCGTGCTGTAAAGATCTCTGAGGGTTCCTTTCATTGCAATTACTTCTGTCTCTCAAGATAGACCATTTAAATATTTTCTTTTATCCGCTTTTTAATATCTTTATTAGAATCAGTGTAAATTTCATGGGCTTTGACTTAAGTAGCTCTATTTATACCATGACTCCTCATAAATGCAGCTTGGTGAGTTCCCGTAAACACATTGTTTGGAAATGATCGTGGTCTATACCAGGACATGTCATGGGAAGTAAAGGCTGCCGGCGTTATACCGACCACATCACCCATCAAGTGCCGATTGGCCCATACAAATGTGGCTCTAGAACCAGATGCCCAATTCGCATTAAATGGTCTCTTAACTTATTAAAGCAACACATCATATATTCATTGGATACAGCACACACTTTTCTCTTTGTCTATCGATCAGTTGGCACTTTAGATGAATAAATGCATGGCCACAAGCAGTTCGGGATCCAGTCTGGGAAACCGTTATGGTTGAAGTACGCTCCGTTCAGAGATTACTGAAGTTTTCTTAGATTATTGAAGTTTTCGGCTGTTACTGGAGATTTTAGAGATTGCCGAAGTTCTGTAGTCTACATATCCGAGTAAACTGAAAGTTCCACGCAGAACGCCATTTCTGTATATGTTGTTGTTTTTGTTGTTAGAACTTAGTCGTTTCAAGTTGATCACACTTATTTAAGGGCCTGGTGATGTCTTGGTTTCGTCCTGTTAGACTAGCTATTCGACCATTTCAAGCATGGTTTCAGTTCTCCACACGCTGTACGCCAGACTGATTGTCTACAAACATCACCAACTCTTGCAATCTCATAGCCTGTAACATCACGAGCAATTGATGTGAGCCTCTTACACTCTCGTAGCCTGCAACTTCTTCCGTCTTCGGCAGATTTCTCTACAGCGGAGATGTTGATCGTTAACCAGATTGCTGTCTGTATCAAGGATGTCTAGCAGGGAGGTGAAGAGAGGTTCTGGTCAGCGCATTAGCTTCTTCTTCTTCTTTCGTTCGCTTGAAATATGTCTATATCTGCAATGTCGTCTCTTGCATGAATTGAACTGTTTTTTTTTTTTTTTCAGTTCACACAGTGGTCCATAGAGTTTATCTTCCACTGTCGTCTCTCTAGGCCAGAAGGTTTGCCTAGATATGTTATATTTTGGGCAGTCTTGGAGTATGTGCTCTGCTGTCTGCGACGCCAATCCACATGTGCACATGGCTGTTTCACCAATCTTGAATTTTGTATACATGTGGTTGCGTAATCTATTGTGTCCTGTTCTGAGGCGCAGAATAATGACTTGTTCTGGTCTGTCCATAATGTGGTAGTCATCTTGAGCAGGTTTTGGTGGCTTTCTGACTGATTTGATCATTCTTTTCTTTTGGTGGTATGTAACGGGCACATCAGGCTGTTCCTCTTTGGCTACTTCCTTAGCCAATTGATCAGCTCTGTCGTTTCTGGGTACTCCACAGTGGGATGGTATCCACTGTATGGTGACTTTATGCTGACTGCTAAGTTCAGAAAGTAGTGTCCTTAGTACTGGCAATTTCCCAGAGAGGAGCGCCTCGAGTACTGATTTTGCATCTGTTAGTAGCACCACAGGTTGTGTACCATTGCTGTTATTTAGTAATTTCTCTGTTGCTATCTTGATTGCCTCAATTTCGGCATCATAGTTATGGCAGTACTTTCCTGTCGGTACTCTGGCTGTGTCCCTAGTAGTATTTGGGTATTCTATGTACACTCCCGCTCCTCCATTTCGAACAGCATTTTGTGCTGACCCATCTGTATAGACTCGGATCCAGAGGTCCTGTGGGTATTCTTCATCAAGGAAGCTGAGAGTGGCTGTTCTGCGCTGCACACTGTTCTGTTCTTCCTTGTCAAATATTCCTCTCACTTTTGTCTGGATTTGTAACGATAGTCTATGCTCATCTTTCCATGGAGTTCGCTCTGGAATAGTTGTTAGGGGGATACCAACTGTGGGCAGATCAGTGGTTTCTCTGCAGAGTCGTTTGGCCTGGTGGATAAAACTACTTCTTTTCAACCGCCCCATAGCTAGTTTTTCAAATCTGTTCTTCATTGGGTGGCCTGGCAAGCTGAGGAACTTTTCTGCTTGTATTAGCGTTTTCGTATCTCTGCGCTCACTCAGTGCCTGTGTCCTCCCCATCTTCTCCATTTCCACTATAGGGGTTGATCTCATCCCTCCTGTGGTGACTCTAAGTGCTTGATTTTGCACCTTGTCCAGCTCTTGTAGTGTGGTATTTGATGCTGAACACCACGCAGTTGACCCATATTCCAGGTGTGGTCGTATGCTATGTTGGTAAACTTTGCTAAGTATTTTCGTACTGGCTCCCCATGTGGTTCCACTTAGCTTTCTCAGGATGGCTATTTTCCTTCTGGCTTTTGCTACTGCTTTGTTGATGTGCTTTCTCCATGTCAGCTTGCCATCAAATGTTACTCCAAGGTATGTTGGTTCTTTATCTTCTCTTAGGGGTGTTCCATTTATCTGGATGATCCCTGCCTTTTGTTTTGGAGAGAGGGTAAATAGGGTGGTGCTGCACTTGTCAGTGTTTATGCTGACACACCATCTATCTGCCCATGCAGCAAATGTATCTACAGCTCTTTGTAGCAATCTGGTGGCCACTGATGCATATTCATTTGTGCTCCATAGAACCAGGTCATCGGCGTACATTGCCGCTTTAATTCCATGCGGTAGGTGAGCAACAAGATCATTGATGAAGATTAGAAAAAGTGTGGGGGACAAGACTCCGCCCTGGGGGACACCGTGACGCAGTAGTACTTTCTTGCTCTTGAGTCCGTCTATCTGTACTCGGGCTCTTCTGTTGTGCAAGTATGCTTTCACCCATTTGTACATTCTTCCATTGACTTTGCAGTTTCTCAGTTTCTTCATCAGACCTTCTTTCCAGACTTTGTCAAAGGCTTTCTTCAGATCTATCCATGCCGCAAGCACCAGCTTCTTCTCTTGGAATGCATCCTCAATTTCTTGAGAGAGGTAGGTTGTCTGATCTTCCGTAGAGTAGCACTGCCTAAAGCCAGCCTGCTGTGGCACAAGGATGTTTTTACTTTCAATGTACCACTGCAGTCTGTGATTGATGATGCGCTCCAGTATTTTGCAGAGACAGCTGGTGAGGCTAATTGGTCTGTAGCTAGAGGCAATGGAACCATCTTTCCCTGATTTTAGGAGGGGTATCATGGTTGCTTCTCTCCAGGCTTGTGGAACACTGCCTAAGGTCCAGCTGTTATTGAAGATCTGCAACAGCTTTGTTTTGGCCTCTGTTCCTAGGTTCCTGATCATTTCATTGGAGATACCATCAGCTCCTGGTGACTTTCTCATTTTCAGTTTTGATATGGCTAGCTCCAGTTCGCTGATTGTGATGGGTGCCTCCAGAACCTCATGTACTATTTCCTTCTGTCCTGTATGTTGTCGTTTCTCTCGAATCTCTTGTTGTTTCTCTGGACTAATTTTGATATTGCTATCTTGTGCGAACGAGTCCGCAAAATGGTCAGCTGCTTGCTTTCTTGTTAAGATTTTTCCATCTTTATGTAGTGCAATTTTTGAGTTTCTCCCTGTGCCCTCGTCATTAAGCTGTTTTATTAGCTTACACAATTTCCTTGTGTCTCTTTCAAAGTTCAGAGACTCCGTTTTCTCCTGCCAGCTTTTCCGTCTAGCCTGCAGCTTGGCCCTTTGAAATTTGGCTTTTGCATGCTGGAATTTATTGTGGTGCTCTTGGCTGGGTGTGGCCTCTGCTTGCTTTCTACACACTTCAACATCATTATGCAACTGTTCCAGTTCACTACTCCAGTAGGGTTTATATTGTTTACGGGCTCCTCTTGGTACTGTTTCTCGCGCTGCCTGTAGTATGCATTTCCCAAACTCTTCAACTGCTTTATTTATGTCTTTCTCAGTGTTCAGGTTTCTAACCAGTATGCTGGTGCGATGCTTGTACATTGCCCAGTCTGCTTTCTTGTAGTTCCACTTCGAGAGGGTGCTGCTTTCACTTACAAGCTCATTTTCTACGGTTAGAAAGACTGGCCGATGGTCACTGCCACCAAGTTGTTTCCCAACAATTCGTGTAATGTTCCACTCCAGGTCTGGTGAATGAAAAGCCAGGTCAGGTGTAGTTGTAGAGTGCCATGATCTCGAGTAGAAAGTATGTGGGTCGGACGGCTTGTTAATCAACATGAATCTATTCTCATCCTGCCAGTCTTCCAGTCTCTCTCCTCTCTGGTCCATGTGATCATAGCCCCAGCTCTGCGAGTGGCTGTTGTAATCGCCACACACAATCATTTTTTCTTTTAGTGGTAGAGTGTCCAGTGCCTGTGGGCGGTCACTTGGACAGTAGTAATTGATCAGATGTAGATCTGTATTACCTGTCTTAAGTTTAAGTGTCTGATACTCAGCCCCTTCCATGTAGACTTTGATTTGGGAAGCCATGATGTTATTTCTTACAAGGGTCAGTATCCCACCTTTTCGCCTGTCCTTTCGGTCAGATCGGTAACACTGGTAGCCTCTGATTTTGAAGGCTATATTTTCATTGAGGTGAGTTTCTTGCAAGCAACATATGCTTACTTTTTCTTGGTCCAAGATTTTTTCTAATTAAATTTTTTTGTTGCTGACTCCCTCCGCATTCCAGTGCATTATTTTAAGTCTTCGTTTAGTATGGCCAGTCGTCCTATTCTCATGTCCCCTGGCTCCACAGGACATCTGAGAAGGACCTCCAGTAGTTGGGGTTGGACCCTTTCGAGACATAGGGCCCGGCACTGCACCTGCCTGGGGGTCCAGAGCAGGGCAAGCACCATAACGATTAGCAGTAGTCGATTCCATTTTGCGTGATTGCGTGGCATCCTGATTTCTGTGGTGCGCCTCTTGGCTGGTTGCCTCCGTCTTCAGCACCTTTCTTTGCTAGAGCAGACTGTGGTCTCACTCGAGTGTAGATGTGTACGCGCGCACACGCCTGTCTACGCATGCATGTACGTGCATACACATCTAGAGCATACTGGTTATTTTCCGGCGCCAGAGACTCGCCGTCGCCCCTTCTCCTGTTAGTTTAAACGGGCCCGCCACGTGAAGGCCAGGAGTTGGACTTTTGCTGCATAGGTTATGTATTCACGAGCCATTGAGGTATTTGAGCAATGTTGGGCGCTCACCCCAACACCGCGCCTCGGCTACATACAGCAACATTTGGAACCCAGCGCATTAGCTGTTCTGCATCCCACCCAAGAACATAAACGTTGCTCAATATTGTTCAATAATCTTTTGGATATGGCAGTTCTGTTCTTTATCTCCTGTATTTTCTGGAAATTATGTTCTTTATCTCCGTGTTGTTGTGTTAAATATTATGTTGTATTTTCTTCAGAATAAAAGCTTCTTGATCTATCTGAATTTCTTGCGATATCTTTAGCCCGAAAAGTTCGCCACCTGAGGTTGCTTTTGGCATGTCAAGAGATGAATATTCTGTTAACGTGACTGAACATGCTACTGGAAACGTGTGGGAAGTGGAATATCGAACGTACTGGAATATTCTAGTAGCTTCTAGAATTGCTACTCAAATTGAAACAGAATAGTTCGTTTGTATGTAATGAAAATCAATAACTATGGGATTGTTTGCAGTCTCCTAGGTGTATTGATTTTTGTGATCGTTCTCTGTATAAGTCTGTTAGCCTGGGCAGTTTCTTGTTGCCTCCAAGTTCGCCTGTTTCATTTGTTTGAAGTTGCTCTACAGTGCTGCCTGCTGTTCTCAGTTTGTGAGTTAAAGTCTAACAGTCTACAGATTTCTAATGAAGGGTGGAAGTAAGCTCGTGGACACGGCGAAACAAAGGTACATACTTTTTTGCAGAAAGTTACTTTTGGCTTCAGATAGTATATTGCTGGCAGTCTTTGCATTGAGTGAACCATTTTAAATCATCGTAGCTGTAGGTTTTGTATTTTCACTGATTATAAAAATAATCTCTGTTCTGCATGCTCTTTTATTAGAATTTTCTATTCTGGGCTATTAACTACATTCTTGCAGTATAAGTGCGAACTTGACGGCAGCCAACACACCACAGAACCATTTGATTTTGTTCTGGTATTAGAACTATGTTGGTCACCTGAAACGTCATGAGAGGTATATGCCTGGGAAGAGAGGAAGAGGAAGGCCAAAGAGAAGATGGGTGCAAGATGTGGCGGATGATCTCCAGATGGGTGTATCTGATGCGGGACATCTTGCTTATGGTAGAGAAGTTTTCAGGAAGTTGTTATGAGAACGAGGTTCTGCAAAGGACATGCTACTGAAGGAATGAATGAATTAGAGCTGTGGATTTTGGTGCACGTTTGCTGATAAGAGTAGGGTGGAGTTTTCGATCATGAACCAAATATGTTGATTTCGTGTTTGCGTAGTAAACCCTTGATGAAATCTGCACATCGGATTCCCAGTCTTGCTCTAGCTCCATAGCCGGTGCTTCTTGAGTTGTAGGCACCACGTTCTGACTGATTGGGCGTCATTCTCACGAGATTTCTGAATTATGTTATTTATGGCCTCTGTACAATCGGTGCATCTGACTGGGTCTCTGTTAGCCAAGTTGGCATCTTTTCTCAAACGTTTCATGTGAGGAGTTTCCTGCTGTGTGACTTAGTACATTAGAGATCGTACAACATGTCTTGTGGATATTTCTTTACATCGTTGTGGTTATGTTTGTCAACCAATCACACCCTTGACATTGTTTGTAGATGTATATTAACATATGTTATAGTTCATGCAACCTAGGTGGGTGCCACTTACTACACAATCTTGTTGAGTGCTTTGGGAAACGGATGCCACCAACAGTTTGCCTGTTAATATAGTGATGGTCAAATTGGCAGTTCTCTTCTTTTCCCATCCCCCCTCTCCCCCACTCTACGGGTGCCTGTCTTGGAACAGTTTCATGGAATACCGTGGATCAAGAAGGTGACAAATTCTGGAATGTTACAAGATCTGGCCATGGAAGAAAACTGGTTTTTAAACAGCATCATGATTGGGCAACTGAAATGTGTTGGCCATAAGAAACGTCACAGCGGTTTATAAAAGAACAGTAACGGAAAACACGGTTGCTGGAAGGCAGAACATGTAAGACAGTACATTAGGCATGACAATGCATGAGACAGGGGAACCGGCCAAGAAGGAAAAATATTTCCGTCGGGTTGTGATAGGAATGGCGTTCTGTGTGGGACTTTCTGGGCGGTGATGATTAAATATAATTGACGCCGTTTAGTTTTACGCTTTTTTTTTGGGGGGGGGGGGGGGGGGGGCGTTTAGCCGTACGTTTTGCAGTTTCGTCCGAGAGGAATAGATTTCGTCCCGTAGTCGGCCGCGATTTTTTATTTACCAGGAGCAGCTGGACCGGGGAGTAGAGTAGTAGTCAGTGAATTCTGGAGACGGGGCTTCTCAATCCCGACAAGGCATCTGAAAGAGCTACCATTAAAAGCGTGACCTGCATGACGTAATTAAGAGCAGATTACCCCCCCCCCCCCCCCCCCCCCCCAAAAAAAATGTTCAGACAGGGAACAGCATTGGAACTTCAACGTTGTGTGCAGAAATGTTGGTTTCTGTACGCTGCTCTGTTGATGTGTGGCTGTGGTAGGACGGTGAGCCTTCTCATAGATATGAACTACGTGCACTCGGGGGATCGGCAGGGGTTCTGGAAGAATCTCAAAACTGAGAGGGAAGACCAGGAGAACTTGTAATCAGATAACGGTGGGAACGATTAGTAGTATGATTCTTCGCTGGCTGTTGAATGAGGGGACGGAGCACGTATGGGAATGTCCTGAGTGCAGTGATGTCAGTTCTTAACTCAACTCGGCAAATTAAGTGTAGTGCATATAGCAGATGGAAATGACAGAAATGGATTTACGATATAGAATTACATCTGACATATAGGATAATGGGACGTAATCACCGAGGTAAGATAACAATGGGGAGATTGTTCTTTACACAAGTCTTGGAAATAGTGATGGTTGAGGAAGACTTTCGGTGATATCTTGGCGGGTCAAGGAAGACTTTCGGTGATATTTTGGCAGGTCTGGGAAGACATTTGGTTATATCTTGGCTGGTCTAGGAAGACATTCTGTGATATCTTGGCGGGTCTAAGAAGACTTTCGGTGATATCTTGGCTAGTCTAGGAAGACTTTCGGTGATATCTTGGCGGGTCTAGGAAGACTTTCGGTGATATCTTGGCGGGTATAGGAAGACTTTCTGTGATATTGTGGCTGGTCTAGGAAGACTTTCGGTGATATCTTGGCGGATCTAGGAAGACTTTTGGTGATATCTTGGCTAGTCTAGGAAGACTTTCGGTGATATCTTGGCGGGTCTATGAAGACTTTCGGTGATATCTTGGCGGGTCTAAGAAGACTTTCGGTGATATCTTGGCTAGTCTAGGAAGACTTTCGGTGATATCTTGGCGGGTCTATGAAGACTTTCGGTGATATCTTGGCTAGTCTAGGAAGACTTTCGGTGATATCTTGGCGGGTCTAGGAAGACTTTCTGTGATATTGTGGCTGGTCTAGGAAGACTTTCGGTGATATCTTGGCGGGTCTATGAAGACTTTCGGTGATATCTTGGCGGATCTAGGAAGACTTTTGGTGATATCTTGGCTAGTCTAGGAAGACTTTCGGTGATATCTTGGCGGGTCTATGAAGACTTTCGGTGATATCTTGGCGGGTCTAAGAAGACTTTCGGTGATATCTTGGCTAGTCTAGGAAGACTTTCGGTGATATCTTGGCGGGTCTATGAAGACTTTCGGTGATATCTTGGCGGATCTAGGAAGACATTTGGTGATATCTTGGCGGGTCTAAGAAGACTTTCGGTGATATCTTGGCTAGTCTAGGAAGACTTTCGGTGATATCTTGGCTGGTCTAGGAAGACATTCTGTGATATCTTGGCGAGTCTAAGAAGACTTTCGGTGATATCTTGGCTAGTCTAGGAAGACTTTCGGTGATATCTTGGCGGGTCTAGGAAGACTTTCTGTGATATTGTGGCTGGTCTAGGAAGACTTTCGGTGATATCTTGGCGGGTCTATGTAGACTTTCGGTGATATCTTGGCGGATCTAGGAAGACATTTGGTGATATCTTGGCGGGTCTAGGAAGACTTTTGGTGATATCTTGGCGGGTCTAGGAAGACATTTGGTGATATCTTGGCGGGTCTAGGAAGACTTTTGATGATATCTTGGCTGGTCTAGGAAGACTTTTGATGATATCTTGGCTGGTCTAGGAAGACTTTTGATGATATCTTGGCTGGTCTAGGAAGACTTTCTATGATATCTTGGCTGATCTAGGAAGACTTTCGGTAATGTCTTGCTCGGGTCTAGGAAGACTTTTGATGATATCTTGGCTGGTCTAGGAAGACTTTTGATGATATCTTGGCTGGTCTAGGAAGACATTTGATGATATCTTGGCTGGTCTAGGAAGACTTTTGATGATATCTTGGCTGATCTAGGAAGACTTTTGATGATATCTTGGCTGATCTAGGAAGACTTTCGGTGATATCTTCGCTGTTCTAGGAAGACTTTTTGTTATATCTTGCATGGGTCCACGAAGACTTTCGGTAATATCTTGGCGGGTCTAGGAAGACTTTGGGTGATATCTTGCGCGGGTCCAGGCAGACTTTCGGTGATATATTGCACGGGTCTAGGAAGACTTTCTGTGCAGTTCGAGGAAGATGTAATGTCACTTGACAGACCAAGACAGACTTTATGTAATGTCACGTGATAGATCAAGGAAGATTATACTAGTATGAGGTTTCTGTCACGCGTGCTAAGGAAGAATACGCTACTGTCGCGAGATTTCTCTCACACATGCTGAGGAAGAATACGCTATTGTCGAGAAATTTATCTCTCACATGTTAAGGAAGAATACGCTACTGTCGCGAGATTTCTCTCACACATGCTGAGGAAGAATACGCTATTGTCGAGAAATTTATCTCTCACATGTTAAGGAAGAATACGCTACTGTCGCGAAATTTCTCTCGCACATGTTGAGGAAGAATACGCTACTGTCGCGAAATTTCTCTCACACATGTTGAGGAAGAAAACACTACTGTCGCGAGGTTTCTCTTACACATGTTGAGGAAGAAAACGCTACTGCCGAGAGGTTTTTCTCACACATGTAGGGGAAGAATACGCTACTGTCGCGAGGTTTCTGTCACACATGTTGAAGAAACATACGCCACGAGATTTCTCTCGCACACATTTGGAAGATTTCTGTAATTTCCTGAGTTCTCTGACAAGCAGGTTGTGGAACACCTTCTGTAATGTCACGTGACAGGTCGAGGACGACTTTCTGTGACAGGTTGAGGAGGACTTTCTGTAAAGTCTTGGACGTCTGTCACACATATTGAGAAGATTCGTGTCATCAGGTTTCTGGTATGTATACAGAAAACAATTACCTTATGTAATGCCATAAGGTTTATGTCATGTAGAGGAAAGAATTATAGTAATGTCATAAGATTTCTGGTCATGAGGCTCTGTCACTGAAGTTGCGAAAGATTACTGTAATGTCATGAGGCTCTGTCACCCAAGTGGAGGAAGATTACTGTAATGTCATGAGGCTCTGTCACCCAAGTGGAGAAAGATTACTATAATGTTATGAGGCTCTGTCACGCCGAAGGCTTTAGGGTGTGTTACCGCTAATGAATACTTGGTTACATACAGCTATCGACGCATGACGATCTTTGCAAATACCACGAGATAAATAAAAGGAACATTGCTGCAACTTCAGTCATGCGCTAACTATTTAGCCACGATCGCACTTCAAGTACGTTACTTCTTAGTTGCCAGGAGTAAACAGAATAACGTGTGTCATTCCTTGTAACTGTTGCTTCGTGACAGTCACAGCAGTTGCTGATTCTGGTCGGATATTGTGTCTTCTGTACAGGTCTGTGATCCACGTGTTGTCACATGATCTTATATTGTAAACAAACATATAGATCTAGTGTAAACTTTCCAACTGAGCTCGCGTGGAGATACCCTGACTTAATATAGAGTTGGACATCATAAGTCATCAGTGGATCGTTAAAATTGGCGTTAGAATGTGAGGTAAGAATCGCATTGTTTTGATGTGTCTGACTGCCAGAAGCTAGCTGAAATTTGTGATTTCCTCCACATCATTTGTCATGGGCATTAGTATTGTTATACGCTGTCCCGTTTTGTCAAACCCGCGCGCCCGTCTTCTCTTCGGACTGGGATATCCCACCATTAGTCGGTCAGCGTAAATGTCATGGAAAGTACTGTGTTTGGGGTGTGACAAGTGTGGCACCACATCTAACACTGACATTGCATCATTATCACTATCGTCATCATCGTTCTTTTTAGAACTTCGTTCTCATTATAGCCTGCCGTCAAGACTCTCGATACTTGGTGAACTCCTCTGTCTCACGCGCCAGCACATCTGTCTCACGCGCCAGCACCTATGCCTCACGCGCCAGCTCCTCTGCCTCACGGGCCAGCTCCTGTGCCTCATGCCACCCAATGTATCCTTATTTCCCGATGTCACCGTAGTGTTGGTGGGCCCTTGCCTCTTCTTCCATGGACCACGCCTCCGTTACTCTTCCTTCGAAACCAGTGGGACGCTTGATGTGGCCATAGTATTTTAGTTTCCATGACATGTTCATGAGGTTTAGACTTTCTATTATTTTACTCAGTTAGTTAAACTCTCGCGTGTAGTTTGATTGCCAAAGAACATTGTGATGCGCGTTGGTGCGTGCGTGCGCGCGCGCGTCCTGCTGAGTTCTAGAAACTTGTTTGGTGGGCTGACAGTCAAGGTAAATTCCCTAATCTTGGCATGAATTTCCCACAGTTGGTGTCTTGTGATCGGGTATACAACTTTGTTATTGAAAGACCCAGACGCGTTCATAGACACAAGTGACTTGAACTTCTTTTCTTGCAGTACTGAGTCCCACATCTCGACAGCAATCCTTTCTGCTGGAGGCCGTGTTTGGTGGACTTATGTCAGACCACCAACTTTAGCAGCAACTCTACCCAGCCAGGCTACTGCTGTGTGTTTGCGTGCGCTCGTCTGTGTTTGTGTGTGTGTGTGTGTGTGTGTGTGTGTGTGTGTCTGCGCGCGCTCTTGTGTGCATATATATATATATATATATATATATATATATATATATATATATATATATATATATATATATGTGTGTGTGGGGGGGGGGGGGGTGGGCGTGCGTGCGTACAGTAGTTGCAGTTGCAGCAGCAGAGGTAATGTAGTGGTGTGAAATAAGAGGACATAATGAAGTAATGAAAGTCGGTCACGTGATGAGAAGAGAGGCATTGGAGAACATCGTAACAACTGGAAAGATTGAGGGGAAGAGAGGCAGAGGCAGACCAAGAGAAATGATGCTGGATGGATTGAGACGGTGGCATGGAGGAATATCAGCATCAGAGTTGATCCAGAAAACCAAAGACCGAGATCTGTGGAGAGCCATGAACGCCTACGCCAGCGGGCATGGCACTTGATGATGATGATGAATAAAAGTAATATTAACTCCCAAGATAGTTTGTGTGTGTGTGTAAAGTGTAGAAGTGGCAGTGTATTAGACCCACAGAGTGTCCGGGGAGAGGGGGGGGGGGGAAGACGGCAAGCACAGACACGGAGTGGAGCTAGCTTGAGAAGTCAGCCCGAGACACGTTGTTCATCCTGTGAAGAGAACCGGGTGGCGTGTCAGACAATCAGATACTCAAGTATGGATGACAACATGTGACATACGACAGACCACAGCTGACAGCACATGACTTCCCCTCACACGTTTCTCACACCTCTTTAACCCTAACCGAATGTGTTCACTCCAGTGATACCACACAAGCACACACGGTCACTGGAAGCAATTACTGTGACCCTAGTTTGGACAGTTAGCCAGGGACATTCATTTGCAACTTTCAGATCAGCATGTGACACGGATAAGTGTTTGCGGGTGGGGGGGGGGGGGTGGCGAATAAATCAGAATCGTCAAGAAGTGAGGCTGAAGTCTAATGCCGAAGACAGAGTAGTTTATCCAGGAAACAAAATTGCAGATACAAACTGATTCCAAGCGAACGACCAGAAGAGGACGAAGACAAGAAAATGGAGGAGGATGAGAATAATAAGATAGAGGAGAAGGATTAGAAGATGGAGTATAAGAAGAAAAGGGGAGGAGAAATTGAAGATAGTGATGATGCAGGGGGAGGATGAGAGGAAGAAGAAGAGGATGAGGAATAAATCCATCGCGATAAGACCCTTAACTCTTACTTAGGGTTCCAGTGATTCAAGATGGACCGGACCCACTTTTGGCACAGTTTCATATATGCACAACAGGTTTCAGTTAAATCATTTAACATTAAAAATTCAAGCCTGTGCAGATTGGGTGTCATTCAAAGTGAAGATATATAACATTCTTCTGAACTATCATTTCTGGACCGAATTCGCGCTGACGTTCAAGCGGTACACCCTGCCGATTTGGCTACCAACCATGGAAACTCTAATCCGCCACATTCAGTATGTGTGCGTTCTGGCACATAAACATGGCTGTGATATTTTGTCATGCGGTCCAGTTGACCCTGAGTCAAAACACTCAAAACATACTTGTTGTTTCAGCGAGGCCCAGTCGACGTTTAGAGGTTTGGAACCTCGATATGCCTATAGCTATTTAATTCTTCTAATGGTTATATACAGTGAAACAAAAATGTATGTTTAGATCCTGCGGAGAAAGTATCTTGTACTACTGAACGTAAATAATAGACCACGTAAATAATGTACGCCATTTATGAATGCATTGTCAAATATAAGGAAAAATAAATGTAAAAATTATATAATAACCACTAGAAAAAGTTATAATAAATACGTTAAAATATGCCACACGTGTCCGACGTTTCGGTTATAACAACGTTGTCAAGAACAACACAAACATGATTAAAAGAAAATTTTATAGTGTAAGACACAAATTACACGAATGCCTAATACTAGTAATACCATCGCCTAAAAAGAAATTGGTGAAGAATGAGTGCGCAACTTCCGTGTATAATAATACGCAGTAGTTTCAGTGTAATGATGCAAAAATCAAATTGTGAAAGATAGAACTAGCAGACCGAGAAAGATAGAGCTAAATATGTAATTTTCTATGGATATGGCATGACAAGAAAAGGGAGGGTTGCCAAAAGTAAAATAACAGGAAGCAATATAAGTATCGTTTAACCGTAACATCCACAACATATTGATTCCCGTCGGATGGGCACATCCCTTGCTGGTAATTAAGTGGCTTTCCATTCTCAGTCTGACAGAACTGGCCCGAATAACATGGTTTGATGATAGAGACACACACTCATCAATCCCCTTATGATCAAAGGAATTGAAATGATTGGGTACATGTTTGTTGGATTATTGGGTAATGTTTCTCAGATGTTTCTTGAATCGGTCCACTAGACTATCTCTGTCCAGTATACCTACAATCACACCTCTTGTGAATAACTGTGTTTATGAGATTGCAAGATGTTCAGGAAAATGAAAATGGGAAATATGACAGACGGTGTGTGGACAGTACTAGACAACTACTTGTTCGTTGACATATGAGCAACCCAGAAATGAGACAACAGTTGGAATTAAACAGATGGACAACCTGGTCTCTGATATGTTACATGCGCGCGCGCACACACACACACACGCGCATATGTGTACGGGCCAGGGTGCATGTTCACAGTTTATTTCCATTCACTTAACAAGCTGAATGCATGTACAGGTATTGCTTAGCAGTTACTGACCAGACGGAAAATAAATCAATACAGAAGGCTGCAACAGATTGTTTAAAATGTGAGTTATAGGCGCACTAGATTGGAACTTGGTCAGAACGCAACTGGGCTAAACTGGAAGATTTGGCGTAAATTGTTCGATCCCAGATCATAACGTTTTGGTTTCAGGCCGAAAACCGACACCTATTAGTCAACCGTTTAACCAATACGCATGGTTTTGTGTGTGTGTGTGCGTGCGTGCGTGCGCGCGCGCGGTTTTTTCTTTCTTTTTTCTCCACTATAGAGAGAAATGGGGGAGCTAGAAAGTTGGTTTTGTCTCTCTCTCTCCCCCCCCCCCCCCCCCCACTCCTTTTTTTTTTCTCTCGTGAGTATTGTTAACATGACTAATACACTGACATTTGTTAATTGGCACTGAAAGAAGTGGATTTTAAATAAACGCCCTTCATCTCACTGAAGGAATATTGCCCAGCATTAAAGGCCAAGTGTTCAGTTTTGGTGTTTAGCTGTCTGTTTAGTGTATCCTCTGTCTGTGATTCTTGTTATAAATCCTAAGCAGTGCTTATATTTGTATGGATATTTGACCTTTGACACCTGGTGGTGTGGCGGCTATTGCCGTGGCTTAACCAACACACTGGCCTGAGTTCAACCTTCCTCATCTCTTGGCGCAACCCTTCCTCATGACAGAGATAATGGACACATTTTTTATGTTCTGGAAATTTGATGGAAGGAAATACACTGACCAACTGTTTAACCCAGTCATTATTTCATGATTAATGATCTGGTGTATTTCAGGATGTTTACCCAGACTGATTTATTTTATGGATTGGCTTTGTTTTTACCTACGGAATTGATGGCTTCCTTGACTCCCCAGAGCTCACCTCTCTTGTATGGAGCGTTGATAGACAAGAACATCGATGTGTCTTTTTGCACACCAGAAGCAGCAAACTTCTGGAGTAGGACATTAACTGGCCGGAGAATTTTTGTAGCCATTGAAATAACATGAGCAGTAATTGTGGAATAATATAACTTATAGGTGTCAATGGGAAAGCAATATAAGTCAGCAGACACACCAATACACAGATCATTGTGTGGGAACAGAATTGAACATCTGTAATGCATTGTGAACATGTTTCCTTATAAAACTGTAGTTAGTTTCCTTTCTGTCTTCTTTGTCACAGTCACAGTCAGTGGATAAAAGACACGCAATTCTGGCATTTGATATCTATCTGAACCGGTTCAAGGTGAAGGATCTCAGCACCCGGAATGGGGTAAGTTGAAATCTATAACTCCATATAACATGTTATCTTAATCTTCACATGCATCTAAAATACATTAGCTTTTCCAAATACATATGTCATGGTTTTATTGTGTGTCTGTTATTGCTTCTGTGTAAGTTTATCTCTAGGATCACTATGAGCCAATTATTCAATACCTTATCCTTCTAGACTAGACCATTAGCCCAATGTGTCCACAGGTGGGGCTGAGTTAGATCGTTATCTTTCTTAAAATGGTTTGACAGCAGCGACTTAAAATGGTTTGACTGCAGCGACTTAAAATTGTTTGACTGCAATCGTTACATATGCCAGTGAGGTTACGTACAGACCAGTTGTCCCCATATTGGCATTAGTCTTGGACTACACATTCCCACATGACATTCTGAATGTGCAGAAAACACAATACCAAGAAAGATGCGCATACTTGCGTGTCTGTGTATAGGAGTCCTAGAACTATCGACTAGGAGTTATGGAGGAGACCACAAACGTTTGGGAACCACTGGTCCTCTAAACAGAAATACAAACTAAATAAAGCAATGTATGGCCGCAGTGTTGGCCCACATGAAAGGCGTGTTTGATGACACTGAATACATAGCTAGATAAACGTGCAGTCTTGAATCACTTGGCTGCGCCTTAATAAAGGCAACTTGACTTGATACACAGTGTTGTTGTGTGATTTTCTCATAGATGGATGGTGACATTCGGAATGTTGTTGATAGACAGCCGGTTGTCAGTTCACATGTGGGTAGTAGTAATCTCTGTTGACATTCCGAATGTTGTTAATAGACAGCCGGTTGTCAGTTCACATGTGGATAGTAGTATTCTCTGTTGACATTCTGAATGTTGTTGATAGACAGCTGGTTGTCAGTTCACATGTGGGTAGTAGTATTTCTCCTGAATGTTGTTGATAGACAGCCGGTTGTCAGTTCACATGTGGGTAGTAGTATTTCTCCTGAATGTTGTTGATAGACAGCCGGTTGTCAGTTCACATGTGGGTAGTAGTATTTCTCCTGAATGTTGTTGATAGACAGCCGGTTGTCAGTTCACATGTGGGTAGTAGTATTTCTCCTGAATGTTGTTGATAGACAGCCAGTTGTCATTTCACATGTGGGTAGCAGTATTCTCTGTTGACATTCTGAATGTTTTTAATAGACAGCTGGTTGTCAGTTCACATGTGGGCAGCAGTATTTCTCTTGAATGTTTTTGATAGACAGCTGGTTGTCAGTTCATATGTAGGTAGTAGTATTTCTCCTGAATGTTGTTGATAGACAGCCGGTTGTCAGTTCACATGTGGTTTGTAGTATTTCTCCTGAATGTTGTTGATAGACAGCTGGTTGTCAGTTCAGACAATGTATTGTCATGTATATGCTGCTGTAAACAATACTTCACCATGTATGTGCTGTAAACAACATATCATCAAGTATGTGTTTTAAACAATGTATCATCATGTGTGTTCTAATGTAAACAATGTATCATCATGTGTGTTCTAATGTAAACAGTGTATCGACATGTGTGTCCTAATGTAAATTTAGCATAGCATCAGCTACGATGATAGAGAATATACCAAAGTTGCTGCAGATAGACTTTCAATGGAGAGAAAGATACATCACTGGAGAAGACAAGACTGAATAGCTCATAATTCTAGAAGGAGAACAGGTCTAGTCTTCTGACAGTGTTCAAGCAGTCAGGAATGGCATACAACTATACTTTTAAAAGAAAAAAAGAAAGTTTGCCAAAGTCGTCTAGCTACGTTGCCTGAAATAAAAGCACGAGCCCTCTAACTCTAATCACTCTCACCGATGCGGAGAAAGGCAGAGTAAAATATATAAAGAGACAAACTTCAATCCAAATCTTCTCACACTACTGCTTAACTAAGGTTGCTTGGTAAGGTAACAAACTAGAATTATAAGTATGAAACTCACATTAATGTTTAATATATGATAACACTTTGGGCACTCCACAGGAGACAGCCCTATACATTCATATGGCCCTAACAATGCCCTTGTCTAAATAAAACAGTTTACTCCTCTCTAAAATTCTATTTTCTAATTAAAATGGTCGTGGACCAATGTCCTCTATTTCTTCAGTAATTTGGTTAAATCATTGATACTTCCAGGGCACGGAATATTCTAATTGTTGAGAGTGTTGTGATGACCAATGGTAAGCTTGGCCACTTATCTTCCGTATCTGGTCCTCCGGGTTTGGCAATCAGTTTGGCAACTCTCCTGTCAGTTTCTCCTCTTCAGGTGAATTGACCTACACGCACTCCAGCTGGATGGGGGACTTACTAATAATTGTCAATCTCAAGGTCAAGTGTTTTTATATTCAGTGCAATAAGGCATGATCACTAGCACAATGTTTATTTTGTTACACAAAGTTTAACCAAAAATATTTAGCTATTATTATGAGTGGTTTGGTGGTGGTTGGTGCTTCACAAAGAGTCGGTCACACAGTTTGGTTCATCCAAAGCTTGGAGATGAAGATGTCGAATCTGCAAAATAAATGCAGCGGGAGCAAGTGAATTTTCTGTCAAGCCAACATCTCAAAATTGGCCCTGGACTAATTCCTGAGGCCCCTAATTATCTCATATAATTATTTTCTGAACACATGTGCTCTCTAATTTGATACTCTAACATTCCCTATGCTGTGATCAATAATAGCACAACAAAATTATTCTATTCTTTCTTCTTATAAGTGAATATAATAATTAGAAAGTAATAATTAAAAAAATAAAATATAATAAATATAATAATTATATTATTCCAATATAATAATTAACAAGTATCTAGGTTACATGCATACAATCCATTACACAAATTACTGGCATAATAATATTTATGTTCTAATTCTGAGGCTATATTCCCAGCATCTACTTAATAATTTATAATATAATAATTTAATAATTATACAAAGATGTGTGTAAACGGGTCATGATTGATACAGGCATTGATAATGCACATTGGGAGCAAGTCGCCGCTGAACGTGTTGCATGGAGGGCAAACATCAGAAATGGAATAAAGGCAAAGGAGAAAATTATTGCAGATAAGTCACACACCGAGCGTGTGAGACGTAAGATGGTGCATGATGGTGGAAATGACCACGTGTTCACATGCACCCACTGTGAACAAACATTTACAGCGCGAATTGGCCTTATCAGTCACATTCGCTACCGCCATGGGTAAAAGTTATTATGCCTTTTTGAAGCACAAACTATCGTCTGTCAAGACGGCAAGGTGCCAATGTAATTTAATCATTATTCTCTGTAACCTATATTTTAAATTACAAACAATTTATTTAATTATCATCTCAGAATATACTGATAGACTGATAGTGGAATTGCCTAGGTCCCCCACGCTTTGTATTTGACCTTCCCACACATGTTTAGTAAGATTCCCTATTTGCGCGGCATCAAAATATTCAATATTAACTATAATTATGCACAATCACCACCACGTCCTCAAAATATCACACACTACTGAAATGACTACCTATTTCCTAACTAACCGCTCGATTAGTATAACCTCACTCTTCTGTTATTAGGACTAATAAAAAATGTGTCCTAAATGACTTTGACAAGTTTTGCGACTATCACAAATCTCCACATCGCTCTAACTCTCCCATTAACGTAATTTCCTACCACGGTTTTGTTATCCCTTGTCCCCGCTTGATTAGTAAATTATCATTACTGCGCATAATATGCGCGATCGAATTTAGCCGTTAAAATAACTTTATTATCGGCAGTCCCCTTTACTTAATTTCACACAGAAAGATCGGGTGCACACGTTAATTATATCGACACAAATAGATACTAGTTACCCTTCCTAAAATCAGACCACACTTGTTGGGATTGAAGCCACACGTGCTTGCTTTCTTTGTATATATTAGTTTCTAATGTATTGGCGTAATATTTGCTACAGAAAAACTCTGAACACTCTGTAAGTATTCCAAGAGCCTAGTCTACTCGCACATGCTTCTCCCCCGATGTCCTAGCACAAAAAAGAACGTTTCTCGCCTATTTTCCTCTGATCGGAAGTGGCCGTGCCAGGGAGTTCGTGTTCACTAGTTTCTCAGACCAAACGGAAAATGCCGTAGCCAAGTCTATAGGTTCTTGCGAGGTACACTAATTTGTACGCTGTACTCTATCACTATCCCCTTGTGGTGTATTTATACCTGAACTTAGAGCTATCTGTTAGGAGTATTGTATTACAGACATGCCCCTTATATATATACATATATAGGTATAGATATGAATATAAATTCATATAAAATTACATAAGGGTTTTAAAACGATATATCCCCAATGTAAGCAAAAGATGATGGGGAAGCTGGAGACTTCGTCACAGTAAACAATGTATCATCACATGTGTTCTAATATACACAATGTATCATCATGTATGAACTGTAAACAATGTGTCATGTATGTGCTGTAAACAATGTAGTAAACAATGTATCATCATGTATGTTCTGAGTAAACAGTGTATCATCATGTATGTATTATAAACAATTCTAATGTAAACAATGTATCATCATGTATGTTCTGATGTAAACAATGTATCATGTGTGTTCTGTAAACAGTGTATCATCATGTATGTTCTGATGTAAACAATGTATCACCATGTATGTTCTGATGTAAACAATGTATCATGTGTGTTCTGTAAACAGTGTATCATCATGTATGTTCTGATGTAAACAATGTATCACCATGTATGTTCTGATGTAAACAATGTATCATGTGTGTTCTGTAAACAGTGTATCATCATGTATGTTCTGATGTAAACAATGTATCACCATGTATGTTCTGATGTAAACAATGTATCATCATGTATATGCTGTAAACAATGTATCATCATGCATGCTTTGTAAACAATGTATTGTCATGTATCTGCTGTAAACAATATATCATCATGTATGTGCTGTAAAAATGTATCATTATATATGTTCTGATGTAAACAATGTATCATCATATATGTTCTGATGTAAACAATGTATCATCATTATCATGATCACCATCTGCTGATCAGTAAACTGAAGTTGAAACTCAAGGATAGATCACATCTTATAAACATGGAAATCAGTACAGGGTAGGATATCTCAGAAATCAAGAAACTTTGGAACAATGTATGGTCTCAGTCTCTAATAAGTACCATACCCTGCAACAATTAGTCAATGAGATAACTAGAGAAGCATGCTGGCAACATGTTTAAAGCATTTGTAATGAATCAGGTATTAATTAGACATTGAAAGTCAAGATTGATTGGACACGTTTTGATGAGAAATAAACTTGACAATTTTGTGACAACTGGCAAACTTGATGGGAAAAGAGCGAGTGTAATGCAAAGAGATAAACACCTGGATGGGACAAGAACACAGACCTGACCCAAGACTGGTGATCGTGTAAGATAACAAACCATGACTTCCTACGCTGACTGGCATGGCACATGATGTTGATGATGAAACAAATTACTGCAAATCCAGATCTGAGAACACATTATTCTGAAAACCTGTTAACAGTATAACTAGACAGCTTTTCATGGAACCCACAGGGAACAAGAAATAAGAGGCAACCTAAAAATATCTTGAGAAAAGAATTGTAGACAGAGATGACCAATCTTGGGAGGACATGTAGTGACCTGCATTACATGGTAACATATAGGAGGGCTTGACGTGACTTGATGAACCTATGCTCTTTTGAGGGATTGAGGCACCACATTAGGAAGAAGACTAAAAGAATGCTCCTAACTTGATCACCGGTGTCAGGGTACAGACTAACTGAGGTATGGTATGCACTTCTAATGTACAAGGTGCTGAGTTCATATCCATTTGACGGCAGGTGGAAATAGTAAAGTATATGTTCAGATTGTGCCCTAACTCAAGTTCAGGCAGATGCTGTTATTGTAGTTTTGCAGTCGGCAGAAACAACACAAATAACGTCACTTCCATTTTGTCACACGCGAGCATCACAGATGAATATCTTTGTATATATTACTTGGTTCTTGTTTTTGTGTTTAGTAGAGGTATATTTAAATATGCTTCTTTCTTGCTTGTCCTCTGCTTTCAGACATTTGTGAACAACTCTAAAATACCAGAACAAGAGTATGTAGCGTTGAATCATATGGATTCTATACGGCTTGGTCAAGATATCCTTTATAACATTTTTTTTTGTCTTCCAGTTTTATTTTTGTTAGTTAAATTGTGCGTTAAAAGATATTTGCATGTCTTTTACAGTTGTTGAATTCAACCTCAGCAATTGTTGACTGTGATTTGCTAGGCACATTTTTAGTTCAATAGTTTACCTTACACTTTGTACGCGCATGCGCGTACGCACACACACACAGACGTACACACACACTCACTCACTCACTCACACACTTACACTCACTCATTCTTTCTCTCTCTCACTCACTCTCTCTCTCTCTCTCTCTCTCTCTCTCTCTCTCTCTCTCTCTCTCTTTCTCTCTATCTTTCTGTCTCTCTCTCTCTCTCTCTCTCTCTATCTTTCTCTCTTTCTCTCTCTCTCTCTATCTCTCTCTCTCTCTCTCTCTCTCTCTCTCTTTCTCTCTCTCTCTCTCTCTCTCTCTCTCTCTCTCTCTCTCTCTCTCTCTCTCTCTCTCTCTCTCTCTCTCAAAACTATACCTGTGTTCTGTGTTGTTTTATTTGTTTTATGTTCAGATGTTTTCAAAGGCAAAGATATACATTAAAAACAACAACAGAAAAGCTGCCCCAAATCTGTGCTGCTAAACAAAAGCCAGGCTAAATGTGGAAACATTGCTGGAGTTGACCAGCTGTATCATAGGGCTGGGAGCTGTGACAGTACAGTGGCTGGCACTCTCGCCTGCTGGCTCTATGGTCATTTGTTTGAATCAGACTCAAAACATATGTTTTAAACATTGATCTTTGCTGCCAGATCGACCCAGCCTGAAATGGGTACCAATGAATGTTCTGGGAAATAAATGTAGATGGAATGTTATTGACCCACATCACACATAAAGTTCATTCTGGTCAACATAAATAAGGGGCTAGCACCATACATCCTGTTATGCCCCATGGTGGGAAAGTGTTCTAAAAATACCACAGAGGAAGCACAGAATGAATGTAGGTCAGAGTAGCCATGGACTCATAAGAATGAAAAGTGCTGCCCTTGTGGTGAGTGGATGTGTACATTGTATCTCTGCTGACTTGCATGTGCTGAAGGTGCCTGTAGAAGTAAGTAGTCTTGTTATGTGTTGGCACTGGGAGCAGTGTTGACCATATGAAGTAGCTGAGTCTTGGTGAGGCACCTCTAACTCTCCCTGTGTGTTAGCTTTAGTGGGTTTCTTCACTGAGAAAACATTTGTCATTCACTACCTGGTTGATTCAGGGAGCAGTAGAGCAACACCTTGGCCCAGGCTGAATGACATGAGCAGCATGTTGTAAATATTGTTTCATTGTGTCACCTGACAGCTTATACAAGTTTTGACATAGCTCCTGCTGTCTTTGTATCCGTAGACATGGATGGATGGGCAGATGGATGGGGGAACACAAATATACCTACCCAACTCTCCATACATATTCTGTTTAAGAGCATTTCAGAAATACTTACACATTGCAAAAATATGAGAAATCCAGTTATCTATATGAATTGCAACATTATTTGATGTGTTGTCTGTTAGCGTGTAATATCTTCCTATGGAAGCCACTGTTCACTGGTGCAGAACCCTGGGAGTTAAATAATCAGTGGTAATAACTCACATACACCTGTGGGAACTGCAGATGTTTACTGTTCCCATCTGTGGATTGTCTTGGGACATTCTACTTTCACTTTTCAAATGTTAAAATTATTATTGTAATACATTACATGATGTCAGCGATATTTTTTTAACATCATAGGAAGATGCATTTTGGATCATTTCATACATGGTGTTGTACATTCTAACCATGTGTGTCTTGCAAGATACGCTCTCGAGGTTAATTAAGACTGGTGGTGATTATGTCATATGACCACATCATCATACTTGCTGCTTTTGTGTGAAGTCTGATACTATTATCTCAGTGCAATTGCATAATACCTCTAACTCAAAGGTCAGTGTGTCCTACTTCAGAATGCATGTGTATGAGATGTACTTCACAATGCATGTGTATGAGATGTACTTCACAATGCATGTGTATGAGATGTACTTCACAATGCATGTGTATGAGATGTACTTCAGAATGCATGAATGTTTACTTTCTCTAGACGGATTCCATTCATACATTTGTATGAGGTTTACTTTGTCTGGACAGATTCTCTCCATGTATTTGTAAGGTTTACTTTCTCTAAACAGATTCCATTCATGCATTTGTGTGAGGTTTACTTTGTCTGGACATATTCTGTCCACGTATCTGTAAGGTTTACTTTCTCTAAAAAGATTCCATTCCTGCATTTGTGTGAGATTTACTTTGTCTGGACAGATTCTGTCCATGTATTTGTAAGGTTTAATTTGTCTAGACAGATTCCATTCATACATTTGTATGAGGTTCACATGGACAGATTCTCTCCATGTATTTTTAAGGTTTACTTTCTCTAAACAGATTCCATTCATGAATTTGGGTGAGCTTTACTTTGTCTGGACAGATTCTGTCCATGTATTTGTAAGGTTTACTTTCTCTAGACAAATTCCATTCATACATTTGTGTGAGGTTTACTTTCTCTAGACAGATTGCATCCATGTACTTGTGACAGGTTTATTTTATGTAGACATACTCCATCCAAGGTCAGGACTCTATGTACCCTGGAATGGGTTTTCCCCTTAACAATTTTGTCAGGACAGTAGCCTGATGTTCTACTGGTTGTGATTTCTAACTGCATTAGACTTGTCACACGCTGCACCTCTGCTTTTCTCCTCACCAAGAAGGCAAGGTCAAAGTCACATGAGATATCATTAGTAATCAATGGTGTGTTTAACTTTCCCAGCCCCAAGCCAGGAGCAAACCAAGTAACTTCTGAGCCTGGGGTGAATACCAAAGCCCCTCAACCATGCCTCCCCAATCTATGATCACATCTTCCTGTGTTATTCAAGCAAATCTGTGCAAGCCTCTCATCTTGTCAGTTACATTTTCGGTAGACATGATAAAACGATGAAACTTTCCTTAATGTGTGCTCACATGCAATGATGTACCACATGGAACAGGCAAGCCAGATAACCAGTCATGGAGGCCTTCTCCCTGACCCTCACTTCATTCCTTCATGGGCCAGTCGAGCTCAGGACAGTAGCACCACCATACATGTGCATGCTCATGACCTTGCTGAATGCCAGGTAGGCAGTGCTGTGTAATATCTCAGATTAACACTCCTCATAAATACTGATAGCAGTTGTTGGATGTTTTTTTGTTTTGTTTTGCATATCCTTTACAGGACATCGCTGTCAACATTGGCATCTTTCAGCTCATTGTTGATTTCTTGGCAAGATTACGCTCAACCAGCTCCATACTCTCATAAGTCACTGTCACGACTCGAACCGCTTCCAATTCTCGTGTACTCACGTCAACCATGAGAGTATTCGGGGTTACGGAGAAAGCTGCTAACCCCTCGACCAGAGAGACCGGCAGTCATTGGATACACATTATAAATATTGATTGCATTTGTTGGATAAATGTTATAAATATTGGTTGCAGTTGTTGGAAACATATTATAAATATTGATTTCAGTGGTTGTATATATTTGGACACGTTATGAGAAGAAATGGACTGGAGAACTTGGTGACAGCTGGCAAGATCGAGGGGAACAGACCAAGAGGAAGACCGAGAGGAAAATACCTGGATGGCTTGGCCACATGGCATGGACGAGACAGGAACACTGAGCTGATCCACGACTCTGGTGATCGAGTGAAATGGCGAATCATGACCGCCCACGCTTTCCGGCATGGCACATGATTGATTGATTGATTGATATATATGGGAATACCTTTATTTTTTCTATCTAAAATGCTACCGAAAGTCTAGGTGACAACTGTCGAGTTGATACCATAAACAATGAACATAAAATGCAAACTAAGGAACTTCATAAACCAAAGACATGTACAGCATGCTGACCATTAAAAAGATGTTAATTGCAACGAGAAAAAGAGTGTTGACGTGCTATGGATATGAGGGGTGGACAATGAGTAGACAAGCTGAAAAACATCTAATGGCCATGAAAATGTGGTTTCTAGGGCAAATGCAAAGAATACCATGGACAGACACACACCAATAAGCAAGTCCTACAAGAGGCAAATGAAAATGGAAATTAAATTGAAATTAGAAAATTAGATTAGACGTAGACAGTCAAAATTTTTTGGTTACGTTATCGGAAGAAATAAGTTGGAGAACTTGGTGACGGTGTGCACGATTGAAAGGAAAAGAACAAGGGGAAGTAAATATATGGATGGCTTTGTCACGTGGTGTGGTGGAGACAAGAATACACAGCTGATCTACCACTCTGATGATCATGTGAGATGGCGAAACATAACAGCCCACGCTTATCTTGCACATGATGATGATGATGAAATTGGTTAGAGAAATAAGACATAGACAGTAGAGATTTTATAGACACTTTAAGAGTACTTGAAAACTTAGCGACAACTAGCACATTTGATGGGGAAAGGCGAGGTGAAGGCAAAGAAATAAATATCTAGATGACAAGGCTACATGGCATAACCAGGACAAGAACATAACCTTATCCAAAACCGGTGATCATGTGAGATGACTGATTGCGCCTGTCAGCATGGAACATGCTGATGATATTATCTGGCTGGATGCTATGTCAGTCTGTTAAACATGAGTAAATAACGTATATTCAGCCCATTTGCAGGACATTGTCGCATGTAGAGATTACAGTGTTAGCCCGCGTTTGTGGCCAGTGTACATGTAATCAGTGTTGCACTGACTACCTTGATGTTTGCAGAGAAATATTTGCTGCCTATTTTGTGTGTGGGTGTGTGTGCGTGTGGTCGTAAAAGGAGGCAACCCTACCTTTACTTCCTGGCCCACTGTGTTGGTAGGCAAGTGAAAGCTAAATATGTACACATTTCTACATGTGCCAATGCGTGCACATTATTTTCTTGATTAATCTGGCAACGTACTTTTCTTTCTCATTTGAGCTGCACTACATTGGATTGTATGGATGGTTTCCAACATTGGTAGGTGTTTTCTTCTTGTGTCCATGTTTGCTGTTTGCTGGACAAACTGGTGGTTTTTGGTTGATTATTGACACACACACTCAGTAGAACTGTTAGCACATGCCAGGCGTGTTAATGTGTTGTTCATTTACTGAACACTGTATTCTTGTATTGTATTTGCTATTTCTTGTGTGTGCACAATGTCCCAGGAAGCATGTTAAACAAGTGGACCCCTTCCCACGGGTTTAGGTGGATTGGGTATATGGTGCCTACCCCAATTGTGCAAAAACTAGTCTGCACTTGATGGGAGATGTGGCCAACACCATTCCTGCAACCTGGACTTTCCAGAGCGAGTCCTGGTATCTGTTATAGGCTGGGTTAATCTGGGAGGCCATGTCCATTTAAAAAAAAATCCCTCCTCGATGTTGGTTCGAACACATGATCAGCGGACACACGGGCAAGCATGCTAGCCACCACACCACCACTGCTCCCAAGAAGCAAGATATGTGATGTATTAATGTTGTATATTTTCATGTTAATTAATATGTAATCAAATTATAATATCCGTTATAATAGCGATATTACACTATCCTTAATTATATAATATTATATCCTGGTATATATATATATATATATATATATATATATATATATATATATATATATATATATATATATATATATATATATATAGTGTAGCCACAGCAGCACACTTAAAATTACAAAATGTTGGTGTTAAAAACGGTGATCTTGACTCTTGGCATGTGTTGATTCGGCACTTGAAGTTCATATTACATAGTTGTCGATTCAGGTAGAGGATAGCCCCCCCCCCCCCCCCCCCCCCCCTCTCGAAGACACTCTCCATGATGTCTGCTCGGTCCAAGTACACTTGTCTCTTCAATACTGCTGTGTTGGAGATTGAGTTGCACCAATAACAAACATCATCCCAGCACTCAGGACATTCTCGTACGTGCTCCGTCCTCAACTTTAACAGCCAGTGAAGAGTCCCAATACTAATGGTACCAGTAGCAGTCCCATTATGTGACCATCTGGCCTTTCCTCAGAACTCTGTGTGTCGGCCAGATCCTCTGGTCATCCCCTGCCTGAATGATTTATCTGTTCTTCCACATTATACTCATGATCTTAAAGGGCTGTTGGAGGTAGTAGTTCCGAATTCCGGTATACGCAAAGCTTTCAAGTTTGCTATTTTTTATGTGTTCTCTGATTTCTATTGCTCTTGTGTATTGTCTGTAAGCGGTGGGTATGAACCCCCTTGAATGTATTTTTCATGTTATTTCAAAAGTCCGGTGGGTACTGCAGCTATAGGTCTCGAGCATGCATGCTAGATCCTGAGAACATCACCCTGTTTCTCTTCCCAGACCAACCAGATGGTGGGTTACAGAGACATACTCAACACTCAGAATAATTGCTCCTGTTGTACACTAGCGTTGTTTGTGGGGTGGATAAAGGTTCAGTACTAGAAAACTGTAAAGTTTTATATGATTGCTGGTGGTAGTGATATTATTGTTCATTTGTGGTGGAGGTGGGGGTGTAACAAGATTTATATCACAAAATAGTGTGTACATCTGTAGTAGATGTGAGGTGGAGAATGATATATCTCTCACAATAATGGTCACTATTGTACGTTTGTGGTAGAGGTGGGGTGGAGAATGATGTATCTCTCACAATAATGGTCAATATTTTACGTTTGTGGTAGAAGTGGGATGGATAATGATGTATCTCTCACTATAATAATCAATGTTGAACATTTGTGGTAGATGGGGGTTGATAATGATGTATCTCACAGTAATGATCAATGTTGTACGTTTGTGGTAGAGGTAGGATGGATAATGTTATATCTCTCACAATAATGGTCAATGTTGTACATTTGTGGTAGAAGTAGGGTGGATAATGTTGTATCTCTCACAATAATGGTCAATGTTGTACATTTGTGGTAGAGGTGGGATGGATAATGATGCATCTCTCACAATAATTATCAATGTTGTACATTTGTGGAGAGGTGGGTTGAATAATGATGTATCTCTCACAATAATGGTCAATGTACATTTGTGGTAGAGGTGGGGTGGATAATGATGTATCTCTCACAATAATGATTAATGTTGTACGTTTGTGGTAGAGGTGGTATGGGTAATGTTGTATCTCTAACAATAATGGTCAATGTTGTACATGTGTGGTAGAGGTAGGGTGGATAATGTTGTATCTCTCACAATATGATCAATGTTGTATGTTTGTTGTAGAGGTTAGATGGATAATGATGTATCTCTCACAATAATGATAAATGTTGTACGTTTGTGGAAGAGGTGGGGTGGATAATGATGTATCTCTCACAATAATGATAAATGTTGTACATTTGTGGTAGAGGTGGGGTGGATAATGATGTATCTCTAACAATAATGATCAATGTTGTACATTTGGGGAGAGGTGGGTTGAATAATGATGTATCTCTCACAATAATGATCAATGTTGTTCATTTGTGGAGAGTTGGGGTGGATAATGATGTATCTCTCACAATAATGATCAATGTTATATGTGTGTGGTAGAGGTGGGGTGGATAATGATGTATCTTTCACAATGATGATCAATGTTGAACGTTTGTGGTAGAGGTGGTGTGGAGAATGATGTTTCTCTCACAGTAATGATCAATGTTGTACATTTGTGGTAGAGGTGGGGTGGATAATGATGTATTTCTCACAATAGTGATCAATGATGATGTTTGTGGTAGAGGTGGGGTGGATAATGTTATACCTTTCACAATAATGGCCATTATTGTATGTTTGTGGTAGAGGTGTGGTGGAGAATGATGATTCTCTCACAGTACTAATCAATGTTGTATGTTTGTGGTAGATACTGGGTAGATAATGATGTGTCTCTCACATTAATGATCAGTGTTGTACATTGGTGGTAGAGGTGGGGTGGATAATGTATCTCTCACTATAATGGCCAATGCTGTACGTTTGTGGTAGAGGTGGGGTTGATAATGATGTGTCTCTCACAATACTAATCAATGTTGTATGTTTGTGGTAGAGGTGGGGTGGATAATGATGTATCTCTCACAATATAATCAATATTGTACATTTGTGGGAGAGGTGGGGTGGATAATGATGTATCTCTCACAATAATGATCAATTTTGTACATTTGTGGAGACTTGGGTTGGATAATGATGTATCTCTCACAATAATGATCAGTGTTGTACATTTGTGGCAAGGTGGGGAGGATAATGATGTATCTCTCACAATAATGATCAATGTTGTACGTTTGTAGTAGAGGTGGGGTGGATAATGTTGTATCTCTCACAATAATGATTACTGTTGTACCTTTGTGGCAGAGGTGGGTGGAGAATGATTTATCTCTTACAATAATGATCAATGTTGTACATTTGTGGAGAGGTGGGTTGGGTAATGATGTATCTCTCACAATAATGATCAATGTTGTACATGTGTGGAGAGGTGGGGTGGATAATGATGTATCTGTCACAATAATGATGAGTGTTATACATTTGTGGTAGAGGTGGGGTGGATAATGTTGTATCTCTCATAATAAAGATCAATGTTGTATGTTTGTGGTAGAGGTGGGGTGGATAATGTTGTATCTCTCACAATAATGGTCAATGTTGTATGTTTGTGGTAGAGGTGGTGTGGAGAATGATGTGTCTCTCACAATAATGGTCAATGTTGTACATTTGTGGTAGACGTGGGGTGGATAATGGTGTATCTCTCACAGTAATGTTCAATGTTGTACTTTTGTGGTGAGCATGAGGCTGAAGGTGACTGTTATCTCATTCATTCAAAAAGTGTGTGTTATTGTAGACAGGAAACTACGTGTGGTCTGCATGCATGTGGACATGTGATATAACCCATACGTTCTGGTTGCAGCCAGCTATTGTTGACTAATAAACATTACATCCTGCGAGCATGCCCTCTTGTGTTGTCCTATAGAGTTTTAATTAGGACATTGGTGTCTTCACGGTTGTTGTTCTTTTTATTGTCCCTTGTATTCTTTATAAAAGTCACATGTTAACCCCAATCTTTTCCCAAAAGGGTTGCATCGCAGAACAAAACTTAGACCATAGCTGCAGCTTCAAGCCGAACAAGTCAACTGATCATGATATTCATGTAGAGGACCCGCGTCATTCTCATCATCACCCACACCATCTTTGTAAAGATAAACTCAAGGAACAAGAACATCAAGCCGGATCAGTTCCTGCCCCAGCTCAGGACCATCGCGCTGAACACAGTCGCCACGAAGACCAACCGTCTGACCAACCTGCTGGTCAGCGCCAAGATCACACTGTCTACTTCAGTCAGGAACAATCATTCCCAGATGGGGACCAAACCGCTGCAATACAGAATACTGCAATGCATGATGCTTCTGATGAACGCTGGCACAGTCGCAATACGTGCCCAATCAAACAACACATGGCAGAGGTGGCTCCTGTCAGCTCACTGTTTAACACTGATGCCCCAGAATGTCAGGATAACACCCAGAGTCCGGACATCTCAGCCTCTAATGGACAAACCATGTTCGTTGTGCCTTTTCATGATTCCAGTTACAGTGCAAATAACAGTTCAGCGATCTGTGGACAAACCAGACGACCACTCAACAGGAATCCAAATTCACCTGGTAAGTTTGCTTTCTTTCACATCCAGACTGATTGATTTCATGCTTGTATACTAACGTCTGGGAACAGTGAGGGCAGAGTGGTTATTGTGTCATTGTATCATCACTGATGCTTTTGCATTGTTGCAACTTGGTTTACTTATATCCTCCCCCACCCTGCCTGTTTTTCTTCCCCCTCTTCTTTTTCATCTTCGCCTTCTCCTTCTTTCACTTCCCTCTTCTTCTTCTCCTGCTGCTGCTTCTTTTCTTACCATTTTTTCTCCATTTCTTACCATTTTTGCGAGAATGCTCATGACAATCGTCAGTGTCTCAACTGTGTGTAAATTGTGGGAGTTTGTCCTTATTAGTTTCAGTTAATCATGTGAGGAAGCATCATGTATGTGTCTAGATGTGGGGATGTGTGTGGGGGGTGTGTATGTGAGGGATGTATGTTTGTGAGGAATGTATGTGTGGAGGGGGTTATGCGTGATGTGTGGATGGGTGAAGGGATGTGTGGTCGGTGGGGGATGTATGTGTGTGAGGGATGTTTGTGTGGGTGGGGATATTTGGGAGGATGGTTGGAAGTATGTGGGTGTTGGTTGTTTGGGGGTGTGGGTAGGGAATGTGTATTTGGGTAGGTGAATGGGTGCGTGGGAGATGGTGTGTGGGTTGGGGATGCGTGTGGGGAATGGGTGTGGGGGTGTGTCTGGGAATGGGATATGTCTGAGTGTGTGAGTGCGGATGGGGTAAATGTGAGTGGGTGGAGGATGTATGTGTGGGTGGTGATGATGTTGTAGGTGGGGGATGTGTGGGTGGGTGGGGAGATGTGTGAGTGTGGGTGAGAGATGTGGGGGCGGGGATGTGTATGAGGAATGCATGTGGGGCGATGTGTGTGTGGGGGAATGCGTTTATGGGTGGGGTGTTGTGTGAGAGGGGAGATGTGTGAGGAGGGATGGGGGAGGTGTGGGATGTGCAGGTTTATGAAGGATGTATGTGAGGATGGGGATGTGTGTTTGGCTGAGTGGTTGGGGTGGGTGAGAGGGTAGATGAGAGATGCATTTGTTGATGGGTGGGTGGGTGATGTGTGCTGAAATGTGTCTGGGCAGAATTCAAATATAATTCAGCAACAATGAAAAAAGTCCAGGGTGTGACACAACTTCAACAATTCTCGAAGCAGGCAAAAATTAACGGCAATGATAGATCTGAAGGCCGGTAATCATGTAGTTGAAGGCATAATTTATTAGCCCAATGGTCAAGTCTATTGCATTTCCAGACGATCAATGAAAAATAACAATTTACGTTTACCGGGCCTGTTGTTGCCAGGCGGGGCGGTAATTACAATCTTAAATATATACAATATATCGCTGAAAGCACTAGACCCTAATGATTCTCAAATCCATGCTCCGGTCCTTCTGCCATTCCCAGTCTGGATAGATTTGACCATGCCGTGACGTTTTAAGTCCCGTTTGGATATGTCCACATCTCCATTATTTTGGGCTCATATATATATCGTTCATGAATCTTCTCGTTATCCTCTGCAATATCTGTTGGCCATGATAACGTTGTCCAGCCAGTAAATATCTTCCACGTTCCAGATAACTTCAACGTGCTGCCTCTCTTGTCCAGCTCTCTGATCCGAATGTCTGTTGTTGTTGACAATTCTCCTGACGTATTCTGTTTTTTACGTCAGCTTCTTCGTTTCTATCAACATTTGGTTCGCGACTTTGTCACGAACTTTGGTTTACGTCATATCCATTGCGCTACTACTTGGCAATGTGTGGGTGTGAGTGGTTGACGGATGAGTACGTGAGTGGGTGGATGTGTGTGAGAGATGAGTGTATGGGTGGGGGATGTGTGTTTGGGTGGGAAGGCGGATGTGTGTGGGTGGGGTATATGTGGGTGGTGGGGTGTGTGTGTGGGTGGTTGGTGTGTTTTTTGGATGAGGAATGTGTTGATGGTTGAGGATGTGTGTATGGGTGGGGAGATGCGTGTGTGAGTGTATGGGTGGTGAGATGTGTAGTTAAGGGATTTGTGATTGGGGATTGGAGATCGGGGGGGGGGGGGGGGGGGTGTTGGTGAGTGGGAGGTGAGTGTGTGCAGATTGGGGATGGGAGGGGTGTGGGTGGGGGAGATTGTGTGGGTGGGTGATATTGTGTAAGTGGGGGATGTGTGGGTGGGTGCGAGATTTGTGTGTGGGTAAGTGTAGGATATGTGAATTGGCGGGAATATGTGTGTGTGGGTGTTGGATATATGGTTGGGGGATGTGTGTTTGGCTGAGTGGTTGGGGATATGTGGGTGGGTGGTGGAGGATATGTGGGTGGGTGAGTGTTGGTAGGTTATGGGATGGGTGGGGAGATGTGTGAGGGTGGGGGATGTGTGGGTGGGTATGGATGGGGGGGGGTATGGATGGGTGGTTGCATGCATGTGTACCTGGGTTTGTGTGTGGGTGTGTGGGGGATTTGTGGGTGGGGGTCGGAGATGATGAATGTGGGGGTGTGTGTGGGATGTGGGGGATGGATGGGGTCATGTATATGCCTGTGGGTATGTGTGGTTGGGTGGTGGATGTGTGTGTGGGAGACACGCGGATGGATAGGGGGTGGGTGGGGGATTTGCCTCATAACATGGTAACATGCATTGTTTATGCTTACAACATTCATTTGACAATGTTTTTTGCCTATGTGAATGCACTATGCACTGATGAACGAAAGATGAGTGATTGGAAGGGCCGAATGTAAGACGGGCCTGCGTGCCCAATTTGTTACCCTTCGAAAATAAAGTTCGTTCGTTTGTTCGTTCGTTCGTTCGTTTGTTCTTTCGTTCTCTCTCGTCACTTCCCCTCCCCGCTCTCGTATATGCATGTGCTCGGGTGACATCTGAACACTTCGTTACCTGTCAGCCAATATTTGCAGATCTTCTTCTTCTGCTGCGTTCATCCGGAGTTTTTTTTTCTTTTTTCGGACGTGATTGCGTTGTGCCTGTTTACAGCAGAGCTGCGTTCTTGCGCCGTTAGGCCGACACATCCGACTTCTGCGGGCATTTGTTGACCGGGTTAACCTTCCCGGATTTGCAGATCTTATTTACTATCAGCTAATGGGCTTTTATTTTCTCTCTTTCCCTATTTCTACCTCCCTCCTTCTCTCTCTCTCTCTCTCTCTCTCTCTCTCTCTCTCTCTCTCTCTCTCCTCTCTCTCTCTCTCTCTCTCTCTCTCTCTCTCTCTAACTGCCTGCCTCCCTGGCTACCAGTCTGCTAGTCCTTCTTGAACAAGAGCAATAAATAGCAGGTCCCGTGTGCTCATTTCCCCTTGTTCCATCTCCGAGACAGTGGTAAAGAGTAGGCATACAAGCTGCGCCCCTGACAACATGAGGCAATTTGCCTCCAGCAGAATATGTATATGTTTGCGTTCTGGCATACACATATTGGGCTGTTTGCCTAAGTTGGCGCACTGGGCTGAGAACATCTTAGTGTAATCTGGAGCAGGATATTGGAGCGTTGACGGAGAGTTTCATGGTGCTATGAAGAGAGTCCATGCATCCCATCAACCCACGCAGCCATGTAGTTGATGATAACTCCGTATTAATGTTGTATAAGACAGCGGGTTGTGTGTGGCTCGTGTAATGGTGTGGGCCGGGAAAGAGTTTTGTTAGGGAACAAATTACTGCTGGTCTCTCGCCCTAACCCTCCCCAAATTGCCAAATTGTTCCTTGTTGTCAGCTTAAGCCATCGCTTTTCCCCTGTATTTGTTTGCTATAAAGGTGTTAATATTTTGGGTTAAGTCCACCTTGCTGTTGAAATATTATTGTTGATTGTTGTTTGTGTTTCCTTGAGTAGACAATTTAAATTCAGCTTCCTCTGTATCTTACACTGCCGGTTGTTTTCTTGGGAAAAAACAAACATTATTTGTACTGATAACCATTTTTACTTTTTCAGTTGGATGTTATGCTTTCATATTTGTTATCATAGCGCACGCCTATAGGCGATCCTAGTCTGTCTTTTGATGTGTTCTACTGATTGTTATAACGACTCGGATGACTGTGTTATGTATGCATGCATTTTACGAAACTAATTACTGTTGGTTTATAGTGTGCTATTTGAGCTGTTTTACTAAATTATACCCCAAGAAACAATGTAAGTCCTATGGCAGAACTGCCCTAGGGGCCTGAAGTGTTACATTTTCGCCTATTCTAGTTCACCAACATACTAAAGCGGGGGTGGACATACTTCTTCGTCGCCTTTCCTTCCCATGTCATTTGGAAAATTACGCGGTACTCATTTTTTTCAGGCTGGGGCTACCCATAAGTTGTACTGGACACCATTGTCTTTGTAAGCTAGTGTTAGCCTATGTTAAAGCGGCTCGCGTACCAACTGTTGAACATCAGAGAGTTGGCAGATGGGGACGGTGACGGAAAGCCGATAATCGTGGCTAGTAACTGTCATAGATTCTCTATTTGGTTCTTCCCTTGTTAATGGTTTCCGGTATAACTGTGTGCGACATCAGTATAGTTCTGAGAAACAAATGCTGGAAATTACTGACACGAAACTTGAAATATGTGCGAACACTCAGTGAGACAGAACAGTCCTGCACCAGACACAGGGAGAATCTCAATTCCTATCACAGCTAAATGATTCTGGAACTGTTGCACGGTGTCATCTGTCCACCAGTGTCGCTGTTTGGGTCTGTTCAAACTGGAACTTATGTCTCTATATCGCATGCACGTCTGTGTGAGGGAGGTTGTGTGTATTAACTGGCACTTAGTTATTGGGAGAGACTATAATATACTGATAAATTTAAGTGTATTAACTGTCACGATAGAGGATAAGATGATCAAACTGGGGGGGGGGGGGGGGGGGAGAGTGTGTGAGTAGTAGATGTAAGAAGTGAACATGAGAACAGGTAGGTTTGAAAGTAGATATGGGAAATGGATATCATACGAGAGATATAGAGATGAGCGTTAGAGGTATGAAATGGATGTTACATACAGATATGGGAGGTAGGTTTGTGAAGCGGATATCACAACTATATGAAAAGTTCATATAGGTGATAAAATATGAGAGATATGTATGTATTAAGTGTATATGCGCACGCGTTCGTGCGTACCCGCTTGGATTCTTGTGTTGGCCAGTTACGTAAATGTATGTATATATTAAATACCTAAACGGCTAGGCCGCGTGCTCTATTTAGGACAAAAGCACATGCTTGACGGGAGACTGGTGATCGTGGCAGATGACCACCCTGGAAGCCCATGCTGATTGGCAGGACGCGTATGGGAATGTCCTGAGTGCTGTGATGTCGGTTCTTGGCCCATCTAAACTCAGTCGGCGTGGCACATGTTGATGATATATACATTAAACTTTGTTTTGATATTATATTAAACAATTTGTCGCGTTGCATGTTGTACTCGGTCTATACTCAATGTTCCAATTGTAGTATTTGCTTGTATTGCTTTGCTTTGCTTTGCTTGTATTCGCTGGCTGTGACCTCCAGCGCGAAGTCCTGTATGTCGGATGAAGACATCCTGTTGTCCAACATCAGTGTGACGTCATACAGGACCTGAAGTTTGCGTGTCCCATGTCTGACTTATTGCTGTGCAGACTGGTGGTTCCTCGCCGTGCAGGCAGATACTCTCCGACTTCGGAGGAATCAGCGATCCTACTGACGTTAGCCAGGACCACGAAGGGGTCTGTTGCCCAGGACGCGCGACAAAGATGTGTCAGTAGGTCTTGGCCAGTATAGAACCTGGCCCTGGTGCCTTGGAAACACCTCTGCGTCCCGTGTTTGCTTGTATGAATGTCGCAAGTATAATGTTAACATTTATAATTAGTGCGTGGAGGAACACAATGTAATACGGTCTTTTATGTGTCTGTTCATCCACACAACTAAACATCCATCCCTTGCGCGCGCGCTCTCTCTCTTTCTCTCTTTCTCTCTCTCCCTCTCTCTCTCTCTTTCTCCTCTCTCTCTCTCTCTCTCTCTCTCTCTCTCTCTCTCTGCCTCTCCGCCGAGATTGTGTGTTGTTATGTCGAGATACTAGACATGATGTGCGATGTAGCTAGGATTGTATGTTGTTATGTCGAGATACTAGACATGATGTGCGATGTAGTTAGGATTGTATGTTATGTCGAGATACTAGACATGATGTGCGATGTAGTTAGGATTGTATGTTGTTATGTCGAGATACTAGACATGATGTGCGATGTAGTTAGGATTGTATGTTGTTATGTCGAGATACTAGACATGATGTGCGATGTAGTTAGGATTGTATATTGTTATGTCGAGATACTAGACATGATGTGCGATGTAGTTAGGATTGTATGTTGTTATGTCGAGATACTAGACATGATGTGTGATGTAGCTAGGATTGTATGTTGTTATGTCGAGATACTAGACATGATGTGCGATGTAGCTAGGATTGTATGTTGTTATGTCGAGATACTAGACATGATGTGCGATGTAGTTAGGATTGTATGTTATGTCGAGATACTAGACATGATGTGCCATGTAGTTAGGATTGTATGTTGTTATGTCGAGATACTAGACATGATGTGCGATGTAGTTAGGATTGTATGTTGTTATGTCGAGATACTAGACATGATGTGCGATGTAGTTAGGATTGTATGTTGTTATGTCGAGATACTAGACATGATGTGCCATGTAGTTAGGATTGTATGTTGTTATGTCGAGATACTAGACATGATGTGTGATGTAGCTAGGATTGTATGTTGTTATGTCGAGATACTAGACATGATGTGCGATGTAGCTAGGATTGTATGTTGTTATGTCGAGATACTAGACATGATGTGTGATGTAGCTAGGATTGTATGTTGTTATGTCGAGATACTAGACATGATGTGCGATGTAGTTAGGATTGTATGTTGTTATGTCGAGATACTAGACATGATGTGCGATGTAGTTAGGATTGTATGTTGTTATGTCGAGATACTAGACATGATGTGCGATGTAGTTAGGATTGTATGTTGTTATGTCGAGATACTAGACATGATGTGCGATGTAGCTAGGATTGTATATTGTTATGTCGAGATACTAGACATGATGTGCCATGTAGTTAGGATTGTATGTTGTTATGTCGAGATACTAGACATGATGTGCGATGTAGTTAGGATTGTATGTTGTTATGTCGAGATACTAGATTTGATGTGTCATCATCATCATCATCATCATCATCCACTTCTGCCGTCAAGCGTCGCGGGCAGGAATAATTTGCGCTCCAGCGCCCGGTGGGCAGCAATGGATAGTGTCATTCCATGTGACTGTACAATGTCTTTGATGTCGTCAATCCATTTTATTCTTGGACGTCCTCTTGGTCTCGTCCCAGATGATCTTTGATGTAAGGCCAGTAATGGTAGTTGTTGGTGTTGCATTCTAACGACATGACCAAACGACTTGATCTTCTGTCTTTCAATAAATGTGGCACAAGGTGTTGATCCCACTGTCTGTCTGATAACAGCATTTCTTACTCGGTCTCGGATTGTTAAGTTGGCAGCTCTCCTCAAGCATCTCATCTCGCAGGTGTTGATTTTGCGAAAGTGTGATTTGGATAAAGTCCAAGTTTGAGATTGGGAGCATAGGGTTGGAGTGAGTATGCTGTTCATAATCTGTCGTTTTGCGGACATCGGTGTATTTGGATGTTTCAGTAAGGGTAGTTGGTATGTAAGTGCACTAGCTTTTTTATATCTGATTTCAATTTCTCTGTCCAATCTGCCATCTTCTGTGATCTTACTTCCAAGATATTTGAATTCTTTAACTTGTTTCAGAGTTGTGTTATTTATCTGTATATTTAGTGGGCCTGGCGGTCTGCTCACCAGCATTACTTCGGTTTTGGCTGTGTGTATACTCATATTGTATCTGCTGCAGGTTGAACTCAGATTAGTAATATGATTTTGTAGTCTGCCCTCATGGCTGTAAAACAGGCACTGATCGTCTGCAAGTAGTTGTGTGCTGCGGCTATAATTGTATGTTGTTATGTCTAGATACTAGACATGATGTGTGCTGTGGCTATAATTGTATGTTGTTATGTCTAGATACTAGACATGATGTGTGCTGTGGCTATAATTGTATGTTGTTATGTCTAGATACTAGACATGATGTGTGCTGTGGCTATAATTGTATGTTGTTATGTCTAGATACTAGACATGATGTGTGCTGTGGCTATAATTGTATGTTGTTATGTCTAGATACTAGACATGATGTGTGCTGTGGCTATAATTGTATGTTGTTATGTCTAGAAACTAGATTTGGTGTGTGATATAGCTAGGGGTGTATATTGTTATTTCGAGATTCTAGACTTGATGTCTGCTGTAACTAGGGTTGTATGTTGTCGAAACACTAAAGATAATGTGTGATGTAGCTAGAATGTCCTGTGTTTAAAAAAAAAGAAAGAAAGAACGAGCAAGTTGAGTTTTTCTGGCTCTAATCCACTGGTTAAAAGATAAACAGAAGAAACACAATCCACTTTCAGGCCAGAATTATGGCACCATATCTGTGGCCCAGTTGGCACTCCATGGGTTATGTGATCAATATCACGGTAATTGCCTTTAACTGTTCCGGGACCTATTTTAGGCTGGGTCGACCAAAAAAATCTCACCTCGAGAGAATTCGAATATATAACCATCGGACCAGGAGGCATCCTGTTAGCCACTGTGTCACCGCACCCATGAGTCATCTCATCTGATCTCATCTTGTTTCTCTTGTCCCTTGCGGTGTCGAGGTGAAACATAAGCAACGGGAGAGTGCCCGTTTACGGGCTTCATGTATCTAGATTCCCATGGACTCTACTATTCCCTCTGTCCATCGATTACGTGGTCGACTTCTTCTTCTGATTCCAGTTGGACTGTGTATCATTGTTTGTTGGAGTATACTGTTAATTGGTAATCTCGTAGTTATACGGCCAAACCATTTGACCTGCTGTTTTCTGGTGAAATCTAGCGCTGTTATAACCCCAACTTTAGTCCTCATTTCTTCATTTCTGATTTTCTCTCTTTTTGAACATTGATATTCTTTTCAGGAATCTCATTTCTGTTGTTGTGATTTTTCTTTTCTCTTTTTCTATCATTGTCCAGGTTTGGCATTGGTAGCATAGAGTTGGCAGGACGATTGTGTTGTAGAGAGCTTTCTTAGTAACTATTGATGCGTGTTTCTTCTTTAGTATTGGTGCCATGTTTCCAATGAGTTGGTTTGCCTTATTGCATCTATTTTGATTTCGATTTCTGATTTGCATTTGATGCTATTTATACTTCCTAAGTACTTGAAGCTCTTTACTTGTTTCAAAGGGTGTTCTGTTAGATGAATCTTTGTTGTTTTTCTTCTTTGGTTATAGTCACGTCTCTGTTTCAGACTATTATCACAAACAAAGAATAACGCCTCGTTGTTCTCCCTCGGTGCATGTCGACAGTGGGGCAGTCATTTTGTAATCGCTATTGCGCATGCGCACTGCTAGATCCTTACGACCCCATACGTGGGGTATTGTTTTAGAGCCAGTTTGTGTCTTGAAATAAGATTTTCCGTTGCCCATACTCTTCCACGGACTATATTATTAAATCCCTGTTACTTACTGACTTTCCCTCGTACACACGACAAAGTCATCTGACTAGTGATGTAAAGTTGTGGCATATTCTGAATTAGACAATGACAAGGTGTTTCCATTTTCTACCATTAGAGAAGTTTCCCATCGTATCCATTTTCTACCTTTAGAGAAGTTTCCTAGTTTCTCTATTTTCCAAATTTAGAGAATTTTACCCGTGTCTCCTTACCGCCGTCGGAGAAGTTTCCCTATTGTATCCATTCTCTACCGTTGGAGAAGTTTTCTAGCGTGTCTCTTTTCCAAATTCAGAGAAGTTTCCATACGTCTCTTTTTCACCATTTGAGAAGGTTCTAGGGTCCCCCTTTGCCCTTTAAAAGAAGTTAAACTCTACTAAAAATACCTATTCCCTCCGAGTATAGGTGAACCTCGGAAAGTCTTAAGCTGGAACAAACAATAATCACTATCATAATGATGGAGATAATAATAACAGTGTTGATGATGACGATGATGATGATAAATGAAAAGAACATCTGTATATATGAGTTATTATTACTTCTTGCATTGTGGCTATTTTTTGTTGGGGGGGGGGGGGGTGGCTGGTTAAATCTATATTCCTTTGCCTCCTTTCGTCTTTTTTACCACCTTCTGCTTTTTTCTGTCCCATCTTATTGTTCACCGTTTCTTTCCTTTTCTTCGTAAAGCCCACTGCATGCTATGACATCTGTTCTCACACATCACTATAGACGCTACTGAACATATCGACCTGGCTAGGTCCCCCTGGTCAACGAGAGTGTGTTGACTGGTTGATGCATTCTCTGCAAGTCTGGGTGTTGACTCATGGCATTGGCGTCCAGGTAGCATGGACCCCGAAAAGGGCCTGCATCTATCGGAACGAGATTCGCTTAGAGCAGTGATTCTCAACCTTTTGTTTTTGGCCAATGCACCCCTTCACCAAATGTTTAGAATTTCACCCCCCCCCCCTCCCCTTTCGTATTTCCTCTCTATAAATCCTCCCCCCCCCCCTTTACACAATATACGTAAAAATGGAAGCTAAATTTAATAACGCATACTAGAACAAGTCTAGACGTCTTCTGAAAACGTGATTTGCAGGTCTAATTACGTTATGAAACGAATTTCAGAATAGCGAGAAGTACAGAACCGTAAAGTATGGCGGGAAAAACAATATGGAGAAATCGGTTCTTGTTTTAACACAATCTTGAAATAATCTTCTCTCCCCCCCCCCCCCCCCCCCCCCCCTCGCCGCCTGGGAACATTAAAATTCCCCACCGGTTGAGAACTACTTACTGGCTTAGAGACTTTACACCTGATCAAGTACCGAAATAGATCTGCACGGGGACTGCCCAAGACTCGTATTGGAACTTCGTATCTTATCTTCGGAGGCACATATTAGTATGTAACCAGATCATGATTCAGTACATAGCACACACGGACGTGCTAGCGTTAGGCCTCGGTGGGTAGCGCTTCCTGCAGGGGTTTCAGGTATGTCATTGTTGACAGACCCCGGCCAATACCTAGAGGGTGGGATGAGTTGACAGGAGTACTTATTGCTCGTTTTCTGTTACTTTATGTTGTTCCTCTCATGCCATTCTGTGAATCATACACAATTTCGGTAGGACATACCTCTCACCCTTATTGATGACGTGCCGCTCTCCACCCAGCTTCCCTAAACGTCGACAACCTGGCCATGATATTACTCTGCTTTATCGTCCTATATCGATCCGTTGTATTAAAAGCGTCTCGTTCTCAGATACACTGGCATAGTGCCATTTCGGGGGATTGTTGAGTATTAGGTGCACCGTCACGTCACGGTGTGTTTGTTCAAGGTTCTAGCTTTCCATTATCCTTAGCCTGACTTGGGCTCTTCAGTTTCCTGTGTGAAGACAGTGTCCGTTTGTCTAGTTGTTATACACGTGTGCATGAACATTCTGTGCTAGTTCTGTTGTGTGCTTCCAAGGACGAGACATGTCAGTATGAACATTTGGACAACACCTCCTGGAGAGTGTTCTATTATTATCGTGTGCTCTGAGAACAGTATTTCTGTTTAAAGACAAAAAATATGAAGAATGCTTTTGAGGTTGGTGGTACTGTATTCCTGTTATTTACTTTGAAAGTAATGTTTTATGCATCTTATTTTCAATGCTCAAACCTAGCCCGTACTCTGTTCCTTTTATGTATCAACTATTAAGACATTTAGCTAACAGCACCGAATGTTGGAACTCTCACCATGGACAAAAAGGGGATACTTTGAAGTATCCACGACCTATGTCTAAATGAAGACAGTAACCACGGAACGACTAAACGACCTGTTTATGTATAAGCGTTATTTTAAGTGTGGCTCTGTCAAAGAGAACGTTAAGTGAGGAGACGAATCCTAAATGTTTACAAGCAGTTTGTTTGAGGTAGAGTCAGTATCTACACCCTGAAAAATTTGCTGAGGGAAATTGAGCAACCATGGCTTTGCCCGAATTCCAGTAGTGCCGTTTAAAACAGGTTCTGTGTTAATTACTAATGTTCTTAAGCATTTACCAGGCCACCAAACAGATGATGCATATTACAAACTCAAAACGTAAAGAACATGTTACAATCTTCAGACTCCGCACAGGACATCACAGGCTGAAGTACCACATATTGAATAAACTAAAGATGGGAGATATTGATGAATGTAACTGTCTTCTTCTTCAGCGTTCCGAGCCATTGAGGTTCTTTGCTGCAGAAACATTCCGTCTCCATTCGTCTCTCTGGTTGACCTTCTCTTGCCAGTCGTTGATTCCAAGTGTTTGTAGGTCTGTATATATATATATTATCTCTCCACCGTCTTCTTGGTCTACCTCGGGGTCTACGGTCATTTATTTCCTGAGTGTAAGCGAGTTTTGTTTCCCTATTATCTTCCATTCTTTCTATATGCCCCAGCCATCAGTGATTAGCGGGGACTTAAACAGATCATAAATATCTTTGTTACTTCTTCTTTTCCACCCTCAACTTTGTGTATCCCTAATGGGTCCAAAGATGTGTCTTAAAACTTTGTTCTCAAAGGTTTGTAACAAGGCTTCGTCTCCTTTCGTTGTACTCCAGGTTTCAGAGCCATACAGCACAACTGGTCTGATCAGTGTTTTGTATATTGTGATCTTGGTGTTACGAGATAGCGCCTTTGATTTTAGTAGATGTTGTAGTGCATAGTATATCTTATTTACAGAATTGATTCTAGTTTGTATCTCTTCCCTTATGATGTTGGAGCAGTTGAAGATTGTACCCAGGTATTTGTATGTTTCCGTTCTTTTAATGGTCATATTATCTATTTGTATGTGGCCAGAGTTTTTAGCCATTCCTTCTCTTGAAATTACCATATATTCTGTCTTATCTTGGTTGATAACCAGTCCCATCTGTTGGACTTTTTCCTTTAAGTGAGTCAATATTTCCAATGTCTTTTGTTCATTTTCCCCTATAATATCTATGTCATCTGCATAACCAAGCAGCTTGGATGTTCCTCCAATATAACATTCCTCCTTTACCCTCCTTACAACTTTCTCTAGAGCCAGATTGAAGAGTAGCGGCGATAGTGCATCACCCTGTTTCAAGCCAGATGTTATTTGGAAAGGGTCTGATTTTCCTGCCTTTATATGTTACTATATTATAAGTATCTTCCATGCATAGTCTGGTCATGTTGATTAACTTCCTTGGTATTCCAAATTCCCGCATAGCATTCCATAGACTATTCCTATGGACACTATCATAAGCCTTTTTAAAATCCACAAAAATGTTATGGAGATCTCTTTTATATTCCCAATTTTTCTCGGCTATTTGTCGTAAGATAAATATCTGATCCATTGTTGATCTGTTTTGTCTAAAACCCGCCTGGTAGTCACCTAATATGTATTCTGAATATGGTTTTAGTCTATTTAGTAATACTGCGGATAGTATCTTATAGCTTATGGACAGTAGTAATATTCCTCTATAATTTTCACACTGGAACTTGTCTCCTTTCTTAAAGATAGGTATCAATAATGACTCTTTCCAGTCATGGGGTAAATCTTCAGTCCTCCAGATTTTTATTATTAGTTCGTATAACTTTAGATGTAATGCATGGCCACCCGCCTTTATAAATTCAGCAGCAATTCCATCAGCCCCAATTGCCTTATTGTTTTTAAGTCGTGTGATTACATATATGATTTCTTCAAATGCAGGTTCTTCAATTTGTGGTTCACACGTTAGAATGTAACTGTGGAACTTGTAAAATGATAGTTGGACATTTGATGCAGCAGTGATCAACATATTCAGAACACAGTCAACTATTTTGACCTACACCCATTCCATTGAGGACAAACAAACTGTATGGGGATGTCAACAAGCTGAAGCTGACCGTTGCTTTCTTTGTATTCATTCATATTGACGCCTGAAGGTGAAGGAAGAAGAACCAGTTGGCCGCCAGAAGTGTTGACATTATTCGTGCAGGCGGTAGTGTATGTTTAGGGCCGTGCCGTGCTATATATAGAGAGGCGGCCGCATCAGGCGGCACCGTAAGGGGGCTACAGAAGGGGGCGGCATTTAAAAGAAAAAACATGTAAGGGGCGGCATTTCGAAGACTTGCATCATACTGAGAAAATCTATCGCATGGTACTGTGCATGTTTTATACATACCGGAAACTGAGATTTTCTTGTAGTAAGAGCAAGTCGTCCAACACATAACACGTACTCTCTTATCCTAAAGTATAACCAACATTATAGACTTTACCCAAATCGTGATAACTTGGAAGGTACTTACCTAGTCTTACATACAAGTTGTCGGGGATCATTTTTATGGTTCGTCTACACACTAGCAGGTACAACATACATGTGTTCCATCAACCAGACTCTTTCATCATCCTTTCTATGTGACGGAGTCTGATTTACGTTTACCTATCGCTCTCAATTTTTCTTTTGGCTACTTTGTTCTGTGATTTCTATTCCCGTCAGTGTTTGTGTGCACTGGTATGTCTCTTAAGGCTCTTCTATACCCATACTATATACACCTAAGAACCATGAGAAATTTCAGAATACTCACATAACTATTTGTGTTGACATTTCCAAGGCTACTTTGCTCACTTGCGAAATTGTCGTCGTCTTTCTTTCTTTCTTTCTTTCTTTTTTTCTTTCTTTCTTTCTTTTTTTCTTTCTTTATCTACTCTCTCTCTTTCTTCTCTATACCCCTACTCCCTTTCTCTCTGTCTCTCTCAATCTCTATCGTCTCTCTCTCTCTCTCTATCGCAAATCGTCTCTCTTTATGAATCTCTATCTCTCTCTCTCTCTCTCTCTCTCTCTCTCTCTCTCTCTCTCTCTCTCTCTCTCTCTCTCTCTCTTCTTCATTATGTATCATCCTCTATATCTCCACTCGCTTTCTATCTCTGTGTCTGTCTGTTTCTCCCCCCCCTCCCAACCTGTCTCTCTCTCTCTCTTAAGCCATGTGTTTATGAGTATGTTTACACGCCGCCAGTAGGGCACTTGTACGCCTGGGCACGAGTAGATCACTTAAGCCAAGCCTGCCCCACCTCGCACCATCCTCCACAGGAAGACCAGCTTACACACACGTCCAGGACAGACAGCAGGCCTGTTTGAGAGCAGCTTGGAGAAAACATCTCGTCTGTCCTGAGACTGTCATATTCACTGTCGTTATACCACTGACTGGTTTGCGTGCACACTACATCCATACATTCGTGGTGTAATGCCCCATTGAGTTTCCACGTTATATTGCCATGGTACATGGTGTGCTTTTGTTAACGGTTTTGCTGTAGCAGAACAAGCGTACGATTATTTGTGTACTGTAATCATGATTACGTTCATTTGATAGTGAGTTTGTTTTGTCAGAGTTGTGGGTTGTTTTCACACTGATGTTATAAATACATATGCACTCGCGCGTGTGCGGGCGCGCGCGTGCATGCGTGCGTGTAATATGAAGTAGGCGTTCAAGTCTCTCCACAGATCTGGGACCTTAATGTTGTGGATCAGTTCCGTTTATGATATCCTTCCATGCCACCCTCTTATACCATTCAGCTTCTTCTATCATTAAGCTATCTAGCTGTTAATGTTTAACAATGCCTTTCATTATGTTTACCAATGAACAAAGAATGGTGTTTATCTCTTTATTATAGTTTTTTTTTAAACAAAATAATGTTAATTTCATTATTCTTTTCCCTGCAGTCGCTGAGTTTACACGTAGTTATTCTGGCAGTCCAAGGTACTCCCAACATTCGTCTCAGCAGAAAGCACATCTCTGTTGCCTCTAAACTCTTCTGAGCATGTTCGTTCACATTCCAACATTCACTGCCATATAGCATTAGTATTCTATTTCTGGCATTCTGTGATTCATGTATTACATGAGATATGGTTTTATCTTCTTAACTGTAGCTTTTGCTCGGCCTATTCTGCTCTTAATCCCTTTCAGCACCTACCATCTGCTTGTATGATTGCCCCCCTCACAATGTGAATGTGAGGAACCTGATTAAACATTTTCCCCTCCATGTAGGCCCTCATCTGTTGTCAGCTCTCCCTCCCCCTATCTTCCCCTGACTATGTATTCTGTCTCTATCTATAATTCTCTTCTCCATGTGGTTTTAGGTCTCCTCTCTTTCGTTGGCCCTGTAGAGTATATACAGACAACTGTGAGGGTCTGGCGTCAAACCAAGCAGGTCTTGTTCTGATCAGATAGCCACATTAAGCATAATAATAGAGCCAAGCTTTGACAGGAGTTTGCTACTTTGTGTTAGACGTGTGGACCAGGAGAAGGCTGTTGACAGCATTGACAGGAAATCTCTTTGGAATTTGATGAGGCATTATGGGATCCCACAACAGACCATTGGCTTAATAATAAAGGCAACATATAGAGACTTGAAATAAAATTAACAGATGGTTTGAAATCTGAACAGGGGTGCAGTAGGGATGCTTTCAGTCACCATTATTATTATAGAGTATAGATTGGTTTATGACGACAGCAATGCGACCACCAGAAATGAAATGCAGTAGATTCAGAACTGTATTCACTTACAATAAAGCCTTCCTGTCTTACACACACAATCAGATGTCAGGTAAATTATACATACTCCATGGAAGGTCTCTACAATCAGGTCTAAACATTAATAGGAAAAAAACAAAAATGACGAGAATAAGTCAGGCAAATGATAACCCAGTCTCCCTTGTTGAAACATCACTTCAAGAGTTGGAATCATACACAAATGTGAGAGCAATGTAGACAAAGTGGAGGAACAGATAAAGATATTAAAATACCAATGCACAAGGCGAGAGAGGCTTTCATCACACTAAGAAATGTGTCTAAGTGACAAGAAATTGCATGTAATATCAAATATCTGTATTGACCTCTCATGTCGACCAGTACTGCTGTATGGGTGGAAAACATGAAGAACAACTGTAACAATTGCCAATAAACTACAAACATTCACTGATGCCTGGGCAGAACAGAAAAACTAAAATGGTGAACAGAATCGCTCATGCAGACAATAGATAGATAATTAAACATATTCCAGCGTATCAGGTGGTGACTAAAAGACGTTATCATTGTATAGGATACATTTAACAAAGTATGTTAATAGTGTTGTTATATAATACTTTCTCTGGAACCCACACTGCAACAGAAATAGGTGGAAATTTACACACACACGGAGAAGAAGATTAGAGGCAGAGATGAACAATATTAGGAGATGATGCTAGGGTGGGGGGAGGGAGGGGGGCTGAGTGGTCTCGAGGTATGGTGTCCGCCTCGAGTACTGGAGGACCCAAGTTCAAGCCCTGGTGAGGGCCAGGATTTTTTCACATGGACTTCAGTAACAAAATTTCCCCTGGTGTCTTGGTAGTGAGATTGAACGCCCGTGTGTGATTGTTGTGCACGTAAAAAATCCCTTCGCAGTTGGAAATCGAAAAAAAGTAGCCTAACGGCACTGCCCAGGCAAAATTTTGAGTTAAAAATCTACCCAAAATATTTAAGGATCCTCGCCGGTGCTACAGAGTTTGTGCACTGAGCTGAGATTCTCCAGACTCAGGCTTAAGTTAGGAGTAGAACAGAGCACTTTTGGGTTACACCCGTGTGCCATGATGTTGATCCGTCGACTAAACTAAAACTAAACTAACTAGGAGATGATGGAAGGAGATGGCAGAAGATAGGGATGACTGGCACGAGTTACTTGAGGGCCTATGCTTCAGACATGGGATAACAGGCAGCGAAAGTGAAGAATGTTTACCTTGGCTGTCACACAGAAGAATAGACTGTTGATATTTGTGAAATGTAGCAAAATAAGATGACATTCTCACAGTGCATAGCACAAGTAGTTATCAATGAATTCAATATCAGCAATGACTTATGTTCTATCCCCAGAGCTGATAGCTGTGAAGAAAGGGACTCCACTCTATGGTCAGCCAGCGTGGTGGGGAGATGAACGTGTTTCAGATCAGGGAGAAACATCTCCTGCAGTTTTACCAAAACAAAATGGTAAGGCGGATGTTTGAACACAGACAATTACTGACGCAGTGTCACTATGATATTAGTGAAGCTGTCTCTGCCAGTGAAATCATGGCACATCCATCAGTGACTGACTGTCTGAACACATGTGGTGCTGTGAATGACAGAATGTGGTCATGAACATGTCATCAGCTGCCCTACACACACAGTGACATCAGTGACCAGTGTTTGGTTGGAGTCACGGTTCAACTTATTTAGTTGTTGGGGATAGGATAGGTTCAGATAGTCTACATGGTAGTGTTTATGGAAGTGGCAGAGAGTCTCAAGGAGACCAGTTATTACTGCTGTAGGCGTTATGCCATACATAGCAAATAAAGAAATTCAGAGAGCAGTGCTGTGTGAGAATGATCTTTTCTTATAGTCCATGCTGTCTGGTAGCTGCTATAGTTGTCTTCAAAATCCAGTCTATAGTCCCTAAGAGTAATAAGGGTGACAAAAGACATCCTTGCTGAAACCCTATCAATTAACCCTCAAGAAGAACTCTGCATTTCATGTTCTCATATGTGGCCATTATTAAGTCAATGATTTTGTATGGCATCCCATAGTACATAATCAATTTCCAGAAATTCCCTTGGGTTTGATAGCTTTTCTTATTTCTTTGTTAGATGGTTTTTCAGTTAACATCCAGCTCCACTTTGGACATCAAGAGGGTCATGTGACACTGGTATACTCAAAGTTCCTTGCCCATGTGTTCATTTTATGTTTAATGTTGATGACAACTTTCTCGTTACCATGTTTGAGAAGTCCACTTGCTTAGTTCTATTTTCCGCATATTTTTTTTATGGTACTGTAAAGGTTTGTTTTTAGTTTTTATACGAGCTGTATTAAGATCCCCTGCCAGCTTTCTAGGCCAGTCGCAGGTTTAGGACAAAAATCTGACCATAGGGAGTCCATCCCTTATGGCAAGCCATAGCCCCGTTAGCCCATGACCTTGCAGTCATGGTTTCCCAGTCTACACCGCGGGAGGTGGAGTTGATTTGTGTAGTCTACAGGTCATCGGCAGGCTACTAATTTTCACTTTTCACCCCTCCTTCGTGCTGCAGGGCCAGGCACAGTCCACACCTTGTAGACCATGAAACACTCCATATAACCTTTGTCAACCAAGAAAAGGTATTCGATAGAGTAGATAGAAACAAACTGTGGGAAATCCTTAAACAATATGGTGTGAGTACACATCTAACAAACCTATGTAGAAGCTTACACAACAACAGTGAATGCATTGTGAGAGCAACTAGAGGACAATCAGAACCCTTCACCATAAGATTCGGAGTACGACATGGTTGTGTCCTGTCCCCTCTCTTGTTCATAACATATATAGACAACATATGTAAAGAAACCAGCCAAACAGAGACTGCAAGAACACTGCATGACGAGAACAGAGAAGAAGAACTATCTGCAAATCTAACCATTAGAGAACTCCTGTTTGTGAACGACCAAGCACTAATAGCAAAATTAGAAGCTGAATTACAAGACCACATGAATAGTCTAAACGAAATGTGTAGGGAACATAACATGAAAATTAGCACAAGTAAAACAGAGGTAATGACTATAACTAAAGAAGAAAAAGCAACAACGATTCACTTTAACGAACATCCCTTGAAACAAGCAAAGAGTTTCAAGTACCTATGAATTATAATATCAAATGGCAAATCAGAAGACGAGATAAAAAATAGATGCAATAAGGCAAACCAACTCATTGGACATATGGCACCAATACTAAAGAACAAATATGTATCAATAACTACTAAGAAAGCACTTTTCAACACAATCTTCCTACCAACTCTATGTTACCAATGCCAAACCTGGACAATGACAGATAAAGAATAAAGAAAAATCACAACAGAAATGAGATTCCTGAGAAGAATACTCAATGTATAAAGAAGAGATAGCGTATCAAGAAGAGATAAGATCAGAAATGAAGAGATCAAGGCTAAAGTAGGGGTTATAGCTGCACTAGATTTTATTAGAAAGCAGCAAGTCAAATGGTTTGGCCATGCAAGTAGGTAACAGTATACCACAACAAGCAATGATGCACAGACCAGAGAGAAGCAGAGGAAGAGGCCGACCACGTAAATGATGGACGCAGGGAATAACAGAATCCATGGGAATATTGATACATGAAGCCCATAACCGGGCACTCTCCCACTGTCTATACTTCACCTCGACACCGCAAGGTACAAGAGGAACATGATGAGATGAGATGAGCTGTAAAGGTCTCTGAAGTTTCCTTTGACTGTTGCTAGTTCTGCCACTCCCACTACCAAGTAAAGGAGCCTCTTATATGCCTTGAGATGTATTGATTATATGTTGCTAGCCCCGTATTCTTACAGACAAATCAACACTTGATATGTGATTCAGTAAAGAATACACTGGCTGCCTTCACATCTCAGGCCCAGGTACCCATTTTAGGTCATTTTGTTTTTTAAAAATCTGCCTCAATAAGTCAAACAACTGACCATCAGCTCAGCAGGTAAGCGTTCTAGCCATGACATAACATCAGTGCCCTCTTCTGATAGACTAACTAAATATTGTCTTTTGTCCTCTCTTATCTGCTTTCTAACTTCTTTATTAGATTTGTGTATTTTTCATGGGTTCTGACTTTAATAGCTCTGGTTTTTTTCTAGTGTTTAAGCCTGCATTTTCATGAATCCTTCCCTATTCTTGTATTGGTTTCAGACATTTTCCATACATTGTTTCCATTTCCTGTTTCCAAGGTCTTCTATCCGGGATAAATTCCAGAAGCTTGTAACCTGCTGCCAGCAATCTTCTGTGCTTACGTGTACTGACTGTTACACAATCTGCTATTATAGGCTGTGACCAAAACTGCTCCTTAGTTTCCTGATTTGTATTATATTCTACATTGTATTGAATTCCATGTTTATAAGACAGTGCTTGAGTGTCCATTTAATGTTACTTAGCAGACCTACATCTGCACCTCTACGTCATGTAGAGATGGCGGAGTTGATAGTGAGCTGCACTGGTAATGTCATGAGCATGGTCAGGCGTGGGTTTGATGCCTGGGCTCATCACTTGCCAACAAGAGGAAAATATTGGCCACCTATTGCTGCTTGCTCTCAACCCTACCTAATGTGATGGTGCTATCACATCACAGACCCATAGGAGGAAGGTTTCAGGACAATTTATTATGATTATTATAGATGACCATAATGTCTTGTTAATACAGATATGATCAGTTTGATTGTCTATGTTGTAGTCTCCTGATACTAATGTTGTGATACTCATGTATTCTTTTATGTGGAAAAAACACCTATGACATGATTTCCTGCACAAATATTGGCAAATAATACTCCATTTTCATTAATTATCACAAGCTCATGTTTCCTTATGATCTTTTCATAATCCATGTTATCTTATTTCTTCTTGGCATTCAGGTCATTCGTTAAAAACATTGATATTGCCACTTTTTAAATTATCTATAGTACTTTGAAGTTTCATACTAAATTCTTCTTTAACTGATCCATCTTTATAATTTATTAGTGCGCAACATTTTATTGCATTCATTGCTTTGTCTGCCTATTTAAAAAGTATTTGGGCCACTCCCCAACTGTGAAAGGCATTTTCCTCTGTGTGGCCCAAGAACAACTCGGCTTCACTAAAGCAAACACTGCAGCACATCCTACAAGAATGTCCACATTTTGTCAAAGAGAAACTGGAAACCTGGCCTACAGGAGCAACTTTACATGACGAATTGTTAGGGATTGGTGAAGATCTCAGACATACCATCTTGTTTGAGGCACATGCTGCAATGAAATGATAGCAAATCTTGATTGCCAAAAAGGAGGAAGAACTGCATCCATTCTCATTGTCAGTTGTTTTCCCTCTAACCAAACATGCAATATATAGTTCTGTATTGTATTTCCACCTTCACCCTTAATGTCAGAGATATTATTGCTTGCTGCAGGTGATGGTAAAATTGCTAACAAGGCTTCACCTCCGGTCAGTCGTGGCTTGAGTGGAGGGGAGATAGACAGTCCGCCAATACCTACAACAGCATTACCCAAGACTGCAAGTATGGAAGGTGACTCTGCAAAACCACCAAAGGGCTCCACATATATGGAGATACCTCTCAGGGATGATGACTCTACAGATGGGGTGGAGAAACCCAAAGGTGGCATGGCTGCAGCCAAAGGTCGCAGACCATCACTCACAAGTTCTTCAATGTCCCCAGACCTCAAACAGGTTGAGTAACATTTTGTTACTGTACTCATCATCATCATTATCATCATAAAGTGCCATGCCAGCTGGCATAGGCGTTCATGTCTCTCCACATATCTTAGTCTTTGGTGTTGTAGATCAACTCTTTTGCTGATATTCCTCCATGCCACTGTCTCAACCCATCCAGCATCATTTCTCTTGTTCAGCTTCTGCCTCTCTTCTCCTCAATCTTTCCAGTCGTCACAATGGTCTCCAGTGCCTGTCTTCTCATAACACGACCAAAGAAAGCTGTTTGTCTCTTTCTTATTGTTGTATACAATGTTCTAGTTAGCCAATTGTCGTTAGTTACTCTGGCAGTCCAAGGGATTCGCAACATTCGTCTTAGGAGCCACATCTCTTTTGCTTCCAAGTTCTGTCTAATTTGTTCATTTACTTTCCAAGATTCACTGCCATACAGCAAAACAGGTTCTATATAGCACATAGCACTCTCTTTCTTACATTCAGTGTACTCACTATAGGTTATTCAGTGTGAAGACAAGAATACAGTTTTTTTCAACCTGTCACTGCAGCATACATCTGGCTTTGTGATTGCCCATTGTGACAGTGTTGTGTTTCAGCTTTGGACAGGTTGTCATGGTCACCAAGTTGTGGCACAGTGTAGTGTAGTAGCGTCACATGTGTTTAGATATATTTATCTCGTTAAAGCACACACAGTTAACAAAGGTTTTCTGGACATTCCAGGTCCAGTAAAATCAGCACCTTGAATTTGTTAAATGCAAAATCACAGTATGGGTAATCATACTGGATGGACTAGGTGTGGAGAAAGAATGGCTTGATCTATATGTAAGAATATTCTTTTAAAATCAGAATCTGACAGTTTCTAGATTCTCATACATAAGCTGGTGTTTTATGTCAGGATGTTTTTTTAATATGATTCTATCTCCCTTCTGAATGCCATTAATGCCTAGATCATCTTGTATCTTAACTGATATTGTCCTGTATAAAGCTGATTAATCAATGTGCCCTAAAACATTTGTCCAATGTTAAAAAAAAGATAAATGCTTTAGTTCTTCCTTCTCACATCATCATCTTCATCATCATCATCATCATCAACTTCCACTTTTGCCATCAAGCATTGTGGGGAGGAATAATTGGTGTTTCAGCACCTGATGGGTGGCACTGGATAGTGTCATTCTGTGTGATTGTACAATGTCTCTGATGTCGTCAATCCATTTTTCTTCTCGAGCGTCCTCTTGCTCTTGTCGCAGATGATCTTTGATGTAGGGCCACTGATGGTAGTTGATTGTGTTGCATTCTAACGAGATGGTCAAACCAATTGATCTTCTGTCTTTCAATAAATGTGGCACAAGGTCACTGTTTGTCTGATAACATTTCTTACTCGGTCTCGGATTGTTAAGCTGGCAGCTCTCCTCAGGCATCTCATCTCACAAGTGTTGATTTTGCGAAAGTGTGACTTGGATAATGTCCAAGTTTGAGATTGGTAGCATATGGTTGGTGTGAATATGCTGTTTATTATCTGTCGTTTTACGGACATGGGTATATTTGGATGTTTCAGTATGGGTGATAGTTGATATGTAAGTGCACTTTTTTACATCTGATTTTGATTTCTCTGTCCAATCTGCCATCTTCTATTATCATACTTCCAAGATATTTGAATTTATGAGTATACTTAATGGACCAGGAGATCTGCTAACTTGCTTTACTTTGGTCTTGGGTGTATTTATACTCATATTGTATCTGCTGCATGTTGAACTCAGATTATTAATATGATTTTGCAGTCTGCCCTTATCGCTGTAAAACAGGCACTGATAGTTTGCAAATAGAAATTCATTTATTGCCTGTGGATCAGTTGTTTCATCTGAAGTAAAGAGTTCTAAATTTTCTGAATCTGTTCTTTCAAGGCTTGCTTCTTTGGATATTCTGTCCATGTAGATATTAAATAGCAGAGGAGAGAGCACACATCATTGTCTCACTCCTGTATTGACTGTGAACATAACTGATATACCTTCTAGTGTTGTTACTGCATTTGGCTGCAGTTTAATGTGAAAGTAAGCACCTCTGTACAAATGTTATTTATTGAATATTTTGTTGTTGTTGTGGTTGCATATCCCTTACAGGACGTTGCAGTCAACATCAGCATTCTTCAGCTGCTGTTGATGTACTAGGCAAGATTACGCTCAGTAGTTTGCCATTGCTTTCTAAGCGACCGGCTCACATATCCCGTAAGTTACCAACGTGGCGAGAACCGATTCTCACGCAGGTTACGTTACTCACGAGAATATACGGGATTACGGAGAAAGACATTAACCCCTATACTTAAATATAATTGATGAGAGTACTATTGATGTAACACCCATGCCTGCCAGCCCGGTGATCATATATTCCAATGATCATGGAGGTCGATAGTTTAATTGACCAGAACTTCTAGGTTGACTCAGTCTAAATTGGGCACCAGGAAATATCTTAGGGAGTGATGGCATGTCATTGTTCACATCACCCATCAAATGCTGATGGCTCTATACAAATATTGTTCACATCACCCATCAAATGCTGAACTCTATGCAATTATTGTTCACATCACCCATCAAATGCTGATGGCTCTATACAAATATTGTTCACATCACCCATCAAATGCTGAACTCTATGCAAATATTGTTCACATCACCCATCAAATGCTGAACTCTATGCAAATATTGTTCACATCACCCATCAAATGCTGATGGCTCTATACAAATATTGTTCACATCACCCATCAAATGCTGATGGCTCTATACAAATATTGTTCACATCACCCATCAAATGCTGATGGCTCTATGCAAATATTGTTCACATCACCCATCAAATGCTGATGGCTCTATACAAATATTGTTCACATCACCCATCAAATGCTGATGGCTCTATACAAATATTGTTCACATCACCCATCAAATGCTGATGGCTCTATACAAATATTGTTCACATCACCCATCAAATGCTGATGGCTCTATGCAAATATTGTTCACATCACCCATCAAATGCTGATGGCTCTATACAAATATTGTTCACATCACCAATCAAATGCTGATGGCTCTATACAAATATTGCTCACATCACCCATCAAATGCTGATGGCTCTACACAAATATTGTTCACATCACCCATCAAATATTGTTCACATCACCCATCAAATGCTGATGGCTCTATGCAAATATTGTTCACATCACCCATAAAATGCTGATGGCTCTACACAAATATTGTTCACATCACCCATCAAATATTGTTCACATCACCCATCAAATGCTGATGGCTCTATACAAATATTGTTCACATCACCCATCAAATGCTGATGGCTCTATGCAAATATTCAGCTGGCACCATATACCCAGTACAGTTCAGATATTTAAAAGGGGTTGTTGTCTTTACTTACTATCGACTCCTAATACTCTGAATGTTCCATGGCACAGGCTTAGCATCAATCATTATTTATTGTTCAGTGGCTCTGAGTGATCTTAGCTCATTAACCCAGCTCCTGAGCTGTAATTATAATTAACGCACATCACATAGGTACTTCATGCAGCATCATAGAAGTCCTCAATAAAGCTTTCACAAAGGTTTTCATCCTCTCTAATGGGAACGTTGTCTTCTGATCTGTCTACATCTGCTGTTCTGTTTGTCTCCTTACAGCCGATGGTTGGTTAATCCAGGCCCTGTTTGACTCACATCTCTTGGTAGTGTCCACCTTCAATCATTAGCAAGTGAAACTGTATAGAATTGACACTGAACTTTGACAATTTTATTCTTTCTATTCTCTCTGTCAATGTATCCAAAGTGACCATAACATGGGTCTCACTGAATAATCATGTTGTCAGCACAGCCATGCCAACAGTGAAACTGTCCAGATAGAATACTGAAAAAAAAATAGCTCAATGAAATATTTGGGTGTGAGTTTTGACCAAAGCCTGACATTCAAAGATCACATAGACCACATCATAATTAAGATCAGCAAAGGTTTGTCAGCAATCAAAGTGTTGGCCACAAAGAATCTGGAACAACAACTACTTGTGATGCTGTACCAGGCACTGATACTCTTTATCATTGAGCATGCCCTGTCCATTCTGACAGTAAGGGCCATACACACAAACAGACTTGAAAAAATTGACAATGAGATACCTTCAGGACTTTCCCTCTATGGATAGTACACATTAAAGTGGTCAGAGCATGTACTGTGTAATTACCTTAAAGTGAAGGACAGTACTCAACACCCACTCCACGCTACCCTGCTAACACCTAAAGGAAAATGACTGAAGAAGAGCAGATCATGGAAGGGATGTGCAGAAGAAGCCATCCGGCAAGTATGCAGACCCACATACATCAATCTTGGAAGTGAGTAGGTACCAGTACCAGCAGATATCCGTACTATTATCTCTGTCCATATCACCCTCGACAGAAGTCACAGACATCAATCTTGGAAGTGAGTAGGTACCAGTACCAGCAGATATCCGTACTATTATCTCTGTCCATATCACCCTCGACAGAAGTCACAGACATCAATCTTGGAAGTGAGTGGGTACCAGTACCAGCAGATATCCGTACTATTATCTCTGTCCATATCACCCTCGACAGAAGTCACAGACATCAATCTTGGAAGTGAGTAGGTACCAGTACCAGCAGATATCCGTACTATTATCTCTGTCCATATCACCCTCGACAGAAGTCACAGACATCAATCTTGGAAGTGAGTGGGTACCAGTACCAGCAGATATCCGTACTACTATCTCTGTCCATATCACCCTCGACAGAAGTCACAGACATCAATCTTGGAAGTGAGTAGGTACCAGTACCAGCAGATATCCGTACTATTATCTCTGTCCATATCACCCTCGACAGAAGTCACAGACATCAATCTTGGAAGTGAGTAGGTACCAGTACCAGCAGATATCCGTACTATTATCTCTGTCCATATCACCCTCGACAGAAGTCACAGACATCAATCTTGGAAGTGAGTAGGTACCAGTACCAGTAGATATCCGTACTACTATCTCTGTCCATATCACCCTCGACAGAAGTCACAGACATCAATCTTGGAAGTGAGTAGGTACCAGTACCAGCAGATATCCGTACTACTATCTCTGTCCATATCACCCTCGACAGAAGTCACAGACATCAATCTTGGAAGTGAGTGGGTACCAGTACCAGCAGATATCCGTACTACTATCTCTGTCCATATCACCCTCGACAGAAGTCACAGACATCAATCTTGGAAGTGAGTAGGTACCAGTACCAGCAGATATCCGTACTATTATCTCTGTCCATATCACCCTCGACAGAAGTCACAGACATCAATCTTGGAAGTGAGTAGGTACCAGTACCAGCAGATATCCGTACTATTATCTCTGTCCATATCACCCTCGACAGAAGTCACAGACATCAATCTTGGAAGTGAGTAGGTACCAGTACCAGCAGATATCCATACTACTATCTCTGTCCATATCACCCTCGACAGAAGTCACAGACATCAATCTTGGAAGTGAGTAGGTACCAGTACCAGCAGATATCCGTACTATTATCTCTGTCCATATCACCCTCGACAGAAGTCACAGACATCAATCTTGGAAGTGAGTAGGTACCAGTACCAGCAGATATCTGTACTATTATCTCTGTCCATATCACCCTCGACAGAAGTCACAGACATCAATCTTGGAAGTGAGTAGGTACCAGTACCAGCAGATATCCGTACTATTATCTCTGTCCATATCACCCTCGACAGAAGTCACAGACATCAATCTTGGAAGTGAGTAGGTACCAGTACCAGCAGATATCCGTACTACTATCTCTGTCCATATCACCCTCGACAGAAGTCACAGACATCAATCTTGGAAGTGAGTAGGTACCAGTACCAGCAGATATCCGTACTACTATCTCTGTCCATATCACCCTCGACAGAAGTCACAGACATCAATCTTGGAAGTGAGTAGGTACCAGTACCAGCAGATATCCGTACTACTATCTCTGTCCATATCACCCTCGACAGAAGTCACAGACATCAATCTTGGAAGTGAGTAGGTACCAGTACCAGCAGATATCCGTACTATTATCTCTGTCCATATCACCCTCGACAGAAGTCACAGACATCAATCTTGGAAGTGAGTGGGTACCAGTACCAGCAGATATCCGTACTATTATCTCTGTCTATATCACCCTCGACAGAAGTCACAGACATCAATCTTGGAAGTGAGTAGGTACCAGTACCAGCAGATATCCGTACTATTATCTCTGTCCATATCACCCTCGACAGAAGTCACAGACATCAATCTTGGAAGTGAGTAGGTACCAGTACCAGCAGATATCCGTACTATTATCTCTGTCCATATCACCCTCGACAGAAGTCACAGACATCTATCTTGGAAGTGAGTAGGTACCAGTACCAGCAGATATCCGTACTATTATCTCTGTCCATATCACCCTCGACAGAAGTCACAGACATCAATCTTGGAAGTGAGTGGGTACCAGTACCAGCAGATATCCGTACTATTATCTCTGTCCATATCACCCTCGACAGAAGTCACAGACATCAATCTTGGAAGTGAGTAGGTACCAGTACCAGCAGATATCCGTACTATTATCTCTGTCCATATCACCCTCGACAGAAGTCACAGACATCAATCTTGGAAGTGAGTAGGTACCAGTACCAGCAGATATCCGTACTATTATCTCTGTCCATATCACCCTCGACAGAAGTCACAGACATCAATCTTGGAAGTGAGTAGGTACCAGTACCAGCAGATATCCGTACTATTATCTCTGTCCATATCACCCTCGACAGAAGTCACAGACATCAATCTTGGAAGTGAGTAGGTACCAGTACCAGCAGATATCCGTACTATTATCTCTGTCCATATCACCCTCGACAGAAGTCACAGACATCAATCTTGGAAGTGAGTAGGTACCAGTACCAGCAGATATCCGTACTACTATCTCTGTCCATATCACCCTCGACAGAAGTCACAGACATCAATCTTGGAAGTGAGTAGGTACCAGTACCAGCAGATATCCGTACTACTATCTCTGTCCATATCACCCTCGATAGAAGTCACAGACATCAATCTTGGAAGTGAGTAGGTACCAGTACCAGCAGATATCCGTACTATTATCTCTGTCCATATCACCCTCGACAGAAGTCACAGACATCAATCTTGGAAGTGAGTAGGTACCAGTACCAGCAGATATCCGTACTATTATCTCTGTCCATATCACCCTCGACAGAAGTCACAGACATCAATCTTGGAAGTGAGTAGGTACCAGTACCAGCAGATATCCGTACTACTATCTCTGTCCATATCACCCTCGACAGAAGTCACAGACATCAATCTTGGAAGTGAGTAGGTACCAGTACCAGCAGATATCCGTACTACTATCTCTGTCCATATCACCCTCGACAGAAGTCACAGACATCAATCTTGGAAGTGAGTAGGTACCAGTACCAGCAGATATCCGTACTATTATCTCTGTCCATATCACCCTCGACAGAAGTCACAGACATCAATCTTGGAAGTGAGTAGGTACCAGTACCAGCAGATATCCGTACTACTATCTCTGTCCATATCACCCTCAACAGAAGTCACAGACATCAATCTTGGAAGTGAGTAGGTACCAGTACCAGCAGATATCCGTACTATTATCTCTGTCCATATCACCCTCGACAGAAGTCACAGACATCAATCTTGGAAGTGAGTGGGTACCAGTACCAGCAGATATCCGTACTACTATCTCTGTCCATATCACCCTCGACAGAAGTCACAGACATCAATCTTGGAAGTGAGTAGGTACCAGTACCAGCAGATATCCGTACTATTATCTCTGTCCATATCACCCTCGACAGAAGTCACAGACATCAATCTTGGAAGTGAGTAGGTACCAGTACCAGCAGATATCCGTACTATTATCTCTGTCCATATCACCCTCGACAGAAGTCACAGACATCAATCTTGGAAGTGAGTAGGTACCAGTACCAGCAGATATCCGTACTACTATCTCTGTCCATATCACCCTCGACAGAAGTCACAGACATCAATCTTGGAAGTGAGTAGGTACCAGTACCAGCAGATATCCGTACTACTATCTCTGTCCATATCACCCTCGACAGAAGTCACAGACATCAATCTTGGAAGTGAGTAGGTACCAGTACCAGCAGATATCTGTACTATTATCTCTGTCCATATCACCCTCGACAGAAGTCACAGACATCAATCTTGGAAGTGAGTAGGTACCAGTACCAGCAGATATCCGTACTATTATCTCTGTCCATATCACCCTCGACAGAAGTCACAGAGAGTAGGATCCCACCGCAGTAGACACTGAGGTCAAAGCCCTAATTCATGAAAACACCGGAGAGTGTGATGCAGTGGTGTTTACAGATGACTCTGTAGTCCGTGGCAAGTGGAGTGCATGGGCATTCTCACCCAGAACAAGATGCAGAACTGTCAAGGAAGCAAGTGATGCCTTTGAGGTGACAACACGCAGCCTTACGATGGAAACAATGGCTGTAACCATTACCCTGAACTGGCTCGGCACACAAAGGTACTCACAGGCATGCCATGCACACTGGGCAACTCAGTGAATGTGGTAAAGAAGGTCCAGACTGTCCTCGTACGACACGAGTAGCTCGACATCACAATTAGTCCAGCTAACTTTCACAGCTCATGTGTTCAAATCCCCATCAAGGGGGCATTTGTTTAATTTCCCTGGGCTTTCATGTTGATGTTTTCATCATCACCCATCTAGTGCTAATTGTTTTGTAAACATATGAGGCTAGCACCATTTACCCAATAAGCCTCATGTCATGGAGAAGAGTCCTTGCATGACTTACATGAGAATGCATACCCTTTCTTTACCACTTATATCTTATATATAAAAAAGGATCTCCGTCTGTCTGTCTGTCTGTATGTCCGTATGTCCTTTATGCGCTCGCGAACGGCCCATCCGATTGAGATGAAATTTTCTACACGCCTTTCTTTCATTCCAGAGCTGCCAACTGTGATATTTTGTTAGTGTGAAATCGCCTGCTTACCCAGTATTATTTCATTTTTCATTTTTCATTGTAATTTAATATATCTCAGGGGACCTAACTCTGTAAAAGTTATTTCAAGGGGCATAACTTTTCTGTATAACTTATAGTCATATTGTGGCATCGTTTTCAAAGATTTATAAAGTCTTTGTCCATAGTTATGTACCGGCATATGAGTTATAATAAATAATGATACAATCTGTAAGGCATTTTCAAAGTTTTCATAAAAATAATGCACAATGCATAACATTGTAACTCATCTTTTTTTGCTTAAGAAGTTACTGTAGTCATGCAGGTGATTAGAAAGCGTTTTCATTAAAAATAATGGATGGTGTGTGGAAGGGCATTTTTTTAAGTTACTTTTTTTTGTTGTATGAATTTAATGAGACGCTACCCGCCAGGAGCTGGGCGAAGTCACGCCGGGTCAGATAGATAGACAGACCCACCTTTTCGCTGCAGTTGTCTACTCCTCCTTTTCCTTCTTCTGCTGATGCTGCTGCCGCCGCTCCATTTACCCAAGTTAATTGTTGGGGGAAGATGTAAAGATCTTTCAAGTGCTCTTTCTAATGCTTTTTGTAAGTTGGTCTTCGTTTATCTAAGGTTGTTCTAACTGCAACCAATAAATGATTAGACAGACAGGCAGACAGACAGACAGAGAGGGACGGACGGACAGACAGACAGACAGACAGACAGACAGACAGACAGATAGTCGGTAACGGGAACGGGAACTTATATGACTACTTATATGAATTAAATGAGATGCTCCCCACCAAGGACTGGGCGATGCCGGGTCAGACAGACAGACAGACAGACAGACAGACAGACAGTCGGTAACGGGAACGGGAACTTATATGACTACTTATATGAATTAAATGAGATGCTCCCCACCAAGGACTGGGCGAAGCCGGGCCGTGTCAGCTAGTATATATATATATATATATATATATATATATATATATATATATATATATATATATATATATATATATATATATATATATAATTATATTTCTGTAATGAATTGTGTTTTGCCATCCCTGGGATTTCTACATATTGATCTGGGCTCCCAGGTCAACAACCCATTCTAAAATAGATCCCTGGAAAAGCAAATATGGGTCCAGCACCATATGTCCAGTTGGAAATAGTCCAGGATGGCAAGGTTATGAGGGAGGGAACGGGTCACTCCCATGCCACGGTCTAGATTGTGTGAGGGCCTAATACTTGACAGCCCACCAGCTGTCTACTATAAGACCTATAATTGACAGCCCACCAGCTGTGTCTACTATAAGACTAATACTTGACAGCCCACCATCTGTGTCTACTATAAGACTAATACTTGACAGCCCACCAGCTGTGTCTACTATAAGACTTATACTTGACAGCCCAGCAGCTGTGTCTACTATAAGACTAATACTTGACAGCCCACCAGCTGTGTCTACTATAAGACTAATACTTGACAGCCCACCAGCTGTGTCTACTATAAGACTTATACTTGACAGCCCACCAGCTGTGTCTACTATAAGACTAATACTTGACAGCCCACCATCTGTGTCTACTATAAGACTAATACTTGACAGCCCACCAGCTGTGTCTACTATAAGACTTATACTTGACAGCCCACCAGCTGTGTCTACTATAAGACTAATACTTGACAGCCCACCAGCTGTGTCTACTATAAGACTTATACTTGACAGCCCACCAGCTGTGTCTACTATAAGACTAATACTTGACAGCCCACCAGCTGTGTCTACTATAAGACTTATACTTGACAGCCCACCAGCTGTGTCTACTATAAGACTAATACTTGACAGCCCACCAGCTGTGTCTACTATAAGACTTATACTTGACAGCCCACCAGCTGTGTCTACTATAAGACTAATACTTGACAGCCCACCAGCTGTGTCTACTATAAGACTAATACTTGACAGCCCACCAGCTGTGTCTACTATAAGACTTATACTTGACAGCCCACCAGCTGTGTCTACTATAAGACTAATACTTGACAGCCCACCAGCTGTGTCTACTATAAGACTAATACTTGACAGCCCACCAGCTGTGTCTACTATAAGACTAATACTTGACAGCCCACCAGCTGTGTCTACTATAAGACTAATACTTGACAGCCCACCAGCTGTGTCTACTATAAGACTAATACTTGACAGCCCACCAGCTGTGTCTACTATAAGACTTATACTTGACAGCCCACCAGCTGTGTCTACTATAAGACTAATACTTGACAGCCCACCAGCTGTGTCTACTATAAGACTTATACTTGACAGCCCACCAGCTGTGTCTACTATAAGACTAATACTTGACAGCCCACCAGCTGTGTCTACTATAAGACTAATACTTGACAGCCCACCAGCTGTGTCTACTATAAGACTAATACTTGACAGCCCACCAGCTGTGTCTACTATAGTACTAGATGTATTCACTTGTGGATTCACTAGACTGTGATATAGTTGTGAAACACATGCCTCAATTCTGTATAATACATCATCACATGTCCTTGTCATCTGGTCATCACCCTCCAGCCAAGTAAGACAGCCAAGACACAGAGTCCTAGTACTGAGGTCAACCCTGCCATGTCTTTCACCGTAGACCTGGATGACCCAGAACATCCGCCTAAAAAGTCTCTCAACATTGGCAGCAGCATTAGTGAATTTGTTCCTTCCAAGATCCGCAAGAATTTTCAGGACAGGAAAAGTGTGTCTTCTAAAGCAACCTCAAAGGAGCCTGTCCCCAGCAAGAACTCTGTAAGATATTTGTAGTTGTGTTCCCAACCAGTCACAGTCTGTGTGTGTGTGTTCCTTACCCATCACAATCTGTGCTTGTGTTCCTGACCTGATACAGTCTGTGCTTGTGTTCCTTACCTGTCACAATCTGTGCTTGTATTCCTTACCTGTCACAATCTGTGCTTGTGTTCCTTACGTGTCACAGTCTGTGTTTGTGTTCCTTACCTATCACAATCTGTGCTTGTGTTCCTTACCTATCACAATCTGTGCATGTCTTCCTTACCTGTCACAATCTGTGCTTGTGTTCCTTACCTGTCACAATCTGTTCTTGTGTTCCTTGTTGTAACAGAAAGGTTGGGGTTGACTTCCTAAATGCTACCACACATTGATCATGGAATCTCTCTGGCCAGTCTGTTCTGAAGACCCCTAAATTCCTTGTACTATTGTCCAGTTTAAAGTACGAGGGTAAGTTAATAAGTAAGTCACAAATGGCTGTAGAAAAATAACCACACATGATAACAACTTGAAACCAGTTTATTTGTATACATATATTGTCCCTTTATTTCTCAACATAATTTCCACCAACATTGATGCACTTATCCCATCATTTTATCAGTCCTCCCAAACCGGCTGCATAGAATTACATGCTTTGTTTTCATTTACCAGCCATCCCACAGAACTGTGTGACTTATTGACTCGCACACGTAACTTTTTCTACCCAACTATGCACCGCTTTATGGGACAAACATTTGTCAGCATAAACACTGACAACCCACTTTGGTGGGAGACATTTCACAAATGACAGTGAAGTGAAAACGTGGTTTAGAAAACAGAGCACTCAGTTCTATGCAGCCGGTTTGGGAGGACTGATAAAACGGTGGGATAAGTGCATAAATGTTGGTGGAAATTATGTCGAGAAATAAAGGGACAATGTATGTATAAAAATAAACTAGTTTCAAGTTGTTATCATATTTAGTTATTTTTCTACAGCCATTTGTGACTTACTTATTAACTTCCCCTCGTAATTATTTTACTCGCACTCCAGACAAAGACAATACACATATGAGAATTCAGAACACTACACAATGATTTATTATGGGCTCTTCAACAGCCAAACGGTAACTATACAAACAGATATGAGAAACACTACAATGAATGCCCTGCAAGATGGAGAAATAGCCCAGCCAAGCTATCAGGTAGAATGACTAACAAGTTCATCATGGGCTTGATCCAGTCACAGTCCGTACGTCTGGAGGCAGCAACACATTCACCAGGCAGTGACAGAATACCTCCGGCTGTACGTGAAGACAGTGGACAATACTCTGTGTGGTCGGTAGGTTGGTGCTGTCAACTGGTCCACCAGTCAATTGACTACCACTTGACAGGTATTATTATACTTGGAGGACTTCAGGACTTAATCTTTCTCCTGAGACATGGTGGTTGATTAGCAAATGTTCCACTATTAAGTTTGAGATTCATGAACTTGATGTCAGCATTTTTGACTTATGAAGTCAGGAAAAGGTAGTTGAGAACTAAGGGAGAACTATAACTACCACAGGATTAAGGATAAGTATAACTATTACAGGATGAGGGAGAAGTATAACTCTTACAGGATCAGGGATAAGTATAACATTACAGGACCAGGGAGAAGTGTAACTCTTAGAGGATCAGGAAGAAGTGTAACTACTGCGTTTAGTTTAGTTTAGTCGTTTAGTTTAGTCGTTGGATCAACATCACGGCACACGGTTCAACCCATAAGTGCTCCGTTTTTCTTCCTAACTCAAACCTGAGTCTGGAGAAACTCAGCTCAATGCATGAACTCCGTTGCATCTGCGAGGATCCTGAAATACTTTGGGTAGATTTTTAACTCGAAATTTTGCCCGGGCAGCGCCGTTAGGCTACTCTTTTTTGATTTCCAACTGCCAAGGAATTGTTTACGTGCGCAACAATACACATGGCCGTCCGATCTCACTACCCAGAGACCAGGGGAAATTTTATTGCTGGAAGTCCAGGTGGATTTTTAAAATAAATTCCGGTCCCCACCAGGGCCTGAACCCGGGACCTCCAGCACTCGAGGCGGACACCATACCTCGAGACCACTCAGTCCCTGCGTGATCAGAGATAAGTGTAACTACCACAGGACCAGGGAGAAGTATAACTTTCTCTGGTTCCTGATATATATTTTAAAAGTATTCCGTAGGTGTATTTGAACCTGACACATTGTAAACTTGAGGACTTAAAACCTGGCGAACACTGGGTACAAGTGCCAACAGAGTTCTGTACATCCTTTTCAGTGTGCATCCAACTTGACAGGAAATGCAGACAAGAAAATCCAGCTGCTGTGGAGGCAGAAGTACAGGCTCTGATCTTCGAGAATTCTTTAGAGGATGATGCTGTCATTTACACAGATGGGTCGGTCATCCGAGGAGTGAGAAGTTCATGGGCCTTTACGGCTCAGGCCAGAGGGAAAATTTTGAAGGAAGAGTCTGGCGCTTTTGCTTTGATCACAAGTAGCCTGACTATGGAAGTCATGGCAGTAAGTGAAGCAATAGCATGGCTCGAGACACAGACATTCGGTCGGGCATGTGTCCTTAGTGACTCAATGAGTATGCTCAGGAAGATAGAGATAGGGTGGGTCCGAAGAGAGTGGTTGCTGTCTCTGGAGCGGTCTTGGTTGGCAAAGATTAGTTTCATTTTCGTGCCAGGGCATGTGGGTGTACAAGGAAAGCAGGCTTGCAGGTAGAGCTACTGTGGAAGGTGGACGAGCTATGGACCAAGCAGGCATTCTAAATGCTCTACGAGAAGTAAGTCGTTTACAAGAACCAAGCAATGACTGTGAGTCGTGGTCAGGCTGCGAGAACAGCAAGTTAAAAGAGGTGTGGCCAAACAAGAACACTACGCAGGAAGCCGAAGAAGATTAATAAACCAACACATAATTGGTGTCGTGAACTGCTACACGCTGCAGGGTTTGCTGAGGAGGGGATCCAAGCATTTATAAACTGAATAGTTCGATGTGCAATAAGGATGATCTGTCGACTAACTAACTAAACTAAACTAATTAACTAAACTAAAGGCACTAAGTCAGTCATAATCCTAGGTTTTGTTCATCAGTAAAACAGTGAAACCCCATGATCAAATGTTTATTTGAATAGAGACAAAGCTTGGGAACCATTGGATAAATGCAGAACACACTGATGATGGAAGAGTGCAGACACCCTGGTTAGTTTATGGGTCACATTGTCACAACTGCATTAGTTATTCTCTCGCTAATACTGTTGCTGTATTTAGTAGTTTCTGCACTTGTATTTTGTCTTGGTTTAGGACGAGCGAGAAGTATCACCCCTTTCTCAGAGTAAGATTGATGAAATATGGACCACTGTTGTGGAAGCCAAGGGAAAGTCCAGGCTGTCAAGTATCCACTCGGAGACTGGAACCACACTCAGGTCTCCTAACTTAAATGAAATCAGTCAGTTTTCACAACCTTCCCAGGAGAGGAGGAAATCTTTGGAAAAGGATACTGACAAAAGAGGTAAGGTGGAAGCTAAACATTCTTTTTATGCCATTTTTTAGGCTTTTTTTAAAAATAAAAATGTTATGTATCCCTTGCAGAACGTTGCAGTCAACACCAGCATTTTTCAGCTGCTGTTGATGTACTAGGCAAATTTTACGTTCAGTAGTTTGCCATTGCTTTCTGAACGACCGGCTCTCAAACTGCATTCACAAGCCTTTGGGCACGTTTTGTTTTATTTCCTGCATAAGGATTGAGTGGTTATCTATTTACGTTAACTCATTTGATCCCAAGCAACTTATATGTTGAACTCATTAACTAAAGATACAAATATTGTCTTGGGTTCTTTATATACTGTTCAAATAAAAAGAAAGCAACATTTTTCGTGTTACTTTTATAAAAGAGATTCGCTGATTGGACATCAGTCAACCTATCGACTGTGTCCATCTGGTCATTAACTTCTCGTGGTTACCTGAATTGTACTCACCTCATGATTCGTGAGGTCATGAAAAAGGTCAAGATCAAAACAACATTTTTGACAATAACTCGTGACAAGTTGAAACTTACTGAACACAAAACTCTCTGACCATGTTATTGAATGCCTATAAAAGATTGATGCTTCTTAAATAAATTCAGCTGAAAATTCAATGCACAAGTATGGCTCATCTCACTACAGAATAATGACTCATCATCATTGGACATTTACAGGCTGAACAGTCACAAAGCATAGTAGCTAGACAATTTAATGTGGTTAGAAGCACCATTAGCCGCCTATGAAGGCGATTTCAAGAAACTGGCTCAGTGGCAAACCGGCCGCACAGTGGAAGACCCAGAATCACAACTGCTGCCGAAGACCACTTTATACTTCATCTTAGGAATTGATTTGCATCTGCATCCTCCACAGTCCAGTCAATGCCAGGAGCTCGTCGAATTTCAGATCAAACGGTCAGGAACCCGCTGCACGACGCTGGTCTTTGGGCTAGAAGACCTGTTCTTACAGATCGGCATCTCCAGAACTGACTGCAGTAGGCGAATCAGCATTGTCGATAAAATGTTGGTACAAGTTTGCAATTGAAACTACAATAATGTTGCGTTTCTTTTTTTGAACAGTAAATATCAAGCAATTAATGTTTTCTTATATAGATTACATCAACTTATGCGAACTGATCACAGTGTGTTGGTCATGTAGGCAGTCACTGATGACTGTGTCATGTAGACAGTCACTGATGACTGGGTCATGTAGACAGTCACTGACCACTGTGTCATGTAGACCGTCACTGATGACTGGGTCATGTAGACAGTCACTGATGACTGTGTCATGTAGACAGTCACTGATGACTGTGTCATGTAGACAGTCACTGATGACTGGGTCATGTAGACAGTCACTGACCACTGTGTCATGTAGACCGTCACTGATGACTGTGTCATGTAGACAGTCACTGATGACTGTGTCATGTAGACCATCATTGATGACTGTGTCATGTAGACCGTCACTGATGACTGTGTCATGTAGACCGTCACTGATGACTGTGTCATGTAAACCGTCACTGATGACTGTGTCATGTAGACCGACACTGATGACTGTGTCATGTAGACCGTCACTGATGACTGTGTCATGTAGACCGTCACTGATGACTGTGTCATGTAGACAGTCACTGATGACTGTGTCATGTAGACAGTCACTGATGACTGTGTCATGTAGACCATCACTGATGACTGTGTCATGTAGACAGTCACTGATGACTGTGTCATGTAGATAGTCACTGGTGACTGTGTCATGTAGATAGTCACTGGTGACTGTGTCATGTAGATAGTCACTGGTGACTGTATCATGTAGACAGTCACTGGTGACTGTGTCATGTAGACAGTCACTGGTGACTGTGTCATGTAGACAGTCACTGATGACTGTGTCATGTAGACAGTCACTGATGACTGTGTCATGTAGACAGTCACTGATGACTGTGTCATGTAGACAGTCACTGATGACTGTGTCATGTAGACAGTCACTGATGACTGTGTCATGTAGACAGTCACTGATGACTGTGTCATGTAGACAGTCACTGATGACTGTGTCATATAGACAGTCACTGATGACTGTGTCATGTAAACAGTCACTGATCATTGTGTCATGTAGACAGTCACTGATGACTGTGTCATGTAGACAGTCACTGATCATTGTGTCATGTAGACAGTCACTGATGACTGTGTCATGTAGACAGTCACTGATCATTGTGTCATGTAGACAGTCACTGATGACTGTGTCATGTAGACAGTCACTGATCATTGTGTCATGTAGACAGTCACTGATGACTGTGTCATGTAGACAGTCACTGATCATTGTGTCATGTAGACAGTCACTGATGACTGGTCATGTAGACAGTTACTGATCATTGTGTCATGTAGACAGTCACTGATGACTGTGTCATGTAGACAGTCACTGACGACTGTGTCATGTAGACAGTCACTGATGACTGTGTCATGTAGACAGTCACTGACGACTGTGTCATGTAGACAGTCACTGATGACTGTGTCATGTAGACAGTCACTGACGACTGTGTCATGTAGACAGTCACTGGTGACTGTCTCATGTAGACAGTCACTGATCATTGTGTCATGTAGACAGTCACTGATCATTGTGTCATGTAGACAGTCACTGATGACTGTGTCATGTAGACAGTCACTGATCATTGTGTCATGTAGACAGTCACTGATGACTGTGTCATGTAGACAGTCACTGATGACTGTGTCATGTAGACAGTCACTGATCACTGTGACATGTAGACAGTCACTGATGACTGTGTCATGTAGACAGTCAGTGACCACTGTGTCATGTAGGCAGTCACTGATGACTGTGTCATGTAAGCAGTCACCGACGACTGTGTCATGTAGACAGTGACTGATGACTGTGTCATGTAAGCAGTCACTGACGACTGTGTTATGTAGACAGTGACTGATGACTGTGTCATGTAGATAGTCACTGACGACTGTGTCATGTAGACAGTACTGATGACTGTATCATGTAGGCAGTCACTGATGACTGTGTCATGTAGGCAGTCACTGATTACTGTGTCATGTAGGCAGTCACTGATGACTGTGTCATGTAGGCAGTCACTGATGACTGTGTCATGTAGGCAGTCACTGATGACTGTGTCATGTAGACAGTCACTGATTACTGTGTCATGTAGGTAGTCACTGATGACTGTGTCATGTAGGCAGTCACTGATGACTGTGTCATGTAGACAGTCACTGATGACTGTGTCATGTAGACAGTCACTGATGACTGTGTCATGTAGGCAGTCACTGATGACTGTGTCATGTAGGCAGTCACTGATGACTGTGTCATGTAGGCGGCAGTCACTGATGACTGTGTCATGTAGGCAGTCACTGATCACTGCATGTTGTGTTTGATATAGTATGAGTTGAGAACATTGGAAGTGTCATATTACAATAACAAACAACACACAGACATGATCACAATGTATCACTACTAATCACTAAGATCAAAGTCTCATGGATCATGTGTTCTTAACATGCAATATGTCTTCAATGATCATTGTCTGAACAGTGTTTGAGAGAATTTTTAATTCTCAGTTTTTATTAGGGGCGTTTGAAAAGTGTCGCACTTCAATATGAAGTCGTCAGGACACTTCTCTGATGTGAACTGTATGCCTTCTCTACATTTTCACCTCTCAAGCCTCAAGCTAATGCACTTCTCCCATCCCTTCTTCACCAGTCTGATGCCCTGATTGTAGAACTCCATCATCTGAGCCTGGAACATGTCTCCAGTTATCTGTAATGCTGCAGTGTCCCATTGGACATTGATTTTTCCTAGGCTTCACAGTGTCTTACGAAGGGTTTATAAATGGCCAACATCTGATCACGAATTTGCTTAAAAATATCTGCCCTGCAAGTGTCGGAATTTGATCACTCAGTGATCCTCCATTTGGTGCCATTTCAAACACCTGCTACAGTTTCCTGCCAATTTCTCAGACACAAGGTGCCCCAATGTGCCTTGTACGCACAGGAAATTTTAATTAATTATCTTTATAATGATACACAGCACACCTACCTGTCTTAATGATTTCTTTGTAAAGTCAAAACTTTGTGACCGCCGCTCAAGTAATAGTTTGACTATTATTCAGCTATGGATTATGTTGATTAAATTGGAATTGTTATCTGATCTTTGACCATCATGTTATGCGTAGATATTTTTACAAATTTAACAAAATTAATAATCCACAAGTGGATTCACACCTGATACTTCTCAAGTTGGAGGCTGGCCCCCTACCATTAAACCTCATCACCTCAAAACAAAGTTATGATAGTAAATGATCATGTTCTTTTGTGAACTAATTTTCTGCTTAAATAACATCTAAATATATGAATTCAAATTGGAGGGGGGGGGGGGGGGGGGGGGGGACCAAAAACATATACTACACCATCATCATCAAGAAGTGCCCTGCCAGCTGTAGTAACAGAGTGCAAGGAAAGGACTGTCCTTGAATATCAAGAAAACAGTAACAATGGTGATATCAAAGAAAATGGTGACACCAAAATGTGAAATAGAAGGGACAATTCTTAACCAAGTGGATATTTTTAAATACCTAGGGGCATTTATAACAAATTGATGGAAAAGATCTTAAACTTGTAAAAAACATATATTGGAAACAACAAGCTGCCATTAGAGTTGATAATGAAGTAAGCCAATATCAGCCTATTAAAAGGGGTGTGAGACAGGGATGTGTAATGTCTCCAGATCTGTTTTCCCTGTACAGTGAAAGTATTTTCAGAAATATTGAAGATATGGAAGGAATCAACATCGGGGGACGATGCATCAATAACATTAGATATGCAGATGATACAGTCTTGATTGCAGACAATGAACAGGACCTGCAAAATTTAGTAGATGCGATTGTTACACACAGTGAACAACTAGGGTTAGAATTAAATTGTAAAAAGACACAGATTATGGTCGTCACTAGGAAGGACGAAATACCACAATGTAATATACAAGTAAATGGGAATATTCTTCAACAAGTGAGCAGGTACAATTATCTCGGAACAGTAATAACATCTGATGGGAGATGCCTTGAAGAGATTAGAACAAGAATCGCCATGGCAAAAGTAGCCTTTAGCAAGATGAAAAACATATTGACCAATAAAAAGATGTCAATTGAAACGAGAAAAAGAGTGTTGAGATGCTACATTGAACCTGTACTTTTATATGGATGTGAAGCGTGGACAATGAGCAGTCAGGCTGAAAAACATCTGATGGCTGTAGAGATGTGGTTTCTGAGGAAAATGCAAAGAATACCATGGACAGCCAGAAAGACCAATGAACAAGTCCTTCAAGAAACAAATGAAGATCATAAATTGATTAGAGAAATTAGACGTAGACAGTCAAAATTGTTTGGGCATGTTATGAGAAGAAATGGATTGGAGAATTTGGTGACAACTGGTAAGATCGAGGGGAACAGACCAAGGGGAAGACCTAGAAGCAAGTACCTGGATGGCTTGGCCTTGTGGCATGGTCGAGACAGAAACACGGAGCTGATCCACGACTCTGGTGGTCGAGTGAGATGGCAGAACATGACCGCCCACGCTTACCGGCATGGCACATGATGGATGGATTTATAACATCAGATGGAAGATGTACAACAGAGATTAAGAGCAGAATAGGGCAAGCAAAAGCCGCATTTCAGAAAATGAAGGGTATCTTATGCAATATGTCACTATCACTGAATGTAAGAGAGTGCTGAAATGCTATGTAGAACCAGTTTTGCTGTATGGCAGTGAATCTTGGAATGTAAATGAACAAATTAAGAAGAAATTAGAAGCAACAGAGATGTGGTTCCTGAGACGATTGTTGCGAATTCCTTGGACTGCCAGAGTAACTAACAACGACATCCTGAAACAGGCTAATGAAACTAGAACATTATATACAACAATAAGGAAGAGACAAACATCTTTCTTCGGTCATGTGATGAGAAGGGAGGCATTGGAGAACATCGTGACAACTGGAAAGATCGAGGGGAAGAGAGGCAGAGGCAGACCAAGAGAAATGATGCTGGCCGGATTGAGACGGTGGCATGGAGGAATACCATCAGCAGAGTTGATCCAGAACACCAAAGACCGAGATCTATGGAGAGCCAGGACTACACCAGGACATCTAATTTCATGCACACACTTAGGTGCAAGAGGTGTGACCAGAGTATATTGTGAAGTGTGTGAGACATTGGGCACAGATTCAGGGAGCAGTTGAGGGACATCTCACATTGTTCTGGTAAATCTGTTTCTAGTAATTTTAATTTCCCTGATCATAGAGGTGCCAATGATGCATGAGTCACTGCCATGAAGCCATGTTATTCAGACATTTCTGATAGTTTTAAAATAAAAAGCCACTTATTTATGACTATGGGTTGCATAGTTGTTTATGCAAGTGTAACAAACCTGATGATATAATGGTATAACTAACACAGTACAGATAAACACTTATTCCGCATGCATACATTCAGACAAATAGTATAACATTATATCATTCTGATATGCTGTTCTTTTCTCCCCCTTGTCATTCTACTCTATGCCTCACTTGCTTCTCTGTTTTAATGTGTATTCTTTATTATAGTGCTTGATTCTAATTCCTTTTAGAAATTAATAAAAGTTATGCACTTTTGCACTACTGCACAGCCTCATTAAAATCAGAAGCTGTCCACCCTTTCTGCATCACATCCTTAGCTATCTGTTTGTTTATCTGTACTGTGTTAGTTATACCATTTGTCTTAATGTATGCATGTGAAACAAGTGTTATAGGTACTGTGTTGGTTATACCATTTGTCTGAATGTATGCATGTGGAACTAGTGTTTATCTGTACTGTCTTAGTTATACTATTTGTCTGAATGTGTGCATGTGGAACTAGTGTTGGAACTCTTCGCTGGCTGCTGAGGATGGGGACGGAACACTTATGGGAATATCCCGAATGCTGTGATGTCGGTTCCTAAATCAATCAATCAATCAATCTGAATGTGTGCATGTGGAACAAGTGTTTATCTGTACTGTGTTAGTTATACTATTTGTCTGAATGTATGCATGTGGAACAAGTGTTTATCTGTACTGTGTTAGCTATACTATTTGTCTGAATGTATGCATGTGGAACAAGTGTTTATCTGTACTGTGTTAATTATACTATTTGTCTGAATGTATACATGTGGAACTAGTGTTTATCTGTACTGTGTTAATTATACTATTTGTCTGAATGTATACATGTGGAACTAGTGTTTATCTGTACTGTTAGCTATACTATTTGTCTGAATGTATACATGTGGAACTAGTGTTTATCTGTACTGTGTTAGCTATACTATTTGTCTGAATGTATGCATGTGGAACAAGTGTTTATCTGTACTGTGTTAGCTATACTATTTGTCTGAATGTATACATGTGGAACTAGTGTTTATCTGTACTGTGTTAGCTATACTATTTGTCTGAATGTGTGCATGTGGAACAAGTGTTTATCTGTACTGTGTTAGTTATACTATTTGTCTGAATGTGTGCATGTGGAACAAGTGTTTATCTGTACTGTGTTAGTTATACTATTTGTCTGAAAGTATGCATGTGGAACAAGTGTTTATCTGTACTGTGTTAGTTATACTATTTGTCTGTACTGTGTTAGTTATACTATTTGTCTGAAAGTATGCATGTGGAACAAGTGTTTATCTGTACTGTGTTAGTTATACTATTTGTCTGAATGTATGCATGTGGAACAAGTGTTTATCTGTACTGTGTTAATTATACTATTTGTCTGAATGTATACATGTGGAACTAGTGTTTATCTGTACTGTTAGCTATACTATTTGTCTGAATGTATACATGTGGAACTAGTGTTTATCTGTACTGTGTTAGCTATACTATTTGTCTGAATGTATGCATGTGGAACAAGTGTTTATCTGTACTGTGTTAGCTATACTATTTGTCTGAATGTATACATGTGGAACTAGTGTTTATCTGTACTGTGTTAGCTATACTATTTGTCTGAATGTGTGCATGTGGAACTGTCACCAACTGGCTGGGGGTAGGTCCCAGATGGGCAACCACTCAGCCAAAATCATTTTCTTCTACTGGTGTTTAGTTCTGGATGCAGTTTAAGATCCCCTAACTCTGTCAGAAGGGACTAGTTACCACCCAGATCCCAGAGAGAAAACGTGGAACTAATGTCTTTTATGCTGATTTAAGACACTGTCCCTGATACTCAAGAAAACAGCCAAGAAGTGGCTCGTTGAAGATAGAATATATCTATATAGTTTTGGCTGTACTTGGTATCACCAGAAGTGAGAAAGGAGGAGTTAAGACATGCAACGTAATCTGGTTACTTATGACTGCATAGGCAAGATACCTCCCGGACATAGATTCCCACTTCTGGATAATATGTGCGAACCCCCACTAAATGATACAATAATGTGTGTACTTGATTAAGCTACACAAACATTTATAAACATTTAGAATTATACGGACAAATTGAGTTTTAAAATACAACAACTGTGTTTATTATTGCTATTGATGATCATATGATGATGATGATTATATTATGGTATACGTAACTCATCTGGCTGAAAAGCTCAGAAGCACATAGGTCATGCTTCCCCCAGTGAGACGCAGTTCACTATCAGATTGAAGGAGTCCAAATTGGTCCCTCACAAGGCTAAGTCACTTCCTGATATGGGTTGTTGACTGTCCATTGCTCCTACGAGATCTGGAATGAAACGAACGGAGATGGGTAGTATCTACGTCTACACATCTCAAACACATGTCTATACATTCATATAAACATACATTCAAGTCATAATATATGATGGTATGTTACATAACATATATCAGTTCTAAATAAATAAATATATATGTATATATTCATAAAACTATTTGGAACATCTATAGCTCAAAACATACACATTCATATACATTTGTGTAATGGAGTGTTTCCCATATAAGTTCACCTCACTTACTCTTTCCCTTTCTGATTCATTCATACTGTCTTGTCGGAAGGGCTGGTCGCACAGTCCTGTCGAACATTAAATGCCTTCCCTGAATCTGTCTGGGGTATTGAATGTCCTAAGTCATGTCTGTCCTCATGCAGACATCATGCAGACAAGGTGAACTGGTGCCATTCCTCAAACCAAGTGGTTTCACCACAATCTTGGTAGGCACTCAAAGTGTTGGTCCAAATAATCAACGTTAATTTGGACGCTATCAAGAGACTGGGAGCTCTCAGGAATTTCTCCTAAGTAGTCAGTCTCCCCAATGTTTAACATCATACAGGATGAATCTAAATGTATCTCCTGTACATGCATAAGCCACACGCTCATGTAGCTTGGATAATGGATTTCTCCAAATTATCACATACAACAAATCAGACAACCAAGTGGTGAATGAAAGAAGAAAATAGTTCTCAGTGAAATCGTAAAGCTAGAACTGGAACATTAAGTACAAAGAAAATCCACCAGTGTAAAGTTTGGGAGAATATGCAGAACACGAAACTACACAAGCCTTCAGACTAGCAGACAACTAATCAGAGTAATGGTCTTACCTGGGTTATAGCTAGGAAATCCTGTCATACGACTTCGTACAGAAGTCCAACAGAACGAAATGTTAATATTTCTCCAGTAGGTATCCTAAGAATGCTATTGTGAATTTGCGTCTGAAGTCTTGCTGGCCATGCATGTAGTTTTATTCTAGTCAATTCCTGGCTAGTTTCCAGGTTGGTTAATTAATATGTCCAAGTTCCTGTTAGCTCCACCTATTTTTCCATGTAAGATGATTTACCTAGATGGATTAAGTGCCAAATTCTTTTCACCCCTCCTCCTTTCCTGTGAAGGGTAGTTTCATCTGTCAATCAAATTGACCGATGCCCCCCACGCCTGAAACAATGAAACCTGCTTTGCCGGCAATGCAGTTGCGTCATTACATTCCAATAGGCTGGTAACACCAGCCTTCCCGGTTGCTGGCCAGAATGTGTCAGCCATGGGTTTCTACTTTGCCCCGTAGTATTGCGGCGAGGTGTTAAGCATCTGGTCCTAATTGCTCCTTTGTGGTGGCAATTACAGACGTCCCGGCTCCACAAAGTCTGGACTTTTAGATAGGTGTTAGGCCTGCATTAAATTGCCGTCTGTGGATCCCACGGGGTTTTCCCCTGAGTAGCACTGCCATGTATTATTTCAGACGGGTCTGGCTGACCCTCTTGATTCTAAACTAACACGTCAATCTCAACTGACTGGCTCCGCGATGTCTGGTTGATCAGAACATCAAAGGGAAAATCTCTTAGATGTAGAGACCAGACGTTGCTTTGATCTACCAATGTAGTAAAAATGATAGTGCGGGCTCTAAGTGACTCTGTATTTTTCTCTTACGTTTTTATCCTCTTCTGGGGAACGTTTATTCTTTTAGAGAATTTTAGAAAAATATTGTGGGCTCTGTAATTCCTTGAAAACTTGTGTAATTATGATGCTGCCGGGCTGTCCCGCCACATAGCTCTCCAATTTAAGTAGGTTCATTAATGAAGCCTATAACAGAGCCTCGGCAGCATTCAAGAATGTATCTAAGTTCTCTCCGTTCTCCAACTGCCTCCCAGTCTGGGTTCCCAATATTCTTTGTGGCAGTGGGATGTTCTATGAGTCAAAAGAAATATCCCATGTCCATTCTCCCAGGATAAATCTTGCAAATCTTTGCTCCTGGTGTTGTGTCGGATTTCCGGGCTATTGCTCGGTAATGTCCTGTCCTCTGGAGGTTTTACTTTTTCCCAGCCGGGAAATTGCAAAATGTATAACAAGATTCTCCTGCGCCGCAGAGAGACTGCTATTGTCCACTCAATTTCTGGCCCTTGTCCTATAAGCAGAGGAAGTGCCATCAGTGTTTTCTTAAAAGAATTGGTCGCAGTAATGTTGCTCCATTTTCTTTTTCTCCGTCGGCCAACGATCATAATAAAATCCTTTAATCTCCTCCTTTTGGCAGGAAATTTGCTAAACATCATAATTTTATGATGTGCATTCAACTCATACTTGCCTCTTTCTTGGTAGGGCATCCGTTTACTCTCTCCTGATTTAAGAGTTTTCTTCCCTCGATAATTCTTTATCCAGGTGCGTTCCTCTTCAACAGAGTTCCATTTTGAATCTGTGTTTGAAAGTATAAGGCTAGTAGAAGTTGTCCAGCTTTGAGAAATCATGTTGTTCCCCAAGAACTGTGAATTTGTATCACTCCTTGTAGAAGTATACATAAACAGCTGTTCTCCCCATCCAACATTGGTTGAAGTGAAAGGTAAACAAGGTCCTGAGTGTTGAGTATACCAACCGCTCCGGTTTTGTTCCGCTGCAGAGTCCATCATTTGTGATCCCCTGTTAGCTTCAGCTGTGTTGATGATAGGTATTACCTTCATCCTGTCCAAAGAAGTATTTTCTTCTTTGTTGTTAGCAGACATGTTTATCGTCCCTGAATCAGAGTCCGTGGTATAACCTACATGAATGCTTTGTGTATCTTGAGTTTCCTTTTTGAAAGACTCCAGGATACTGACATCGTAAGAATTCTCCTCCGTGTCTTGTTTGTCCTCCATGGCTGGGCTCTCTTGTGCCAAGTCCAATTGAGGTATTCTCTCCCTGGTCTGGTTTTCTTGTTCCAAATCCAATAGAAGTGAATGTTGTGGGATGTCCTTTTCAATGCCATATCCCACCTGAGATAAGTAATTCAAACTGATAATTATTTCATCTTGTGTGGCCACACCGTGAGAAACAATGGAATCCTGTTTTACATCCATTCCGGTCTCAGTTGAATTCATTTCCACTCCTAGTTTCTCTGAACTGAAGGGAATAAAAGAGTCGGGTAAGGTCTCGCCTTCGATCTCTTTAATAGTTTTCCTCAGGTCCTCCTCCTCCTGGATTTTTCTCCTTTGGGAAGTCTTAGGAAGCTCCTGAGATTGCTGGGTTGCCAAGCCATCTAATCCGCTTTCATTGCGGTGTAAACATTTATCACGTTTGTGACTGTTTACCGAACGCTTGGTACATTTATTCCTATTCCGTTTATTGTTAATATTTTTAGGAATAGGCGAGGGAAGCATCTGCCTTTCTGTGCGCAAGTTTTTGTTTTTCTGAGCCATGGGGATTTGCGAAGGAATGCATGCCTCTTCTTTGTGACGGTCAGCTTCCCCGCTTTCTATCAGAGTTTCGGCTTGAGTGATTGGCTTTTCCTCAATCGAGCTGGTAGATTCCTCCACGTTCAGTATTTCAATTTGCTTCTTCTTCATCTCATCTTCTTCAGCTTTGTGACGCATATCTGCTTCTAATTCTGCAACTCTTTTCATCATCTGCTCATCTTCTTTGTCCCACCAATCCATTTCTTCTCTAATAAATAGTTCTAGCTTCTCTCCTACTAAGCCGAGCCTTATGCCCCATCCTCTAGCGGACTCTAAGAAATCTGTGCGTGCATCCATGATCTCTTCTCAGCTTAAACTCAGGTAAGTAATTATATTATTACCCTACAGAGAGCTAGTCAGATTTATGCTAGAGCAGGATAGTGACAAGAGGAACAGACACTGCTATGAGAATGATAGTAGTGAATTAGAGTGAGAAAGTTGATGCACAGCAGTCCGTCATACACTGAATTAACTAAGAATTATCAAATTATTCATGATTAAATCAAATGATAAAGCATGTAATCAAAAAATCATCAAGTAAATCATCAATAAACTAATTAATATCACTAATTAATGTGATTATTAATTCTACAGTGGTGAATGATGTAAATTAACTCATATGATATTATCCATTATTAACTTTTTAACAAGTTATTTAAATTCTACAGACTTCCCTAGAAACAAATTCCTAAGTTAATACTTAGCAAATGTAATGGGTGAAGAATGAAAGAATGGTTTATGAAAATCAATAGTCTAGAATTTATTCTCTGATTCTATCATGGATGAGAAGTCCTGATGTGTCAAAATCTTGCCTACAATCAAGCAAGCTATTACATTAGAAATAAATTATAACTAACTAATGCTGCTAAGAATGTAAGTGAGAATTACCTAGGTTCTATCCATGGGCAAGACCAGAATAATACCAGACTAACAGATTTGAAATAGGTTCGTTCCATGCGAGCGAACCAAGTTTTCTAGGGTTTACTCCCGTATTCTATAGCGGGCGAGCAGACCACTAGGCTTTAGGGTTTACTCCCGGATTCTATAGCGGACGAGCCGTCCCAATATGTCACCAACTGGCTGGGGGTAGGTCCCAGATGGGCAACCACTCAGCCAAAATCATTTTCTTCTACTGGTGTTTAGTTCTGGATGCAGTTTAAGATCCCCTAACTCTGTCAGAAGGGACTAGTTACCACCCAGATCCCAGAGAGAAAACGTGGAACTAATGTCTTTTATGCTGATTTAAGACACTGTCCCTGATACTCAAGAAAACAGCCAAGAAGTGGCTCGTTGAAGATAGAATATATCTATATAGTTTTGGCTGTACTTGGTATCACCAGAAGTGAGAAAGGAGGAGTTAAGACATGCAACGTAATCTGGTTACTTATGACTGCATAGGCAAGATACCTCCCGGACATAGATTCCCACTTCTGGATAATATGTGCGAACCCCCACTAAATGATACAATAATGTGTGTACTTGATTAAGCTACACAAACATTTATAAACATTTAGAATTATACGGACAAATTGAGTTTTAAAATACAACAACTGTGTTTATTATTGCTATTGATGATCATATGATGATGATGATTATATTATGGTATACGTAACTCATCTGGCTGAAAAGCTCAGAAGCACATAGGTCATGCTTCCCCCAGTGAGACGCAGTTCACTATCAGATTGAAGGAGTCCAAATTGGTCCCTCACAAGGCTAAGTCACTTCCTGATATGGGTTGTTGACTGTCCATTGCTCCTACGAGATCTGGAATGAAACGAACGGAGATGGGTAGTATCTACGTCTACACATCTCAAACACATGTCTATACATTCATATAAACATACATTCAAGTCATAATATATGATGGTATGTTACATAACATATATCAGTTCTAAATAAATAAATATATATGTATATATTCATAAAACTATTTGGAACATCTATAGCTCAAAACATACACATTCATATACATTTGTGTAATGGAGTGTTTCCCATATAAGTTCACCTCACTTACTCTTTCCCTTTCTGATTCATTCATACTGTCTTGTCGGAAGGGCTGGTCGCACAGTCCTGTCGAACATTAAATGCCTTCCCTGAATCTGTCTGGGGTATTGAATGTCCTAAGTCATGTCTGTCCTCATGCAGACATCATGCAGACAAGGTGAACTGGTGCCATTCCTCAAACCAAGTGGTTTCACCACAATCTTGGTAGGCACTCAAAGTGTTGGTCCAAATAATCAACGTTAATTTGGACGCTATCAAGAGACTGGGAGCTCTCAGGAATTTCTCCTAAGTAGTCAGTCTCCCCAATGTTTAACATCATACAGGATGAATCTAAATGTATCTCCTGTACATGCATAAGCCACACGCTCATGTAGCTTGGATAATGGATTTCTCCAAATTATCACATACAACAAATCAGACAACCAAGTGGTGAATGAAAGAAGAAAATAGTTCTCAGTGAAATCGTAAAGCTAGAACTGGAACATTAAGTACAAAGAAAATCCACCAGTGTAAAGTTTGGGAGAATATGCAGAACACGAAACTACACAAGCCTTCAGACTAGCAGACAACTAATCAGAGTAATGGTCTTACCTGGGTTATAGCTAAGAAATCCTGTCATACGACTTCGTACAGAAGTCCAACAGAACGAAATGTTAATATTTCTCCAGTAGGTATCCTAAGAATGCTATTGTGAATTTGCGTCTGAAGTCTTGCTGGCCATGCATGTAGTTTTATTCTAGTCAATTCCTGGCTAGTTTCCAGGTTGGTTAATTAATATGTCCAAGTTCCTGTTAGCTCCACCTATTTTTCCATGTAAGATGATTTACCTAGATGGATTAAGTGCCAAATTCTTTTCACCCCTCCTCCTTTCCTGTGAAGGGTAGTTTCATCTGTCAATCAAATTGACCGATGCCCCCCACGCCTGAAACAATGAAACCTGCTTTGCCGGCAATGCAGTTGCGTCATTACATTCCAATAGGCTGGTAACACCAGCCTTCCCGGTTGCTGGCCAGAATGTGTCAGCCATGGGTTTCTACTTTGCCCCGTAGTATTGCGGCGAGGTGTTAAGCATCTGGTCCTAATTGCTCCTTTGTGGTGGCAATTACAGACGTCCCGGCTCCACAAAGTCTGGACTTTTAGATAGGTGTTAGGCCTGCATTAAATTGCCGTCTGTGGATCCCACGGGGTTTTCCCCTGAGTAGCACTGCCATGTATTATTTCAGACGGGTCTGGCTGACCCTCTTGATTCTAAACTAACACGTCAATCTCAACTGACTGGCTCCGCGATGTCTGGTTGATCAGAACATCAAAGGGAAAATCTCTTAGATGTAGAGACCAGACGTTGCTTTGATCTACCAATGTAGTAAAAATGATAGTGCGGGCTCTAAGTGACTCTGTATTTTTCTCTTACGTTTTTATCCTCTTCTGGGGAACGTTTATTCTTTTAGAGAATTTTAGAAAAATATTGTGGGCTCTGTAATTCCTTGAAAACTTGTGTAATTATGATGCTGCCGGGCTGTCCCGCCACAGGAACAAGTGTTTATCTGTACTGTGTTAGTTATACTATTTGTCTGAATGTGTGCATGTGGAACAAGTGTTTATCTGTACTGTGTTAGTTATACTATTTGTCTGAAAGTATGCATGTGGAACAAGTGTTTATCTGTACTGTGTTAGTTATACTATTTGTCTGAATGTATGCATGTGGAACAAGTGTTTATCTGTACTGTGTTAGTTATACTATTTGTCTGAATGTGTGCATGTGGAACAAGTGTTTATCTGTACTGTGTTAGTTATACTATTTGTCTGAATGTGTGCATGTGGAACAAGTGTTTATCTGTACTGTGTTAGTTATACTATTTGTCTGAATGTGTGCATGTGGAACAAGTGTTTATCTGTACTGTGTTAGTTATACTATTTGTCTGAATGTATGCATGTGGAACAAGTGTTTATCTGTACTGTGTTAGCTATACTATTTGTCTGAATGTGTGCATGTGGAACTAGTGTTTATCTGTACTGTGTTGGTTATACCATTTGTCTGAATGTGTGCATGTGGAACTAGTGTTTATCTGTCTGTGTTGGTTATACCATTTGTCTGAATGTGTGCATGTGGAACAAGTGTTTACACTGAAACATTTGACATGTGTGGCCAGATGTTTCTGATTTTGGTCTAACATTTCTTATATTGTTTTTATGATTTTTTAAAAATAAATTAGATATCACTAGTGATGTGATATCTTTGTTACTGGGAATGTTCACCTGAACGTAATCTTTGTGAGGTATAGTATAGGATGTTTGTGCTTGTGACTTCGTTCTAGCATCTGAACATAGCTTTTCTGCCCCTGTGTTGTGCTACCAAATCCTGCTGCAGTGATCATCAGTCTTATTATTGGGTGCATTTCTTGCAGGTTCTGTGAGGAGATCTGTGTCAAGTAAAAGTCCTCAAACATCCCAGCCTTCAAAACTGGACTTATCTTCTCACCAAAAAGTTGCTTCTGAAAGTACCACAGCTGGTGTGACTAAACTTGATTCAGCCTCGTACTTGATTGACAAAATGTTTGAAGGCAAATCTTCATTTTCTGTTGAAACTGACAAAGAACATTCTCCTGAGCAACCTCCTCCCAAGCCATTACCTGGTCAAAATAAAGTCAGCCATCCTTCAACAGAGAAAGCTATCGTTAGACCGGTGATTAATTCTACATCCAGTCTTGACTCTGTCACCAAAAATATTCTTGGGAAATCCAACATAAAACTGTCTGTACATTGCAATGGTGATGATGATGAGGATAATGATGATTTACAAATCACTGAGGATATTTCAAGTGATAATGAGTTGAGAGAGAAAGACGACAGAGAAGACAAAATCAGTGAAGCAGGAACCTATACAATTGAAGCTGATGTCCTGGAGGGGCATGAAGAGGAAGAGAAAGCACGGAGGATGATAGATGAGGTGTTTGGTGTGGATGCAGATAACTCACCACTGCCCGTCATCGACCCTCTCGTTTTCAACGAACCCAAAGATTATAATTTGCTTGATCATGGCGATGACAGTGAGAACACAGTTTTAGATGACAGTCAGTCACCTGGCGAGGATGATACTGATCTCATCACTGATGAGCTTGATGATGAGGTAAGCCCAAGTTACTATTTTCTGTTCTGGAATAGTTACATTTACTCTGTGCAAAGTATACACCCTTTTGCTGAACAGTGCTTTGTGGTCACCAGTTTGTATTCTTTTTTTTTTAATAGAACTGTATCCATAATGTTACCTGATGTGCAGCTGTTATTAACGATGGTAATAATGATCCAAGATTGTTTAAGTTAAGCCTAGAATAAATGTCTGTTTTTGCAGTTTATTGATAATATAACTAGACTTCATGAACAGTTGCCATTCACTTGGGCTTTCCTTGTTATAACTAGACCACATGAGCAGAGACAAGAAATGGGGTTTTCCTATGTTAGCTATTGGATTATTCATGAGTCATTGTTATAGATAATTGGTTTACCATCATCATGAAATATGAGGATCTCATCTCATCTCATCATGTTCTTCTTGTAACTTGCGGTATCGATGTGAAGTATAAATATTGTGAGAGTGCCCGATTATGTGCTTCATGTATCGATATTCCCATGGACTCTGCTATTTCCTCCGTCCAACGTTTACATGGTCGGCCTCTTCCCCTGTTTCCATCTGGTCTGTACATCATTGCTTGTTGTGGTATGCTGTTGAATGGTAACCTATTTGTATGACCAAACCATTTGACTTGCTGCTTTCTAATAAAATCTAGTGCTGCTATAACCCCAACTGTAGTCCTGATTTCTTCATTTCTGATCTTATCTCTTCTTGATACGTTGAGTATTCTTCTCAGGAATCTCATTTCTGTTGTTGTGATTTTTCTTTTCTCTTTTTCTGTCATTGTCCAGGTTTGACATTGGTAGCATAGAGTTGGTAGGAAGATTGTGTTGTAAAGTGCTTTCTTAGTAGTTATTGATACATGTTTGTTCTTTAGTATTGGTGCCATTTGTCCAATGAGAATTCCTTATTGCATCTATTTTCGATCTCGTCTTCTGATCTGCCATTTGATGATATTATACTTCCTAAGTACTTGAAACTCTTTACTTGTTTCAAGGGATGTTCGTTTAGGTGAATTGTTGTCGTTTTTTCTTCTTTGGTTATAGTCATTACCTCTGTTTTGCTTGTACTAATTTTCATGTTATGTTCCCTACGCATTTCGTTTAGACTATTCATGTGGCCTTGTAATTCAGCTTCTGATTTTGCTATTAGTGCTTGGTCGTCTGCAAACAGGAGTTCTCTAATAGTTAGATTTGCAGATGCTTCTTCTTCTGTGTTCTCGTTATGCAGTATTCTTGCAGCCTCTGTTTGGCTGGTTTCTTCCCATTTTTTTTCTTTATATATGTTGTCTATATATGTTATGAACAGTAGAGGGGATAGGACACAACCTTGTCGTACTCCAGATCTTATGGTGAAGGGTTCTGAGTGTCCTCCAGTTGCTTTCACTATGCATTCACTGTTGTTGTATAAGCTTCTATATAGGTTTGTTAGATGTGTACTCACTCCTTGTTTAAGGATTTCCCACAGCTTGTTTCTATCTACTCTATCGAATGCCTTTTCTTGGTCGACAAAGGCTAAGTAGAGTGTTTCATTGAATTTGATTTGATTTTTCTATAAGTTGTCTAAGAGCAAAAATGGCATCTGTGTATCCTGTTTTTCCTAAATCCAAGTTGTGTTTCGCTTAGCTGGGGTTCTATAGTAGTTCGTAATCTTTTCTCAAGGATTTTGCAAAATATTTTCCAAGTATGACTCAACAGTGAAATGCCTCTGTATTGTGTGCAATCTCTTTTGCTGCCTTTGTTTTTCCAAATTGGGATAATTATGGCATTTCCCCAGTCTCGTGGTGTCTTGTCTGTTGTTCTACCCAAACATGGTTGAATAGTCTATGTAGCCAAGCTACTTCTCTTGCTGCTTTAATCAGTTTATTTGGTATTTCATCTTGTCCCTGTGATTTGTTCAATGGGACTAATCTGATGGCTTCTATAATTTCTCCTTTTAGTATGTCTGGTTCTAGTTCTTCAGTGGTATCTGTGTAGGTTTCTTGAATTCCTGTGACATCTGATGGGATGTTGAGAAGTTGTTTGAAATACTGCTTCCATATTATTAGGATTTGTTTTTGTTCACTTATTGGTTCTCTTTCGCTGTTAATTATTTCAGTTGGGTCAAAGGGTTTTCCTCTGGTTCGCATTGCATTTATCTTTTTGTAGAAGTTTCTAGTTGCCTCCTTGTAGTTTTTATTTAGGGTTTCTTCATACTCTTCCCAGTCTTTTTGTTTTTCCCTCTTTGCTATCCTATTCACATGTCTTCTCGCAATTCTATATTCTATGTAATCGTGTTCCTGTTTGCTCTTCAACCACTTTTTATATTTTGTCTTTTTGTCTTTTACCGCTTTCTTTACCTCTGCGTTCCACCAACTTCTTATTTTCTTTATCCGTGTTTTGCGTTTTTTCGTGGTTTCCACATGTTATTTTTGCAATATTTAAAATGCTTGATTTGAACATCTCCCATTCTTCTTCCACTGTTTTTTCTATAGGTAATTTTACAAAGATTTCAGTTAATTCTTTCTCATAATTTTCCCTGCTGCCTCATCTTTAAGGTTTTTTAAAGTTTACTGATTCGCATGGCATGTATTTTCCTGCTCTTTGTTTTCTTCTTCTGATAGTTCTTATTGTGGCAACTACTGCTTTATGATCTGTGTTTATACTTAAATTGGGCACTGCCCTTGCATCTAATATATGTCTCTTTCTGTTATTTCTTGTTAATATAAAATCAATTTGACTTTTAGTATCTAGATCGTTCCATTTATACCAGGTGTATACTTGTGAGTCTTTATGTTTATAGAATGTGTTTGTTATATAGAAGTCGTGTTGACTGCAAAGCTGTATCAGTCTTCTTCTGTTATCATTCCTTTCATTATGCTGATCTCCAAATGCTCCCAGGTGTCTTTCTATGCCCACTCTGTTATGTCCTAGTCTTGCATTGAAGTCTCCCATAACTATAATGTTGTCCTGCTTATCTATTTTATTTAGCACGTCATGGATGTCTTCGTAGAAGTCCTCGCATTCTTGCTTATTATTGTTTGCATTACATGGTGCGGATGTTTGTACATATGTTGTAATTGTTTGTTCTTTTATTCTCACTGTTATGATTCTTTCTGATATATATTTTATTTCTCATATTCCTCTTGCTAGCCGTGGTTGGATGACTATTCCCACACCATGTCTTGCCCTTTCCTGCTGTTCTACTCCAGAGTAGACAAACGTGTAACTGTGGTAGAACTCCTTGCATCTTTTCCCCTTTGTTTTCGTGTCTGCTATATGAGGATTGATTGATTGATTGATTGATTTAGGAACCGACATCACAGCATTCGGGACATTCCCATAAGCGCTCCGTCCCCAATCTCAGCAGCCAGCGAAGAGTTCCAACACTAATAGTTCCAGTAGCAATCTGATTATATGTTCGTCTTGCCTTTCCTCCGAGCGCCTAGCACCGGCCAGATCCCCTCGTAACACCTCACTGTCCCATTCCTACCAGACCATGGTGATCCACTTGTTCCCCCCCCCCCCCCAGGTGCACACGCGCTCCCACAAGGCCGCAACCACGTCTGTCTTGTCATACAGCAACACTCCACCAAGTTTTGCCAAGCCAGCCAATCTGTCCGCCTGTTCATTCCCCAGCACACCGGCATGCCCCGGAGAAAAGATCCAGGTGATGCCTGCCACCCGTGACCTCCGAAGCAAAGCAAGCCACTCTGCACGAAGCTTGCCTGTTCTCATCCTCCTCAGCATGCTTTCTGAGCCAGCTACAATCACAATGTGTGTGTGTCGTGTTCTCTATCCAGCATAAAGCTGCACTGACCGCCTCCACCTCCATTCCCAAGCTAGATGTTGTGTCATCACACGCCAGGCTCTCCCGCACCAAACGCCGACCATTAGCTTTTGCTAAGAACCCCAGGCACTTCTACCTCTCAACACCAACCCATCCGTGTAGATAATCACATCACCCGGGCGAGAATTATCCCGAATTAGTCGCTGAATTTTCACCCCCGTGGCCCCTACTGGCCACACTCCCTACACTCCCGGCTCAATGTGATCATAACTCTGCACAAGTCTGACTGCTCGGCTGGCACTCTGACCCACTCCTCTCTTCGCCCAATGTTTTCTTGGGGGCACACCCGTCCGATCGCACCCTCCGCCCGAGCCATCCATGACCTCCCTCCCATCAGTCTCTGACCCCCAACTACGTCCAGCGCCTCATGCAACGGGTGATCTGTGTCTGCAGCCACCCTGAGGCATGCCCCGCCCGCGTCACCCCGTGCCCACCAGCAACAGCAGGCATACCAAGGATGCAACGCATACACACCACCGGAGTGTCTCCGGTGCATCCCAGAACGACCTGCACAGCTTCGCTCCGCATGTGCTCTAATTTCACCAGCTGACTCTTTGAGACAGTGAGCAGTCCTAGTCCATAATCAATCACTGAGAGGATCAAGTGCTGGTATAGTGTAAAAAGCATTCCCCGCTCTGTGTCCACTGCAGCCACGGTTTCAAGTGCACTGAGTCCCCCTTGAGATCTCGTCACAACCGTCTCCACGTGGTCCTTGAAGAACAGACTCCTGTCAAATGTGATTCCCAGATACTTCAGTTTGTTCTCTCTGTTGACGCTTCTGCCATCTACTTCTGCTTGGGGCATCACCTCTCACAATCCTGTTGTCCAGAGAGCACCACAACACAGCCGCCTTTTCCGGGTGGATGACAGCACTCATCCCAGTGCACCAGTCAATAACTTTGTCTACTGTCACCTGTAGCTCCTGGGCTGTTTGATCCCCACCTCTCCCCTGCCCGTATGCAAGAACACCATCTGCAAATGTCAGAATTCCTCCAATCCCTGGTGCTTTTAGGTATGCAATCTTGCTCGAATACACATTAAAGAGCACCAGTGAGATTGCAGATCCCTGTGGCAGTCCCGGGGTTAAAACATGTGGCCCCGAGGTCCATGCACCCAGACGGAGAGCAACCCGACGAGAACGCAGGACGGCTGCCATCCAGTTCACCAACCAGGGATTGACCCCCTTCTCCATAAGTACGGTCATCAAAATATCATAGTGAACTCTATTGTACGCATCCTCGAGATCAAGCGCTGCCGCCATCGTTTCCTGTGCCGTGTCCTTTGCCCCCTTCAAAATATGTCCAACATCTTCAACCCGTATGATGTCTTCATAAGGCATATTCTCCATCTTGCCAGACAACTCCTCTCTAACTGCATCCCTGGTATCCGCATCACCATGATTGGTCTGCTCCAAAAATCTCTGGAGAAACGCCTCCCCTTTCTCCTTGTCTGCCATCACGCGCACACCATCCTCCTCATAAACTGTTCCCACTGTCACAGGCCGACCCTCTCTCTGCATCCGTCCGTGCAGTCTCTAGAACCTATGCAGTGTTCCATCACCTCCAATCTCCCTCACAAAACACTCCCATTTTACGTTCTCGGCCTCTGCAGCACATCACTCGAAAGCCTCCACCTTGTCCCTCCTGTCACTTTCCGCTATTTCCACCTCCCCCCGCGCGCCCCGGGGTGTCTGTCGCACTTTCCTTAGCTGCTTCACTGTAACTCTCTCCGCTTTCCACGCATTGTCCACTTCTGGGGTCCACCATGGGGGCTGCAAAAAAAGTAGTTTTAACGTCCTGTTGCATGCCCCCTGTCTGAGGCGTCCAAGAAGGCTGTCGGTCCACTCATACCAGAAGGTCTTGCATGCTCTCCCAGCCTTAACTTTCCTGGACTTAGAGATCAGGACTGAGCGTGGCATGTGATCACTCCCATGGTCATTCAAAACAGTCCAATTTACATCAAGGACTGATGACTGGGAGACAAGTGCCAAACAAACTATAGTGTGTGTGTGTGTTTTTTTTTTTTTTTTTGCCTCAATATAAAATTCAATATCTCAGTAACCAACTGAGGGAAAATGATGAGATTTAGTATATAACCTTATTATGTCCACCCAACAAAAAAAAATTTTGTTCTGGAGATTTTACAGCAGATTTCAAAATTAGTTTATATGTGGTATATTAATTACGACTTAGAGATTACGTCCATGATTTTAACAGTATTATAGCTTCACCAAGACACGTCCCCGCATTTTTTTAAATTTTCACGTGATTTCCGTTTTGAAACAAACAGCACGAAGATTCAGAGGTGTCTTCAAATGGGGGTTCTTTCATGAAACTATCTATCTATCTATCTATCTATCTATCTATCTATCTATCTATCTATCTATCTATCTATCTATCTATCTATCTATCTATCTATCTATCTATCTATCTATCTGCCCGCCGACCCACCCACCCACCGACCCACCCACCCACCGACCCACCCAGCCAGCCATCCACCCACCCACCCACCTACCTTTCTGCCTGCCTACCTACCTACCTACCTTTCTGTCTGTCTGTCTGTCTATCTTGTATGTCTGTCTGTCTGTCTGTCCGCGCTATTAAATATTGATAAAAGTTACTGGAAAAAACGTCAGGACCATGTGTTGAAAGAGGAAGAGGACTATTGGAGAAAGGATGGATTGAATTTTATGCAACCGAGAGCAATCATCAACCTACTGGAATCGTCCGACACAGATTAAGGTCTGAGCAGATCGCAGACCTTAATCTACGTACACACTGAGATATTTTGCTCCAACTATTCAGACGAATTGCAGGCCCTAAACATTACAGCATCAGCATCAGCTGAAGAAACAAGAAGGAAATGAAAAATAAGGTAATAAATATATTCCTTCTACTTTCCTGTTAATTTACAAATTATTTACCTCGTGCCTCTGTAAATTCTCTGTCTTTACTAATATTACACATTGCACCGCTCTCGGGAATCTCCGTGGTGAAGTGGTCAAGCCGTCTGACTCGGGCTCCGAAGGTTGTATGTTTGATTCCGGGCCGCGTCCTTCATTTCACGAGTGCATTTTTTCGGAGACTCCCGAGGGTCGTCGCTGGAACTACGGAGTTCGTGCTTTGTGCGACGCTTTACGCGCTGCGGAAAGAAACTGAGCCATATGGGATAAAAACCCGGTGCAATGCAGCCGACCCTGTCGATTTTAAGCTAGTTCTTTCATTGCACCCACTCCCATACGAATCCGGATACGCCTTTGTGTGTCATCAGAATTGACAGGTCTCCCATTACCGTAAAAATAACTTTGTTAACGAGAAATCACTATTTGTTCAGCAAAACATCAAAGGAATGTCGCCGCTTTCAATGATTTAAGTTGTTTTTGGACCTATCAAAGACATATTCCTTGGGTGGGGGTAAATATAAGACGGCTGGAAAAATTTCATAACGATGCAACAGACAGTTTTCAAAATAATTGATCGTGAATGAAGGCAAACAAATGTGGACATACTATAATAGCAGTATCTGCATCGCCAGGCCTCATTGCCATTCTAGTCGGCCTACCATCATTTATGCAGACCACATCGGAGTCCACCATGGCATCCGCAAGTGCAATTCCTTGTCTGTTTTCTCCACTACTGTCTCAATCTCTGTTCCTCGCATTGAAGTCTCCACATATGAGTAGCCTATCACCTGGTAAGTCCTCTAATTCCTTAAGCCAGTCCCATTGTTCTTTTCTGACAAAACAGTCCACTGTGTCATATACATTTATGATGTTCCAACTTCGGCCACCAATCTCCATTTGTATACCCTGGACCTCTCTTGCACTGTGATGCCACTGGCTCAAGTCAAGTGCCACGTGCTTCACTCCTTTCTTCACCAGCAGACCTTGCCCATGTCTCTTTTGCCCAGTGGGGTTTATATAACTGACGTACCCAGGGCAATGGTATTTGTCTGTATTTAACTCCTGGAGAATGAGGACATGAAAATCATATATTAGCCTCTCCAATACAGTGAAATGGCGAATCATGACCGCCCACGCTTTCCGGCATGGCACATGATTGATTGATTGAATACAGGACCTCTCTGCCTGGCACTACGACAGTTCCAGTATCCCACTCTTACATGGTTGAAACCTAGTCTCTCCACTTTTCGTCTTGTTCTCCTGGCGCCTGCCCTCCTATTTCTATGCCTTCTTCTCACACCATTTCCTCGCCTTCTCCTCCTCACTCTCTCTTTGCTAGCCGCTGAAAGATGTGTCAAGCGCAGAGCACGTGCTCCGTAGCTCCGGCAACGATTCCCGTGTTTAATTAACTCCATAAGCAAATTTTTGATATTGCAGGGGGAAAAAACGGTCACCCTAGCATTACCTGCTTACTAGGGTAGGGGCAGGCGATGTCCCTCAGGAGTCCATACGCCTGGCGCCGCCCCGACCGCATACCAGACGTTCCACAAACACAACCAACTCACCCATGGTCATTCAGTCCTTGGCACGTGGGTCCACCTTAAATTTAGGGGTTTATAATAAGAGTTGTTCATAAAAACCAGGCTTTTGTTTAGAAAAACTTTGGTTATTTCATGACCTCATATTTTACCATTTCATTATGGCCATGCCAATAAAAGTGGACTTTCATGTTTCACCAACTCACACGATCACCAGAGTCATGGATCAGCTCTGTGTCTTGATTATTTGGACAAGTTCTATGAATAGACAAAACATTATTTTCTAGGCATCTGTAAGGAGGTAGTCTACCTTTGCTTTCCTTCCTAGCAGTGACCATACTGGTTGATGACCGCAGCCATTGTCTCCATAAAGAAATCCTCTGCATATACCATGCAACTTGAGTCCATAACCAACAACTATCTGTTAGCTGCTCTTCACCTCCATCCACCACCTCCATCCATGGTTTCACATAATCCTAAGTGGGGGGGGGGGGGGGGGCTAAACAAGTAACCCACCTTGCCCAAAGATGTCTCTAAGCTAGCGCAGGGAAGAGTGCGCCTTACTTCTTTGATCGCGGTTACCTCCAACCCTCTACCCCATTTTACTGTATACTATCAACCACACTTGCTGTCTGGGTTTATCTGAGTAATGATAATACTTATTTTTGCATTCAGGATATAAATTAGGATATGTGAATCAGGGTATAATTTCTAACATAACCATCCTCCAAAACAGGTTATGCAGAACAAGCAAAGCGTGAAAATTATAAGGGATTTATAAAAAAATATTTATGCATGCATGAAAGTTAAATCCTTAATAATACACTTTATGCCAGCATATTATTATAGTTCTATATTTCAATATTTTTAGTGCATCAAAAAGCTATAGACATGTATAAGAAGAGTTGTTACAGTTGAATAATCGCAGTCTATGTGGTGTGTTGACTGAATGCATCTTTGTGGTGAAGAAGTCTTTACCTGGGAAGAAGTTAGTTTATAATTTACAAGCTGTCCGTTTGTATTGTATCTCTGTTATTAGTGTTGAATACATAAAGTCACTTAAAACCCAAAAAATATATGTACACCCCCAATCCTCCATTTCGAACAGCATTTTGTGCTGACCCATCTGTGTAGACTCTGATCGAGAGGTCCTGTGGGCATTCTTCATTAAGGAAGCAGCCATTAAGGAGTGGCTGTTCTTTCTTGTCAAATATTCCTTTTTAGCTTTATCTGGATTTGTAGTGATAGTGTATGATCCTCTGTTCATGAAACTATTCTGGGTTAGTTTTCAGGGGGATACCAACTGTGGGCAGATTAGTGGTTTCTCTGCAGAGCCGTTTGGCCTGGTGGATAAAACTGCTTCTTTTCAACTGCCCCATAGCTAATTTTTCACATATGTCCTTCGTAGGGTGGCCTGGCAAGCTGAAGAACTTTTCTGCTTGTATTACTGTTTTCATATTTGTGCTCTCTCTTAGTGCTTGTGTCCTCCCCATCTTCTCCATCTCCACTGTAGTAGTTGATCTCATCCCACCCATGTGTAGTGTGGTTATTTTATGCTGAACACCATGCAGTAAACCCATACTACAAATTGGTTGTGTGCTCTGTTGTGGTAAATAGAGTTGTGCTGCACTTGTCAGTGTTTATGCCGAAACACCATCTATTTACCCATGCCCTTTGTAGCGATCTGCTGGCCACTGAAGCATGTTCATTTGTGCTCCATAGAACCAGGTCCTCAGCGTACATTGCTTCTTTAATTCTATGTTGTTGTTCAGAAACAAGATCATTAATATAGATTAGGAAAAGTGTGGAGGACAAGACTGCACTCTGTGGAACACCTTGACACAGCAATACTTTCTTGCTTTTGAGTCTGTCCGTCTATACTCTGGCGCTTCTGTTGTGCAAGTATGCTTTCACCCATTTCTACATTCCTCCATTGACTTTATAATTTCTCAGTTTGTTCATCAAACCTTCTTTCCTGACTTTGTCAGTGGCTTTCTTTATATTCATACTCGTTTCAGCTTTCTCTGCATCGCATCATACTTCTTCAGGAAGAGCCTCCTTTCATCTTGGTTGACTAAGTTGGTTAAATATTGCAGCTAAAGTTTTCTGTGGAATGGGGTGATTCATATTGTTGTTGTGTGGTTTTTCTTTTGCTCAGACCATCGATGTTGTTGCTGTGTGGTTTTTATTCTGCTAAGACCACCGATGTTGTTGTTGTTGTTGTTGCTGTGTGGTTTTTATTCTGCTAAGACCATCGATGTTGTTGTTGTGTGGTTTTTCTTCTGCTAAGACAATCAATGTTGTTATCGTGTGGTTTTTCTTCTGCTAGGACCATCAATGTTGTTGTGTGGTGTTTCTTTTGCTAAGACCATCAATGTTCTTGTTGCAGTTGTGTGGTTTTTCTTCTGCTAAAACCATCAATATTGTTGTTGTTGTATGGTTTTTCTTCTGCTGTGATCATTGATGTTTCTGTGAGGTATTTCTTCTGCTAAGACCATCAATGTTGTTGTTATGTGATTTTTCTTCTGCTAAAACCATCAATGTTGTTGTTGTGTGGCTTTTCTTCTCATAAGACCATCAGTGTTGTTGTTGTGTGATTTTTCTTCTGCTAAGCCCATCAGTGTTGTTATTGTGTGGTTTTTCTTCTGCCAAGCCCATCAATGTTGTTGTGTGGTTTTTCTTCTGATAAGACCGTCAATGTTGTTGTTATTGTGTGGTTTTTTCTTCTGCTAAGACCATCAGTGTTGTTTTTGGGTGGTTTTTCTTCTGCTACGACCATCAATGTTGTTGTTATGTGGGTTTTATTCTGCTGAGACCATCGATCTTGTTGCTGTGTGGTATTTCTTCTGCTAAGACCATCTGTTAGGTTATAAAGATAAATAATGGTGATATGACTAGGTTTGCTAGGGATTTGCTGGATGGGATGGGTTATCATCCTCAATCAGCCTTCTTAAGGAAACCCTGAAATGGCTCCGAACCCCCAAGTGAGGAATTAGACAGAACGTTTAATCTCCTACACTACTTTTATGAAGAAAAGGGCCTCCTTTTAAAAGGCAAGGTGATCATGGAAATTTACCACAGACACAAGAGGAAAGCAACCCACTTCTTAAAGACAATGTGTCAATGTGTAGGTATCCACCCTCATAGTGATCACAACTTACGTTTAAACAAATGTAAACAACAACTTTGGAACAAAACATTCAAAATGAATTAAATCAAATGCTTGGTTGTACTTTACACATTATTTGGGACGAATTGGGTTTTGGGAAAGATCTATATTAAGTGTGATATCATGTACTTCACCACATATGGTAAACACATGAATCTCAAAAATCAGTGGGGGGGGGGGGGGGGGGGGGGAACAATAGATGATTCCCCAAAACTAATCAACACATTCCTAAACTATTAACCTGAAAAATCAGTAACAATATCAGTAAGGTTATTCAACTTAAAACAAAACATATATTAAACTATATCCACATGCGTCACGCACAATAAAAACAACTCCATGCTCAGAAACTGATAAATTAATCTATCTAAATAGTCCATCTCCTATCTTTCTCTAGTTGATGATGGTAGGTCTTTCTCCTTCTAAAAAGCAACCAAAATGTCTGCTTATAATGATATGTTCTCCCAACTTGCACTAGGGAAAACCTCTTCCTCTGCACCGATTCACAGCTACTTATGTGCTGGATTAGATACTCTCCTGCATGGTGTAACCGTCTGTTGATGGAATGTCATAGAGTTATCCAAATGGATACATGTTTGTTTATAATCCAGACTTGGTATCGAACTTGCCTGCACATGCCTGGGACAGAAGTGGAATAAGCTTGCAAACAAAGCTGGAAGTCCACAAAGCAGTTGTATTATCCATACTGCTTTATGCTTGTGAAACATGGACTATCCATAAGCTTCCTGTAGATGCTGGTTAAAGTTGAAGCCAGGCGATTAATCCATAAAAAGGGAATCCTCTTGACCATGTAGAAAAGGTAAATCCTCATGTCCTGTTAGACATTGTAGTAGGGAATACCATCCTTAGTTCCCAGACATAAGTCAAAACTTATCAACAGCGTGCAGTTAACCCCCTCTGTATGTCAAAGTTGTCCGCTGACAAAGCCAACCAGTTAGTGCAGCAGTAAACACTTGAACTCTCCATATGTAATCTGTTGTAGATTATAGACAGGGCTGTTACCAAGTTTCCTGCCCCTGAACATAAGGCCAATACATACCATCCATCTCTCTGGCGCTACAAAATGAAAAGAAACAATTGATACATATTTGAAAGAAAACCAAATGTCATTGTAACCAAAATATTAACAAACATAAAGAACAGAAAAAAGGGAGAGGAGAAGGGAGAGTGTTTCTAATTCACCAATCCCTCCTCTCTAGTGATGGAGTTTAATCCAACTCTGATGGAGTGTGTGTGGTATCTACTCAATCAACACCTATTCGTGATTGATACTGGGACGTCATAACGAGATAAACGTCCTGACAAGACAATGTTGACTTAATGAGACAAGACATAAGGATAAGACAAAATGTCCTGATAAAGCAATACGAAATAGTAAGACAAAACGTCATAATAGGATCTCCTCATAACATGTCCACAATGGCAAGATTGGTCCCTTCGTATTGTACATCGCTACACAAGGGCTTTACTCATCATCCACACTCATTCATTCATTCATTCATTCAGTAGCATGTCCTTTGCAGAACCTCGCTCCCATAACAACCTTCCGGAAAACCTCCTTGTTTTCTTTCATGATTGTTATGGTTTCTTGGCAAGTTTTGAAAAAGGTAGTTTGCCATTGCTTTCCTTCTAGGCAGTGACTGTACTAGTCGGGGCCATAGCCACTGTCTCTACTGATGAGATCATCTGCCTATCGCTGCAGAGTGCAGACCATAACCAACAACTATCTGTCAGCTGCTCTCACACTCCATCCACCACCTGCTTCCATGGATTCACGTAAACCTGATTGGGGGATAAACAGGTACTCCACCTTGCCCAAGGGTGTCTCATAGACTAACGGAGGAAAAGAGGCGTCTTATATCTCCTTTGATAGGGGATACCCCTACCCCACTAACCGGCATCCACACTCATAAGCTCTTTTACCCTTTCCTACTGAGATCAAATTTAACGTTTACTCCAGCACAGTCGGGTAATAATTAATAAACCCATTCACATGTGAAACCAACACAAATAAGAAAACATATAATCATTTCATAGAATAATGCAGGAACCATCTAATGGATATTCATTCAACATCATCAAAGCCTTGAACACAAGAAAATATTATCCCTTCCCAGCCTGACTCTTAGGAGCACAAACTACAGGAACGATTGGCATTATGGCAATCTTTAAGAATGCTGTTAGCAATTCACTGAACATAAAATATTCGCCACGTCATCACCAACAATTGTGCAATGACGGCGTAAGGTGCACATCCTGCAAGACACATGTATATATGGTGCGTCTGTCTTTCTTCCCATATGAGATTTTACCTCATAAAAAATCATGGCATTCACTTTATTCCCATAGCATATTCATGAAAAGGATTACATGACAAATCACACACTATGTGGATCTACGAAAGATGTGAACAAGAGGATTCACCCATAAGTGCACGATAGTTCGTATACAGTTAAGCAAAATCATTTCCCCAGCATGAAACGACTGTCCATGATATGCGTTAATAGTGACATTTCTACAGTATAGGGGAAAAGGTTCAAGATATGCACTTAGATTGAACTGTTTTACAGGATATAGAAAAATGCAGATGAAATGCATTGATAGCAAGATATCATTCACAAAGCATATAGTAAGTTACTATAGCAGATGAAACTGTAAGCATGACAGAATTATCAGTAGGACAGAAATGTCAGTTTTCCAGAAATAGAACACCCAGGCTATCAATGAAGCGTTTTTCTCACAGTTTCAAAATTCACATACAAACACAATGATAGGTGTACCATTCTCCTTCAGAGGCAGGGTCATAACATGGATAATGAATTCATAAGCTTACATTTGGCACAGAGAGCACAATTGTGCATTATAAACCTCCCCTAAACTAGAAAGTTACTTCTTGAATTTCTACACTGCAAGTGAGATGCTATCACTTGTGGCGCAAGTTCCTGGAAAAACTGTGATGGGTGATGTAAAAAAATATCACACCATCGATGTTGTTGTTGTGTGGTTTTTCTTCTGCTAAGATCATTGCTGTTGTTGTTTGTGTGGTTTTTCTTCTGCTAAGATCATCGATGTTGTTATTGTGGTGGTGGTTTTTCTTCTGCTAAGACCATCGATGTTGTTGTTGTGTGGTTTTTCGTCTGCTAAGACCATCGATGTTGTTGTGTTGTTTTTCTTCTGCTAATGCCATCAATGTTGTTGTTGTTGTGGTGGTTTTTCTTCTGCTAAGACCATCAATGTTGTTGTGGTGGTGGTGGTTTTTCTTCTGCTAAGACCACCAATGTTGTGGTGGTGGTGGTGGTTTTTCTTCTGCTAAGACCATCGATGTTGTGTGGTTTTTTCTTCTGCTAAGACCATCAATTTCGTTATGTTGTTTTTCATCTGCTAATAATGCCATCAGTGTTGTTGTTGTGGTGATTTTTCTTCTGCTAAGACTATCGATGTTGTTGTGTGGTTTTTCTTCTGCTAAGACCACCGATGTTGTTGTTTTGTGGTTTTTCGTCTCCTAAGACCATCGATGTCGTTATGTTGTTTTTCATCTGCTAATGCCATCAATGTTGTTGTGGTGGTGATTTTTCTTCTGCTAAGACCATCGATGTTGTTGTTGTGTGGTTTTTCTTATGCTAAGATTACCAATGTTGTTGTATTGTGGTTTTTATTCAGCTAAGGCCATTGATGTTGTTGTGTGGTTTTTCTTCTGCTAAGACCATCGATGGTGTTGTGTGGTTTTTCTTCTGCTTAGACCATCGATGTTGTTGTGTTGTTTTCTTCTAGTAAGACCATTGATGTTGTAGTGTGGTTTTTCTTCTGCTAAGACCATCGATGTTGTTGTTGTGTGGTTTTTCTTCTGCTAAGACCATCGATGTTGTTGTTGTAGTTATGTGGTTTTTCTTCTGCTAAGACCATCAATGTTGTCGATGTTGTGTAGTTTTTCTTCTGCTAAGACCATCAATGTTGGTGTTGTGTGGTTTTTTTTCTGCTAAGACCATCAATGTTGTTGTGGTGGTGGTTTTTCTTCTGCTAAGACCATCGATTTTGTTGTGTGGTTTTTCTTCTGATAAGACCATCAATGTTGTTGTTATTGTGTGGTTTTTCTTTTGCTAAGACCATTGATGTTGTTTTTGTTGTGTGTTTTTTTCTGCTAAGACTATCGATGTTGATTTTGTTGTTGTGTGCCCTTTTACTTGCTAAGACTATCAGTGTTGTTATTAGAGTGTCTTTCTTATTTCTGCTACGGACTAAGGTCAAGGATGTTCTTATTGACTTGGCATTTCAATAAAAAGAACTTAGCTTGTCCTTCTATTTGGCCATCTCTTTAGTCATTTATCTCTTGGGTAAGTCTTGTAATCCAATAGCAGATACTGCCACATGACTGCAACATGAAGGGTTAGGCTTCCACATATACTAGGTCAATGCACAATAAAGTGTCCAGGTTTCTTCCTCACAACCTTTCCTTTCGTGGCAACTTCCAGAAAATTCTGAACAATACCATGTCATCAGTGTTCCCATTAGTCAGAATATGGGTGTCTTGATTTTGATTGGGGGAATGGAAATATTTACCTCCTGCAGAAACGTAGCATAACCGTACATAATTAATGCAGGCAATAAACCATAGTTGTGTCCAGCATTGGCCGTAAGTTTGTCGCCAGCAGTATTAAGATGTATCTCTATAAAAGTAGACTTGTGGTAGACAGTAGCAATAAGATGTATCTATACAACAATAATACACTTGTGACATATATTAATATATCTTATATACCTATATCTTTCTGTCTGCCTGTTATCCGTGTGTTTGGCCACCTGTGTATGCTCTCTCTCTCTCTCTCTCTCTCTCTCTCTCTCTCTCTCTCTCTCTCTCTCTCTCTCTCTCTCTCTCTCTCTCTCTCTCTCTCTCTATTTGATTCAAACAGATTATGATTGAAGAGACTACTGGCAGGGTCACTTTGAGCTGGATAATTCTGGTTGTGTAACCCAGGCAACGGGTCAGTCATACCATGTTTACACCAGATCACGTGACAGCATACATGGATGACCTCATGTGAAACAGCTCATATTTCACGGATAATTATTTCCCCTGGCTACACTGAGGTCTCATCAGTGCCTATGTACTTTGTGGAAAAGGGGGGGGGGGGGGGGGTGTTGTTGCTCATACCAAAGCATAGTGAGTGCACTTTGATCTAGCCTTGCCTACCAGCAGAGGCGGTCATCCAAATGACACACAGGGACTTGCAACTTCATGGTTTGGCTCTTGGCCCCGGGGAACCTTGTGCCCTAAGAAAATTATTATAATACTAGCTGACCCGGCCCGGCTTCGCCCAGTTCGTGGTGGGGAGCATCTCATTTAATTCATATAAGTAGTCATATAAGCTCCCGTTCCCAACTATCTATCTATCTGTCTTGTCTATCTTTCTGTCTGACCCGGCCCGGCTTCGCCCAGTCCCAGGCAGGGAGCGTCTCATTTAATTCATATTCAGCCCCTGCTCCCGTTCCTAAAAAAGACGACTCGGCCCGGCTTCGCCCAGTCCCTGGCGGGGAGCGTCTCATTTAATTCATATTCGGCCCCTGCTCCCGTTCCCAAATAAGAAGCCTGGCCCGGCTTCGCCCAGCCCCTGGCAGGGAGCGTCTCATTTAATTCATACTCGGCCCCTGCTCCCGTTCCCGTTCCAAAAAAAAAAGACGACCCGGCCCGAACTTACCAAGATATCACGAAAACGCAATAAATGCTGGGATGACTGTATAGATGTCGAAGAGAAATAAAATAAAATGAGTTAGAAAATTTTCATGTATTTAAAATAGATGCATTATTTATATAAAAACTTTGAAAATGCCTTAAAGATTTTATCATTATATATTATAACGCAGCAGAATAAAAAGGAGGAGGGGAGGATGATGGGGAAGGAGGGGAGGGGGAGTAGGGAGGAGGAAGAGGGAGGAGGAGGAGGGGAATAGGAGGAGGGGGAAAAGGAGGAGGAGAGGGAGGAGGAGGAGAAGTGGAAGGAGGAGGAGGGGATAAGAGGAGGGGGAGGATGAGGAGGAGGGGGAGGATGATGGGGAGGAGGAGGATTATAACGTATATGCCTGTAGATAACTGGAGAGAAAAGGTCCACCTATTTGAGAAATATGCAACAATTTTACATATATAGCAATGCTATTAGAAGTTATGTCCCCTCGCTATATATATATACATTATAATGTAAATTAAAATATTAAATAATATTAAGTAAATAACTGTTTTTACACTAACAATGACAGTTGGCAGCACGGGAATGAGAGGAAGACATGTAAAAAATTTCATCTCAATCGGATGGACCATTCGTGAACGCATAAAGGACATACATACATACATTCTATTTTATATATATAGATAAACAAAATATCTATGTACTGAACAGCTGTGTTTAATATAGTTAATGATTGATTGATTTAGGAACTGACATCACATCATTAAAACCTTACATGGTGTATAAAGTGTACACACACTATAACATGTACATGGTCTACAATGTGAACACACTTTATAACCTGTACATGGTCTATAACTTGTACACACTATAACTTGTACATGGTCTATAACTTGTACATGGTCTATAACTTGTAAAAACTATAACCTGTACACTTATACACTAACTTGTACATGGTCTATAATTTGTACAAACTATAACCTGTACACTTGTACACACTATAACTTGTACATGGTCTATAACTTATACACACTATAATCTATACATGGTCTATAACTGGTACACACTATAACTTGTACATGGTCAATAACTTGTACACACTATAACCTCTACATGGTCTATAACTTGTACACACTATAACTTGTATACTCTATAACTTGTACATGGTCTATAACTTGTACATGGTCTATAACTTGTACACACTATAACTTGTACATGGTCTATAACTTATACACACTATAACTTGTACATGGTCTATAACTTGAACACACTATAACTTGTACACTCTATAACTTGTATGTGGTCTAAAACTTGTACACACTATAACTTGTACATGGTCTATAAATTGTACACACTATAACTTGTACATGGTCTATAACTTGTACACACTATAACTTGTACATGGTCTATAACTTGTACATACTATAACTTGTACATGGTCTATAACTTATACACACTATAACTTGTACATGGTCTATAACTTGAACACACTATAACTTGTACACTCTATAACTTGTACATGGTCTATAACTTGTACACACTATAACTTGTACACACTATAACTTGTACACACTATAACTTGTAACAATTATAACCTGCACATGGTCTATAACTTGTACACACTGTAACTTGTACATGGTCTATAATTTGTACACACTATAACTTCTTCATGGTCTATAACTTGTACACACTATAACTTGTACACACTATAACCTGCACATGGTCTATAACTTGTACACACTATAATTTGTACACACTATAACTTGTACATGGTCTATAACTTGTACACACTATAACCTGTACATTGTCTATAACTTGTACACATTATAACTTGTACATGGTCTATAACTTGTACACACTATAACTTGTACATGGTCTATAACTTGTACACATTTTAATTTCTACATGGTCTATAACTTGTACACACTATAACTTGTACACACTATAACTTGTACATGGTCTATAACTTGTACACACTATAACCTGTACATTGTCTATACCTTGTACACACTCAACAACTTGTACACACTCTATAACTTGTACATGGTCTATAACCTGTACATGATCTATAACGTGTACACTATAAATTGTACATGGTCTATAACTTGTACACACTATAACCTGTACATGGTCTATAACTTGTACACACTTTAACCTGTATATGGTCTATAATTTGTACATGATCTATAACTTGTACACACTATAACCTGTACATGGTCTAAAACTTGTACACACTCTATATCTTGTACATACACTATATCTTGTACATACACTATAGCCTGTACATGGTGTATAACTTGTACATGGTCTATAACTTGTACATGGTCTATAACTTGTACACACTCTATAACTTGTACATGGTCTATAACTTGTACATGGTCTATAACTTGTACATGGTCTATAACTTGTGCACTCTCTATAACTTGTACATGGTCTACAACTTGTACATGGTCTATAACTTGTACATTCTCTATAACTTGTACACACTCTATAACTTGTACATGGTCTACAACTTGTACACACTCTATAACTTGTACATGGTCTATAACTTGTACATGGTCTACAACTTGTACACACTCTATAACTTGTACATGGTCTACAACTTGTACATGGTCTATAACTTGTACATTCTCTATAACTTGTACACACTCTATAACATGTACATGATCTACAACTTGTACACACTCTATAACTTGTACATGGTCTATAACTTGTACACACTCTATAACTTGTACATGGTCTATAACTTGTACATGGTCTACAACTTGTACACACTCTATAACTTGTACATGGTCTATAACTTGTACACGGTCTATAACTTGTGCACTCTCTATAACTTGTACATGGTCTACAACTTGTACACACTCTATAACTTGTACTTGGTCTATAACTTGTGCATTCTCTATAACTTGTACACACTCTATAATTTGTACATGGTCTATAACTTGTACACACTCTATAACGTGTACATCGTCTATAACTTGTGCATTCTCTATAACTTGTACACACTCTATAACTTGTACACACTCTATAACGTGTACATGGTCTATAACTTGTACACACTCTATAACTTGTACATGGTCTTCAACTTGTACATGGTCCATAACTTGTACACACTCTATAACTTGTACATGGTCTATAACTTGTACATAGTCTATAATTTGTACACACTCTATAACTTGTACATGGTCTATAACTTGTACATGGTCTATAACTTGTACACACTCTGTAACTTGTACACACTCTATTACTTGTGCACACTCTATAACTTGTACATGGTGTTCAACTTGTACACTCTATAACTTGCACATGCTCTGTAACTTGTACACACTATATAACTTGTACATGGTCTACAACTTGTACACACTATAACTTGTACACACTCTATAACTTGTACATGGTCTACAACTTGTACACACTCTATAACTTGTACACTCTATAACTTGTACATGGTCTACAACTTGTACACACTCTATAACTTGTACATGGTCTACAACTTGTACACACTCTATAACTTGTACATGGTCTATAACTTGTACACACTCTATAACTTGTACACTCTATAACTTGTACATGGTCTACAACTTGTACACACAAAATAACTTGTACACACTCTATAACTTGTACATGCTCTATAACTTGTACAAGGTCTACAACTTGTACACACTCTATAACTTGTACATGGTCTTCAACTTGTACACACTCTATAACTTTTACACACTCTATAACGTGTACATGGTCTATAACTTGTACACTCTATAACTTGCACATGCTCTATAAGTTGCACATGCTCTATAACTTGTACATTGTCTACAACTTGTACACACTCTATAACTTGCACATGCTCTACAACTTGTACACACTCTAGAACTTGTGCACACTCTATAACTTGCACATGCTCTATAACTTGTACACACTCTAGAACTTGTACACACTCTATAATTTGTACATTCTCTATAACTTGTACACAATCTATAACGTGTATACACTATAACTTGTACATGGTATATAACTTGTACATGGTCTATAACTTGTGCACTCTCTATAACTTGTACATGGTCTACAACTTGTATACACTCTATAACTTGTACATGGTCTATAACTTGTGCATTCTCTATAACTTGTACACACACTATAACTTGTACATGGTCTACAACTTGTACACTCTATAACGTGTACATGGTCTATAACTTGTGCATTCTCTATAACTTGTACACACTCTATAACTTTTACACACTCTATAACGTGTACATGGTCTATAACTTGTACACACTCTATAACTTGTACATGGTCTTCAACTTGTACATGGTCCATAACTTGTACACACTCTATAACTTGTACATGGTCTATGACTTGTACATAGTCTATAATTAGTACACACTCTATAACTTGTACATGCTCTATAACTTGTACACACTCTGTAAATTGTACACACTCTATTACTTGTGCACACTCTATAACTTGTACATGATATTCAACTTGTACACTCTATAACTTGCACATGCTCTATAACTTGTACACACTCTATAACTTGTACATGGTCTACAACTTGTACACACTCTATAACTTGCACATGCTCTATAACTTGTACATGGTCTATAACTTGTACACACTCTATAACTTGCACATGCTCTAGAACTTGTACATGGTCTATAACTTGTACACACTCTATAACTTGTACATGGTCTATAACTTGTACACACTCTATAACTTGTACACACTCTATAACTTGTACATGGTCTACAACTTGTACACACTCTATAACTTGTACACATTCTATAACTTGTACATGGTATATAACTTGTACATGGTCTACAACTTATACACACTCTATAACTTGTACATGGTCTACAACTTGTACACACTCTATAACTTGAACATGCTCTATAACGTGTACATGGTCTACAACTTGTACACACTCTATAACTTGCACATGCTCTAGAACTTGTACATGGTCTATAACTTGTACACACTCTAGAACTTGTACACACTCTAGAACTTGTGCACACTCTATAACTTGTACACACTCTATAACTTGCACATGCTCTATAACTTGTACACACTCTAGAACTTGTAAATGCTCTATAACGTGTACATTCTCTATAACTTGTACACACTCTAGAACTTGTAAATGCTCTATAACTTGTACACACTCTATAACTTGTACATTCTCTAGAACTTGTACACACTCTATAACGTATATACACTGTAACTTGTACATGGTATATAACTTGTACACACTATAACTTGTACACACTATAACTTGTACATGGTCTATAACTTGTACACACTATAACCTGTACATTGTCTATACCTTGTACACACTCAACAACTTGTACACACTCTATAACTTGTACATGGTCTATAACCTGTACATGATCTATAACGTGTACACTATAAATTGTACATGGTCTATAAGTTGTACACACTATAACCTGTACATGGTCTATAACTTGTACACACTTTAACCTGTATATGGTCTATAATTTGTACATGATCTATAACTTGTACACACTATAACCTGTACATGGTCTAAAACTTGTACACACTCTATATCTTGTACATACACTATATCTTGTACATACACTATAGCCTGTACATGGTGTATAACTTGTACATGGTCTATAACTTGTACATGGTCTATAACTTGTACACACTCTATAACTTGTACATGGTCTATAATTTGTACATGGTCTATAACTTGTACATGGTCTATAACTTGTGCACTCTCTATAACTTGTACATGGTCTACAACTTGTACATGGTCTATAACTTGTACATTCTCTATAACTTGTACACACTCTATAACTTGTACATGGTCTACAACTTGTACACACTCTATAACTTGTACATGGTCTATAACTTGTACATGGTCTACAACTTGTACACACTCTATAACTTGTACATGGTCTACAACTTGTACATGGTCTATAACTTGTACATTCTCTATAACTTGTACACACTCTATAACATGTACATGATCTACAACTTGTACACACTCTATAACTTGTACATGGTCTATAACTTGTACACACTCTATAACTTGTACATCGTCTATAACTTGTGCATTCTCTATAACTTGTACACACTCTATAACTTGTACACACTCTATAACGTGTACATGGTCTATAACTTGTACACACTCTATAACTTGTACATGGTCTTCAACTTGTACATGGTCCATAACTTGTACACACTCTATAACTTGTACATGGTCTATAACTTGTACATAGTCTATAATTTGTACACACTCTATAACTTGTACATGGTCTATAACTTGTACATGGTCTATAACTTGTACACACTCTGTAACTTGTACACACTCTATTACTTGTGCACACTCTATAACTTGTACATGGTGTTCAACTTGTACACTCTATAACTTGCACATGCTCTGTAACTTGTACACACTATATAACTTGTACATGGTCTACAACTTGTACACACTATAACTTGTACACACTCTATAACTTGTACATGGTCTACAACTTGTACACACTCTATAACTTGTACACTCTATAACTTGTACATGGTCTACAACTTGTACACACTCTATAACTTGTACATGGTCTACAACTTGTACACACTCTATAACTTGTACATGGTCTACAACTTGTACACACTCTATAACTTGTACACTCTATAACTTGTACATGGTCTACAACTTGTACACACTCTATAACTTGTACACACTCTATAACTTGTACATGCTCTATAACTTGTACAAGGTCTACAACTTGTACACACTCTATAACTTGTACATGGTCTTCAACTTGTACACACTCTATAACTTGTACACACTCTATAACGTGTACATGGTCTATAACTTGTACACACTCTATAACTTGCACATGCTCTATAAGTTGCACATGCTCTATAACTTGTACATTGTCTACAACTTGTACACACTCTATAACTTGCACATGCTCTACAACTTGTACACACTCTAGAACTTGTGCACACTCTATAACTTGCACATGCTCTATAACTTGTACACACTCTAGAACTTGTACACACTCTATAATTTGTACATTCTCTATAACTTGTACACAATCTATAACGTGTATACACTATAACTTGTACATGGTATATAACTTTTGCACTCTCTATAACTTGTACATGGTCTACAACTTGTATACACTCTATAACTTGTACATGGTCTATAACTTGTGCATTCTCTATAACTTGTACACACACTATAACTTGTACATGGTCTACAACTTGTACACTCTATAACGTGTACATGGTATATAACTTGTGCATTCTCTATAACTTGTACACACTCTATAACTTTTACACACTCTATAACTTGTACATGGTCTATAACTTGTACATGGTCTATAACTTGTGCACTCTCTATAACTTGTACATGGTCTACAACTTGTACATGGTCTATAACTTGTACATTCTCTATAACTTGTACACACTCTATAACTTGTACATGGTCTACAACTTGTACACACTCTATAACTTGTACATGGTCTATAACTTGTACATGGTCTACAACTTGTACACACTCTATAACTTGTACATGGTCTACAACTTGTACATGGTCTATAACTTGTACATTCTCTATAACTTGTACACACTCTATAACATGTACATGATCTACAACTTGTACACACTCTATAACTTGTACATGGTCTATAACTTGTACACACTCTATAACTTGTACATGGTCTATAACTTGTACATGGTCTACAACTTGTACACACTCTATAACTTGTACATGGTCTATAACTTGTACACGGTCTATAACTTGTGCACTCTCTATAACTTGTACATGGTCTACAACTTGTACACACTCTATAACTTGTACTTGGTCTATAACTTGTGCATTCTCTATAACTTGTACACACTCTATAATTTGTACATGGTCTATAACTTGTACACACTCTATAACGTGTACATCGTCTATAACTTGTGCATTCTCTATAACTTGTACACACTCTATAACTTGTACACACTCTATAACGTGTACATGGTCTATAACTTGTACACACTCTATAACTTGTACATGGTCTTCAACTTGTACATGGTCCATAACTTGTACACACTCTATAACTTGTACATGGTCTATAACTTGTACATAGTCTATAATTTGTACACACTCTATAACTTGTACATGGTCTATAACTTGTACATGGTCTATAACTTGTACACACTCTGTAACTTGTACACACTCTATTACTTGTGCACACTCTATAACTTGTACATGGTGTTCAACTTGTACACTCTATAACTTGCACATGCTCTGTAACTTGTACACACTATATAACTTGTACATGGTCTACAACTTGTACACACTATAACTTGTACACACTCTATAACTTGTACATGGTCTACAACTTGTACACACTCTATAACTTGTACACTCTATAACTTGTACATGGTCTACAACTTGTACACACTCTATAACTTGTACATGGTCTACAACTTGTACACACTCTATAACTTGTACATGGTCTACAACTTGTACACACTCTATAACTTGTACACTCTATAACTTGTACATGGTCTACAACTTGTACACACAAAATAACTTGTACACACTCTATAACTTGTACATGCTCTATAACTTGTACAAGGTCTACAACTTGTACACACTCTATAACTTGTACATGGTCTTCAACTTGTACACACTCTATAACTTTTACACACTCTATAACGTGTACATGGTCTATAACTTGTACACTCTATAACTTGCACATGCTCTATAAGTTGCACATGCTCTATAACTTGTACATTGTCTACAACTTGTACACACTCTATAACTTGCACATGCTCTACAACTTGTACACACTCTAGAACTTGTGCACACTCTATAACTTGCACATGCTCTATAACTTGTACACACTCTAGAACTTGTACACACTCTATAATTTGTACATTCTCTATAACTTGTACACAATCTATAACGTGTATACACTATAACTTGTACATGGTATATAACTTGTACATGGTCTATAACTTGTGCACTCTCTATAACTTGTACATGGTCTACAACTTGTATACACTCTATAACTTGTACATGGTCTATAACTTGTGCATTCTCTATAACTTGTACACACACTATAACTTGTACATGGTCTACAACTTGTACACTCTATAACGTGTACATGGTCTATAACTTGTGCATTCTCTATAACTTGTACACACTCTATAACTTTTACACACTCTATAACGTGTACATGGTCTATAACTTGTACACACTCTATAACTTGTACATGGTCTTCAACTTGTACATGGTCCATAACTTGTACACACTCTATAACTTGTACATGGTCTATGACTTGTACATAGTCTATAATTAGTACACACTCTATAACTTGTACATGCTCTATAACTTGTACACACTCTGTAAATTGTACACACTCTATTACTTGTGCACACTCTATAACTTGTACATGATATTCAACTTGTACACTCTATAACTTGCACATGCTCTATAACTTGTACACACTCTATAACTTGTACATGGTCTACAACTTGTACACACTCTATAACTTGCACATGCTCTATAACTTGTACATGGTCTATAACTTGTACACACTCTATAACTTGCACATGCTCTAGAACTTGTACATGGTCTATAACTTGTACACACTCTATAACTTGTACATGGTCTATAACTTGTACACACTCTATAACTTGTACACACTCTATAACTTGTACATGGTCTACAACTTGTACACACTCTATAACTTGTACACATTCTATAACTTGTACATGGTATATAACTTGTACATGGTCTACAACTTATACACACTCTATAACTTGTACATGGTCTACAACTTGTACACACTCTATAACTTGAACATGCTCTATAACGTGTACATGGTCTACAACTTGTACACACTCTATAACTTGCACATGCTCTAGAACTTGTACATGGTCTATAACTTGTACACACTCTAGAACTTGTACACACTCTAGAACTTGTGCACACTCTATAACTTGTACACACTCTATAACTTGCACATGCTCTATAACTTGTACACACTCTAGAACTTGTAAATGCTCTATAACGTGTACATTCTCTATAACTTGTACACACTCTAGAACTTGTAAATGCTCTATAACTTGTACACACTCTATAACTTGTACATTCTCTAGAACTTGTACACACTCTATAACGTATATACACTGTAACTTGTACATGGTATATAACTTGTACACACTATAACTTGTACACACTATAACTTGTACATGGTCTATAACTTGTACACACTATAACCTGTACATTGTCTATACCTTGTACACACTCAACAACTTGTACACACTCTATAACTTGTACATGGTCTATAACCTGTACATGATCTATAACGTGTACACTATAAATTGTACATGGTCTATAAGTTGTACACACTATAACCTGTACATGGTCTATAACTTGTACACACTTTAACCTGTATATGGTCTATAATTTGTACATGATCTATAACTTGTACACACTATAACCTGTACATGGTCTAAAACTTGTACACACTCTATATCTTGTACATACACTATATCTTGTACATACACTATAGCCTGTACATGGTGTATAACTTGTACATGGTCTATAACTTGTACATGGTCTATAACTTGTACACACTCTATAACTTGTACATGGTCTATAATTTGTACATGGTCTATAACTTGTACATGGTCTATAACTTGTGCACTCTCTATAACTTGTACATGGTCTACAACTTGTACATGGTCTATAACTTGTACATTCTCTATAACTTGTACACACTCTATAACTTGTACATGGTCTACAACTTGTACACACTCTATAACTTGTACATGGTCTATAACTTGTACATGGTCTACAACTTGTACACACTCTATAACTTGTACATGGTCTACAACTTGTACATGGTCTATAACTTGTACATTCTCTATAACTTGTACACACTCTATAACATGTACATGATCTACAACTTGTACACACTCTATAACTTGTACATGGTCTATAACTTGTACACACTCTATAACTTGTACATCGTCTATAATTTGTGCATTCTCTATAACTTGTACACACTCTATAACTTGTACACACTCTATAACGTGTACATGGTCTATAACTTGTACACACTCTATAACTTGTACATGGTCTTCAACTTGTACATGGTCCATAACTTGTACACACTCTATAACTTGTACATGGTCTATAACTTGTACATAGTCTATAATTTGTACACACTCTATAACTTGTACATGGTCTATAACTTGTACATGGTCTATAACTTGTACACACTCTGTAACTTGTACACACTCTATTACTTGTGCACACTCTATAACTTGTACATGGTGTTCAACTTGTACACTCTATAACTTGCACATGCTCTGTAACTTGTACACACTATATAACTTGTACATGGTCTACAACTTGTACACACTATAACTTGTACACACTCTATAACTTGTACATGGTCTACAACTTGTACACACTCTATAACTTGTACACTCTATAACTTGTACATGGTCTACAACTTGTACACACTCTATAACTTGTACATGGTCTACAACTTGTACACACTCTATAACTTGTACATGGTCTACAACTTGTACACACTCTATAACTTGTACACTCTATAACTTGTACATGGTCTACAACTTGTACACACTCTATAACTTGTACACACTCTATAACTTGTACATGCTCTATAACTTGTACAAGGTCTACAACTTGTACACACTCTATAACTTGTACATGGTCTTCAACTTGTACACACTCTATAACTTGTACACACTCTATAACGTGTACATGGTCTATAACTTGTACACACTCTATAACTTGCACATGCTCTATAAGTTGCACATGCTCTATAACTTGTACATTGTCTACAACTTGTACACACTCTATAACTTGCACATGCTCTACAACTTGTACACACTCTAGAACTTGTGCACACTCTATAACTTGCACATGCTCTATAACTTGTACACACTCTAGAACTTGTACACACTCTATAATTTGTACATTCTCTATAACTTGTACACAATCTATAACGTGTATACACTATAACTTGTACATGGTATATAACTTTTGCACTCTCTATAACTTGTACATGGTCTACAACTTGTATACACTCTATAACTTGTACATGGTCTATAACTTGTGCATTCTCTATAACTTGTACACACACTATAACTTGTACATGGTCTACAACTTGTACACTCTATAACGTGTACATGGTATATAACTTGTGCATTCTCTATAACTTGTACACACTCTATAACTTTTACACACTCTATAACGTGTACATGGTCTATAACTTGTACACACTCTATAACTTGTACATGGTCTTCAACTTGTACATGGTCCATAACTTGTACACACTCTATAACTTGTACATGGTCTATGACTTGTACATAGTCTATAATTAGTACACACTCTATAACTTGTACATGCTCTATAACTTGTACACACTCTGTAACTTGTACACACTCTATTACTTGTGCACACTCTATAACTTGTACATGATATTCAACTTGTACACTCTATAACTTGCACATGCTCTATAACTTGTACACACTCTATAACTTGAACATGGTCTACAACTTGTACATACTCTATAACTTGCACATGCTCTATAACTTGTACATGGTCTATAACTTGTACACACTCTATAACTTGCACATGCTCTAGAACTTGTACATGGTCTATAACTTGTACGCACTCTATAACTTGTACATGGTCTATAACTTGTACACACTCTATAACTTGTACACACTCTATAACTTGTACATGGTCTACAACTTGTACACACTCTATAACTTGTACACATTCTATAACTTGTACATGTATATAACTTGTACATGGTCTACAACTTATACACACTCTATAACTTGTACATTATATATAACTTGTACATGATCTATAACTTGTACACACTCTATAATTTGTACACGCTCTATAACTTGTACACACTCTATAACTTGTACACGCTCTATAACTTGTACATGCTCTATAACTCGTACATGCTCTATAACTCGTACATGCTCTATAACGTGTACACACTCTATAAGTTGTACATGGTCTACAACTTGTACACACTCTTTAACTTGTACACGGTCTATAACTTGTACACACTGTATAACGTGTACATGCTCTATAACTTGTAATGCTCTATAACTTGTACACACTCTATAACGTGTACACATTCTATAACTTCTACACATTCTATAACTTGTTCTGACTCTATACATACTTTATAATTTGTACACACTCTGTAACTTGTACACACTCTAGTACTTGTACACACTCTAGTATGTGTACACACTCTAGTACGTGTACGCACTCTATACATACTTTATAATGTACACACACACTATACATGCTTTATAATGTATACATAATCTGTAACTTGTACACACTCTAGTACTTGTACACACTCTGTAATTTGTACAAACTTTATTACTTGTACACACTCTGTAATACTTTATACTGTATCAGTCAATCAATCAATCATTCATGTGCCATGCCGGAAAGCGTGGGCGGTCATGACTCGCCATTTCACTCGATCACCAGAGGCGTGGATTAGCTCAGTGTTCCTGTCTCGTCCATGCCATGTGGCCAAGCCATCCAGGTATTTTCCTCTCAGTCTTCCTCTTGGTCTGTTCCCTTCGATCTTGCCAGTTGTCACTATGTTCTCCAATCCATTTCTTCTCATAACATGTCCAAAATTGTTTGGCTGTCTACGTCTAATTTCTCTAATCAATTTACGAGTTTCATTTGTCTCCTGTAGTACTTGGTCATTGTTTTTTTTTATCTGCCCATGGTTTTCGTTACATTTTCCTCAGAAACCACATTTCTGCAGCCATCAGATGTTTTTCAGCTTGACTGCACATTGTCCAAGTTTCACATCCATACAAAAGAACAGACTCTATGTATCCCCTCAACACTCTTTTTCTCGTTTCAATTGATATCTTTTTATTGGTCAGAATGTTTTTCATCTTGCTAAAGGCTACTTTCGCCATGGCGATTCTTGTTCTAATCTCTTTAGGGCAGTGATTCTCAACCGGTGGGGAACTTCCCCCCCCCCAGGGGGGAATTTTAGGGTTTCCATGGGGGGGGGGTGGAATGAAGACCACTTCAAGATCGCGTTAATACAAGAACCGATTACTTGATATTGTTTTTCCCTTCATACTTTACAGTTGAGTACGTCTCATTCTTCTAAAATTCATTTTATAAAGTAAGTAGACCCACAAATCATGTTTTATGTGGATATCTAGACTTGTATGTGCTATTATATTTACCTTACATTTTTACGTATACTGTATAGGGGTGGGGGAATTTTTAGATAGGAAATATGAAAGGGGGGAATGACGTTCTGAAAATACGGTGAAAAGGGGGGGGGGGACACGGGGCAAATTTTTGATAAGGGGGGGGGGGGAGAATGACGTTCTGAAAATATGGTGATGGGGGGCACAGGCCAAAAAAGGTTGAGAACCACTGCTTTAAGGCATCTCCCATCAGATGTTATGACTGTTCCGAGATAATTGTACCGATTACCTTGTTGAAGAATATTCCCATTTACTTGCATATTACATTGTGGTAATTTGTTCTTCCTAGTGACGACCATAACCTGTGTCTTTTTACAATTTAATTCTAACCCCAGCTGCTCACTGTGTGCAACAACCGCATCTACTAATTGTTGCAGATCCTGCGCATAGTCTGCAATCAACACTGTATCATCTGCATATCTAATGTTATTGATGTTTCGTCCTCCAATGCTGATTCCTTTATACCTTCTACATTTCTGAAAATATTTTCGCTGTACAGGGAAAAAAGATCTGGAGACATTACACATCCCTGCCAGTGTTGCATTTTAGTACTTTTCGCGCTAAATTTAGTGCTTTTTCAAGTCAGTTAGTGCGAAAATTTTCTTTTTAGCGCGGCCGCGTAAATTTAGTGCTTCACAAAATTTTTTTGGTGCTTTTTTGGGGTGGGTAAAAATTACTTTAAAATTCATTTTGGGAACACTAAAAAGCCGAATTTGAACTGAAGCGAGGGAGTAAAACAGTCTTAGTACGTTACCGCGCAATATTCAACTAATTTAACTCCCTTTAATAGCAGACTACAAGTTTCCCGATGAGAAAGAAATTCGTGGAAGGTGCATCCAGTTTTTAATAGAGCTATTGACACAGCTGCGTTTACGTACACTCGGTAACGTTTGAGTGTTACAGTCCATGTCATGTCTTAGTGGATGTGGATGTCTACAGCCAATGAAGCCCTGTATATTGGATCTTGCTAAAATGTTTGTAGAAGATGCAGCTACTCTCACCCGCATCGATTTTCAGTGGAGAAAACTTCATCATATGCAGTGGACACAGACCTCTGACACACTTGGACTGTGGGCAGAAATAGCCTCATACAGCGATGCCACCGGTGAAAATCCTTTCCAAGATCTTACAGATTTAGCTTTAACTCTGCTCATTTTACCTCATTCTAATGCGGACGTGGAGCGTATTTTCAGTCAGATGGGAGTTATAAAATCAAAATTGCGGAATAGACTTAGCATAAAGAGTTTGACAGCTGTTTTGACTATTAGATATGGAATGAAAAGATATGGCAAATGCTGTCATGATTATAAACTACCTAAGGATATTCTGCGAAAAATTGGATCACAGGAGGCATATACATGTTTCTTTCAATCATCCTCCTCATCCTCATCATCGCAGGAGCAAACACAACAGGAAATAGCTACAGAAACTGAAGAGGAGTTGTTTGACTGGGATTTGGCAGATCTGGAATTAAACTTCATTCTAATATTCAGTGATAATAATAAATTATAATGTGCTACTTTATAACATTTTGAATGAATACCGCCAGGGCTTGTTTAAGTGATTTCCCCCCAAAAATAGTATTGCAATTTGGTGCTTTTTTGGCTCGAAAGTAGTTCTGATTGGGATTTGGTGGATCTGGAATAAACTTCATTGTAATGTGAAGTGATGATAATAAATTATACTGTGCTACCTTGTTACATTTGTAATAAAAACAGTTGGTGCTTTTTTTTTTTTTTTTTTGCTTCTTAAAAAAATGTGATTTTTAGTGCTTTTTTGGGTCGATTTTGGTGCTTTTTCATCAGAGGGAGATGGCAACACTGATCCCTGCATAACACGTCTCTTAATAGGCTGATATTGTCCCACTTCATTATCAATCCTTATGGCAGCTTGTTTCCAATATATGTTTTTTTATAAGTCTAATGTCCTTCCCATCAATTTGTAGATCCGCCAGCATATCCACCATACTGTACACACACTCTAATTTGCTTACACTTTTGACAACTTGTACAGACTCTGTAGCTTGTACACACTCTACACATACTCTATTATAGTTGTCACGTGCAGTAATATTTGTTTCCACCCACAATGACACCATTGTAAAATAAACAGATTCTGGTTACGTGTAACATTGCCAAACACAAGACACGTCCTCACATCAAAAGAGGGAAGACAACAGAATACACACTACCACACTGTGCTGACATGACCCTCCCCAGATGTCAGTCCAAGCAGACGTTCCTTTCAGTTTGTTCTCCCCCGCCCTCTCCTGGTTGTTACGCCGACTCGTGCATTCGCCGCCGACTCGTGCATTCCCCGCTTTGATAAGCAAACGCTTATATCTTACTATCTTTTCCTACCTGCTTGACTATCCCTATTCTGTAAATACTCTCTCTCTCTCTCTCTCTCTCTCTCTCTCTCTCTCTCTCTCTCTCTCTCTCTCTCTCTCTCTCTCTCCCTCCCTCTCCCCCCCCCCTCTCATCATGTTTTGCAGACGTTGAGTTATCTTTATGATGATTTCGGATTACAGTCCCCCCATCTCTCCCCAACAAAATAGTACAATCGTCTAGCCGGAGACTATTTTACCACATTCTAGGACACCTTCCCCACCCCGTCCATAGGTGCACAAACAACGGCATTCGGGGAGGCAGCTGCCTGGGGTAACGGGTCTGCTGGAGAGTTGAGGGTCTGAGGTTGGTGGATCTTCCGTTTGTCTGCAGCCTGTTGTGTTCATAGTGGAATCCTTTCAATGGGCCCGAACCATGGCATGTTGTACCGGACTGAGACTTTGGTGTACCTAGTCAGGGTAATGTTGCAAGTTGTTGTGGGCCTAGTCGGGTAATGTTGCAAGTGTTGTGAACTTAGCCCCGGTAATGTTGCAAGTTGTTGTGAGCTTAGCCCCGGTAATGTTGCAAGTGTTGTGAACTTAGCCCCGGTAATGTTGCAAGTTGTTGTGAGCTTAGCCCGGGTAATGTTGCAAGTTGTTGTGAGGATAGTCCGGATAATGTTGCAAGTTGTTGTGAACTTAGCCCAGTTAATGTTGCAAGTTGTTGTGAGCTTAGCCCCGGTAATGTTGCATGTTGTTGTGAGGATGGTCAGGATAATGTTACAAGTTGTTGTGAACTTAGCCCGGGTAATGTTGCAAGTTGTTGTGAGCTTAGCCCGGGTAATGTTGCATGTTGTTGTGAGAATAGTCCGGATAATGTTGCAAGTTGTTGTGAGGATATTCTGGATAATGTTGCAAGTTGTTGTGAGGATATTCCGGATAATGTTGCAAGTTGTCATGAACTTAGTCCGGGTAATGTTGCAAGTCATTGTGAGGATAGTCTGGATAATGTTGCAAGTTGTTGTGAACTTAGCCTGGGTAATGTTGCAAGTTGTTGTGAACTTAGCCCGGGTAATGTTGCAAGTTGTTGTGAACTTAGCCTGGGTAATGTTGCAAGTTGTTGTGAGCTTAGCCCGGGTAATGTTTCAGGTTGTAAGCTTAGTCCGGGTAATGTTTCAGGTTGTAAGCTTAGTACGGGTAATGTTTCAGGTTGTAAGCCTAGCCCGGGTAATGTTTCAGGTTGTAAGCTTATTCCGGGTAATGTTGCAAGTTGTTGTGAGCCTAGCCCGAGTAAAATTTCAGGTTGTAAGCTTAGCCCGGGTAATGTTTCAAGTTGTTGTGTGCCTAGCCCGGGTTATATTTCAGGTTGCAAGCTTAGCCCGGGTAATGTTTCAAGTTGTTGTGAGCCTAACAAGGGTCAGGGTAATATTGACAGTACCAGTGTACCTATAGTGCATTCACATTTGTTTGCCTCAATAAACATCCATATCTCAGTAACCAACTGAGGGAAAATTATGAGATTTAGTCTATAACCTTATCATTATGTCCACACAACAAAAAATTTTTTGTTCTGCAGATTTTACAGCAGATTTCAAAGTTTGTTTATATGCGGTATATAATTTAGGAGTCTGAGATGAAATTCATAATTTTAAATGTATTACAGCGTAGCCAGACAATCAGCGCTCAATATTGAATATTTTCACGGGATTGGCCTTATGCCAACTCCCCGCGTTTTTTAAACTAGGACTGTTCAGAGGTGTCTCAAAATGTGAGTTATTTCATGAAACCTGATTAATATGTTTGTTTTTTGTTTTTTAAATCTTACCACTTATCGCTAACATTGAAATGTGTGAATATTTTTCAATGGGATTGAATGTGAAATTGTGTATACACATCAAAGAATCGCTATGAAGTTGTACACATATTTTTGTCAAGAAGTTGATCCCAGGAAACTGTTTTATACTATTACAAATTCCGAAAAAAGAACAGTGCATGCAATGGGTTTGAGTAAACGGTCATTTCGTCGATGGGTGCAAGAATCTGGAATTAAACCACCATACAATAACCAAACAGTAGGTAGAAAGATTATTGTAGACAGCTTTGACAAAGATGTCATAAGGCGAGCTGTTATAAAAATGCTTTAAAAAGTCACTTAAAATTTGACAGGGTCGACTTCATTGCACCAGGTTCTATCCCATATGGCTCAGTCTCTTTCCGCAGCACAGAAAGCATCGCACAAAGCACAAACTCCGCAGCTCTAGCGATGACCCACAGAAGTCTCCGAAAAATTTAACTCGTGAACCGAAGGATGCGGCCCGGAATCGAACCCACGACCTTTGGAGCCCGAATCAAAAGGCTTGACCACTTCGCCACGGAGACTCCTAAAATTATAAAAATTTTGGATTTTATATCCAGGATTATCCAGCATTATAAAAATGCTGGATGCCAAAGAAACAGTGACTGTAAGAAAACTTAGGGTTTGGTTGAGAAAGAACAATAACATAGAGCTATCCACAACAACTTTGTGGAAAATTATAAGGACATTATCTTCACTTTTTGAAAGTACAAGGGCGGTAGAAATATTCTTTGCGAGCAACCGCATTTAGGAGCCATGAGAAGCAGATACCTACGTGAAATAAGGGAAATGCGCAAAGAAAATTATGGCATAGTGTGTTTGGATGAAATGTGGATCAATGTCCTTCACACAAGTGATAAGGAATGGCAATCAGTGGATGGACAGGTAAAGCGATATGTGCCCAGTAGTATAGGACAGCTTTTGGTCATGGCCCATGCTGGTAATACGCATAATGGCTTACAACAGAATGCTGGGCTCGTGTTCGTATCAAAGCATACAGACAATAGGGATTATCATAATAAGATGAATGGTAATGTATTTAGAGATTGGCTTGAGAATACTGTGCTTCCATCCCTAGATGTGTGTGATCTCGTGTCCAATTATGGACAATGCATGATATCAATGTTGTTGCCCAAGAAGACAAAATACCTACAGCATCGAGCACAAAGGGAGCAATAAAGATATTACTCCGAATGGAAAACATACCATTTCCAGAAACGTATTTCTAGCTAGAATTGTTGTCCCTTGTAAAACAGATGCCAAAAAGCAAGAAATATCAAATCGACAAGTTGATAGAAGAGCATCGTTATGGGTGCTTGAGACTTCCGCTGTACCATTCTCATTTTAACCCTATAGAACTTGTGTGGGCTAAAATTAAAGGACAGGTGGCAGCTGACAATACTATATTCAAATTGTCTGACGTCAAGATACTAATCCAGCCCGCGCTATTAAATATTGATAAAAGTTACTGGAAAAATGTGAGGACCATGTGTTGAAAGAGGAAGAGGATTATTGGAGAAAGGATGGATTGAATTTTATGCAACCAAGAGCAGTCATCAACCTACTGGAATCATCCGACACAGATTAAGGTCTGAGCAGATCGCAGACCTTAATCCACGTGCACACCAACTGGGATATTTTGCTACAAATATTCAGAAGAATTGCAGGCCCTAAACATTACAGCATCAGCATAATGTCAATGGCAACAGTGTGTATTCCACAGTGATGAATTTCAATTCCGCAAGCCCTCAGTGGTGACAAACAACTGTATTGAAAAAGAAAAAAAAACACACACACACACACACTAAACGCATTGAATACCAACAGAAGAGTAATATTGCAGTGGAAACTGACATATTGTGGCATAACAAGAAACGTGAGAGCAAACACGTTGTCAAATTAGGGGACAACACACGTGCATACGAATCAATCTATAAACTTCAATTAAAAGAGGACCAACATCTTGGTCGTTAAGAAGAAAGCCCACTACAGAGACACTGACAACTATTTTCATAATGCAAAACAGGTAATCATGTTCCGTCTCTGAACGGTAAACACCAGAGTAGACAATCTTTCACGAAGACTCAAAGAGGGTCTGACATCCATGTGTACGTGTGAACAAACTACACAGACAGCTGAACAGATCCTTAAAAATGGAAACATGATGACTAAATTGTTGTATCATTTCTGGTCACTCCATACGCACTTTAACGCACAGCTATTTGGAAGCTTTCACGAACTCAATATAAAAAGCTAACATGAATACTTGTGTACACATTATTAACCATCAGCTGAAGAAACAAGAAGGAAATGAAAAATAAGGTAAGAAATATATTCCTTCTACTTTCCTGTCAATTTACAAATTATTTACCCCATGCCTCTGTAAATTCTCTGCCTTTACTAATATTACACATTGCACCCCTCTCGGGATTCTCCGTGGTGAAGTGGTCAAGCCGTCTGAATCGGACTCCGAAGGTTGTATGTTCGATTCCGGGCCGCGTCTTTCGTTTCACATGTGCATTTTTTCGGAGACTCCCGAGGGTCATCGCTGGAGCTACAGAGTTCGTGCTTTGTGCAACGCTTTCCGCGCTGCGGAAAGAAACAGAGCCATATGGGATAAAAACCCAGTGCAATGCAGCCGACCCTGTCGACTTTTAAGCTTATTGCACCCACTCCCATACGAATCCGGATATGCCTTGTGTCATCATGTGAATTGGCGGGGCGTTCCTTACTGTAAAAACAAGTTTGTTAGCGAGAAATCACTAGTTTTTCAGCAAAAAATCAAAGAAATGTCGCCACTTTCGATGATTTAAGTTGTTTTTTGACCTATCAAAGACATATTCCTTGGGTGGGGGTAAATATAAGACGGCAGGAAAAATTTCATAACGATGCAACAGACAGTTTTCAAAATAATTGATCGTGAATGACGGCATTCGTTTGTGGACATACTATAGCCAGGGCAGTGTTACAAGATGTATTATGTGTGTCACATTGCTATACCCTGCAGCAGTCAGCCACTGTTTTCCCTGTGAAAGGTGGAAACTTCTGCTACTTAGATATGAAATACTCACATTTCAGATATTGCATATTGTATAATACAGTGAACTAGTTATGTGTAGACTTAACAAACACCTGGCAGCCTGTGGACACTATCTGGGATGTTATTACATACCTATAATATATCCTAATGAGGTCAGCATGGCTGAGTGCTCGCTGTGAAACATCCAGTGTGCTGATGACGAGGGAGCGGGTAACCTACATCGGTCATTTTGATTAAAATGTTGGATTCTCATTCTTAACTTGGGGATGTAAATTATAAGTACCTCTGAAGTTGGAGTGGTTTCACCTGATGGCGAGGAACACTGGTAATAAGGAAAGGTAATCCACGTTCAAACATCAGCCCAGTGCACCAGAAGTAGTAGCAGGTGTATGGAATAGGCTTAAGTTAAAAGCAAGCGAACGCAGAAAAACAATCTATCCTAATATGGACAATTACTTGTGGTTCACATGTGCATTTAGTTTAGAGAAGTTTTCTTGATTATTTGTGGTTGTGACTTGCCTGTCATGACCAAGTATCTAGAGAATTATAACGAACATATGGCCTCAATAATGAAACATGAAAGACCTCCAACTGAGACTATGAGGCTCGCCAATGGTAATTTCAACACAGTAGTCATGGAATAATCCATCGACAAGGCTGCACAATAAGACATTTATTGAACATACATGATGAGCCATCAGAGGAGTGATAAAGTCCGTCTCAGTCATTGAACAATACAATCATAGCTGTTCATTCATATTCAAGCTCTTCATGAGAAGGATTATTCCAGCATTACATGTCTCCTGCAGCCATTTATAGCCTGCTATGATCCTCAAAACAGCAATTAATGTTCAAGGGTATCATTATAATCTCTCAGCCACAACACTGCAGTTACCTACTGTCTGAAGTATGATTCCTCTGAATCCCTCCCTGCACACGACAATGTCTAGATATATAGCGGATACCCCAACAAATATGCTAGGCCGGCCGGTCCCTCCAATGTACCGCTGCCTTTCTCCTTCAGGATCTTCAAGTCGACTAACAACAAAATGTATGTAGGTAACCATATGTCAATGCACGGACTATATTGGTGCCCTATGGTGCAGCTACAAATCCAGATGTTGCCAACAGGGGCATCCAGCGGGTCTTACTTTCCAGGTCCAGATGTTGCCAACAGGGGCATCCAGCTGTCTTACTTTCCAGGTCCAGATGTTGCCAACAGGGGCATCCAGCGGGTCTTACTTTCCAGGTCCAGATGTTGCCAACAGGGGCATCCAGCGGGTCTTACTTTCCAGGTCCAGATGTTGCCAACAGGGGCATCCAGCTGTCTTACTTTCCAGGTCCAGATGTTGCCAACAGGGGCATCCAGCTGTCTTGCTTTCCAGGTCCAGATGTTGCCAACAGGGGCATCCAGCTGTCTTACTTTCCAGGTCCAGATGTTGCCAACAGGGGCATCCAGCTGTCTTACTTTCCAGGTCAAAGTAAAATTGAGTATCTTTTGTAGGACTAAGTGGGTAGATTTTTCAACATTCAAAGCTATCCATTTTACAGGGTGTCGTGTTTATAAAAAGTACCAGATGCAATATCCTTTGAGTTGATGATTTCTATGGTAAAAACTGGTCCATCCATGAAGTAGAAACTGTTGCAATAAACACTGTCATTAAACTGTGCATTCAGCAGTTTGAACCATGTCATACAGTGACTTTTAGTAATGCTTTGTCTGTCTAGAGACACACAAAAACACTGCATGTGAAAGGAACAACAGATGTCCTGTAGGAAAGCTATTCCACAACTTGATAGCATCCTACTCCATCATCATATCATTACAACAACCTCATGGAAATGAGAAAGAGATAGACCTGCTAAAGCAAGAGCTGCAAAAGATCAAAGCTTCATTATGAAAACAGTCCAAGATTCTCAGAAACATCCCAAGAGGATGACTGAACAGATGGGCAAGGGGAACGATCGACTGAACTCTTTTTATTGAAATGATCCAACCAAAAGTCAAGGACAACATTAATGGTCTTAGTAGAAAACAAGCGGAGCCTAGTTGTCCAGTTCCAAACGAGGCATACTAGGATGTGCAATCATTGATCTCACCCTTATGAAACCATTGACCATCTTCTGTTCAAGTGCCCCACAGCCATCTCCTATAGCTACACTCACTCAAAAGAAGACAGCTCAGCAGTATAGGGATCAACTGAGTCAGAGTGATGCCATGTCACAAGTTCAGACTGGTTACTGAAGACATTGCAACTCCGTCTCTTCTTTTTTCATCTCAGTCACCAATAGTTCTGCTTTACCTAAGTCTTTGTGTGGATGAGGAGATAATGTCTTTCTTGTGGGATGACTACGGGACATCTTCTTGGCTGTAGCAGTTGTTGATGATATTGAGGAGCTGTTGTAGCCTAGCGGTTAGTGTGCTAGTTTGCTAATACTGTAGTCTGAGATTTGATTTCCAAATATTTTCAAAATTTGAGTTTCTAATAGTTTCAGAATTTGACTTCTAGAGTTTCAGGAATGTATTTCTCCTATCAGAATTACTGTGGAGCAGGGGTTATGGAATGCAATTCGTAATCCAGCATACTGCATTCAACACAGCTGCAGGCAATTTGGAAGCAGACTGCCTTGCATGGTTTCCCATGCAAAAGGTATCAGTGCTGGTCATTCAGAAAGCAATGGCAAACTACTGAACATAAACAGCCAAAAAAATGCTGGGGTTAACACAACATCTTGTAAAGGAAATGCAACTTGCTAACTAACCAGAATTGCTTAGACGTGAACCCAGCATGATAAAATGGGTACCTAAGATTTTGTTCTGAGAAGAACAGTTGATGAAGAAGGGAACTGGTCACTCCATCTTATGTTGTGACTCAGTGTATGTGGTGTGAAGAGCGATCACAGGACAGATCTAAGAATGTTAACTGTATTTAATAAGGACACAAACCTCCTGCTTTGAGGATAAATTGGGAATAGTTAAAAGGCAGAGAAGGCAAACTGGGCAGAAATACCTCTAAACAATTGGATCCAACTGGCCACAATCCTAACAGAACAGTTCAGGGTAACATGCTTTATGATGATGGTATATGTGTGTGATCTCCCAGACATGCAAACACACTGGGGTTCAGAGCTAAAGAGAACTGCAGAGAACGGGACAATGGGGTGGCATGTTCAGGTGACTCATCTCCAGTCTTCAGACTGACCAACCTAATGATGATGGTAACATGTTCAGGTGATGTAACACCAGTCTTCAGTCTGACCAACCTAATGATGATGGTGACATGTTCAGGTGATGTAACACCAGTCTTCAGTCTGACCAACCTAATGATGATGGTAACATGTTCAGGTGATGTAACACCAGTCTTCAGTCTGACCAACCTAATGATGATGGTGACATGTTCAGGTGATGTAACACCAGTCTTCAGTCTGACCAACCTAATGATGATGGTGACATGTACAGGTGACATAACACTAATCTTCAGACTGCCCAACCTAATGATGATGGTAACATGTTCAGGTGATGTAACACCAGTCTTCAGTCTGACCAACCTAATGATGATGGTGACATGTTCAGGTGATGTACAGCAGTTTTCAGACTGACCAACCTAATGATATTTGATACATTTATTTTTCAGACCAGTGATGTGACTGACACTAGTGGCCTTCAGAACTGGGTAAGCCAGCTGACGTCTCTGGCCAATCAGAAATCAGCAGTGTCAAACAAATTAACAAAAGAAGAAGGTAAGTAATAATAGCTTTGATCTTCACATGACCATCTACTTTCAAATGTGTCTGCATTTTAATGTATTCATGTTGTAGAATGAAAAACTCTCCATGCTGCACTTCAGTAAATCACTGTCTGATCTGAGTTTGTTTATTTTTATTGATAGCTAGGGCTGTAGAGCTTTCTCTTTAGCCATTGTGCAGTCATGTTTCATTGTGATATTATCATTAAGAATAAAGCTCAATGAACATTTATCTAGAAGAACACCCCCTGAATCAAGTATAGATCTTCAAGTACCTAGGAAGTATAATATCATCAAATGACAAATCAGTAGACGAGATCGAAAATAAATGCAATAAGACAAACCAACTCACTGGAGAAATGGCACCAATACTAAAGAACAAACATGTATCAATAGCCACTAAGAAAGCACTATACAATGCAATCTTCCTACCAACTCAATGCTACCATTGCCAAACCTGGACAATGACAGAAAAAGAGAAAAGAAAAATTACAACAGAAATGAGATTCCTGAGAAGAATACTCAATGTATCAAGAAGAGAGAAAATCAGAAATGAAGAAATCAGGACTAAAGTTGGGGTTATAGCAACGCAAGATTTTATCAGAAAACAGCAGGTTAAATGGTTTGGCTGTATAACTAGATGAACAAATAACAGAAGACCACAACAAGCAATGATGTTCAGACCAGACGGAAGCAATGGAAGAGGCCGGCCACATAAACGATGGATAGAGGGAGTTACAGATGCTTCACCTCGACACCACAAGATACAAGAGGAAGCTGATGAGATGAGATTATTATGATATCTAGATGTGTAGTTTGACTCCTGACATTCCACAAGTTCCATGTCCTTGAATAGACGTCATGGGGGAGAATAAATGCCTTGCAGCTCACACAGATGCCCATAAAGGAGGTAAGGGATAGTAACACTAGCCCACCATGAATGACATAAGAGGTGGGTGACTGAGGCCAGTTGGTGTGGGACAGATGACCTCTTCCCGTAGAAGACGTCAGCTGCAAACTCCAACCAACCAAGAACAAGTCAGAATACAAGACAAGAAACATCACTCAGCCAGTCCAGATGGATGAAGAGACTTCTCCTGATACAAGTATGGCACGATGTGGAGAAGGCCATCAGGAGTCTGGATTGTCCCTTCACCTTGAAAATCTCCACAACTGGCACCTGGAATGTTAGAACTATGTTTGAATTAGGAAAGACAGCACAGGTAGTAGAGGAAATTAAATGTATTATGATTAGCATTTGTGGATTATGTGAAACAAGATGGAAAGAATCAGACAAAAAGTTTCTAACTTCAGGGGAAACCATTTTAGACTCGGTCGGTCTGGGAGCCCAGGTCAGTTTTTTAAATCCAAATCTGTCCTGATGCAGATGGAACCCATGACCACCAGGGCTGGCAGGTGAGTGTCTAGCCACCAGGGCCAGCAGGTGAGTGTCTAGCCACTAGGCTAACTTGGCTGGCAGGTGAGCGTCTAGCCACTAGGCCACCAGTGCTGGCAGGTGAGTATCTAGCCACTAGGCTAACTTGGCTGGCAGGTGAGTGTCTAGCCACTAGGGCCAGCAGGTGAGTGTCTAGCCACTAGGCTAACTTGGCTGGCAGGTGAGCGTCTAGCCACTAGGCCACCAGTGCTGGCAGGTGAGTGTCTAGCCACTAGGCTAACTTGGCTGGCAGGTGAGTGTCTAGCCACTAGGCTAACTTGGCTGGCAGATGAGTGTCTAGCCACTAGGCCACCAGGGCTGACAGGTGAGCGTTTAGCCACTGTTCCACTATAGCTGGCAGGTGAGTGTCTAGCCACTAGGCTAACTTGGCTGGCAGATGAGTGTCTAGCCACTAGGCTACCAGGGCCGACAGGTGAGCGTCTAGCCACTGTTCCACTATAGCCGGCAGATGAGTGTCTAGCCGCTAGGCCACCAGGGCCGACAGGTGAGCGTCTAGCCACTGTTCAACTATAGCCGACAGGTGAGTGTCTAGCCACTAGGCTAACTTGGCTGGCAGATGAGTGTCTAGCCGCTAGGCCACCAGGGCCGACAGGTGAGCGTCTAGCCACTGTTCCACTATAGCCGGCAGGTGAGTGTCTAGCCACTGTCACTATAGCCGGCAGGTGAGTGTCTAGCCACTGTTCCACTATAGCCGGCAGGTGAGTGACTAGCCACTAGGCCACCAGGGCCAGCAGGTGAGCGTCTAGCCACTGTTCCACTATAGCCGGCAGGTGAGAGTCTAGCCACTAGGCTAACTTGGCTGGCAGTTGAGCGTCTAGCCACTGTTCCACTATGGCCGGCAGGTGAGTGTCTAGCCACTAGGCTACCTTGGCTGGCAGGTGAGCATCTAGCCACTAGGCCATCAGGCCGGCAGGTGAGCGTCTAGCCACTGTTCCACCAGGGCCAGCAGGTGAGTGTCTAGCCACAAGGCTACCAGGGCCGGCAGGTGAGCATTTAACCACTAGGCCACCAGGGCCAGCAGTTGAGTGTCTAGCTACTAGGCTACCAGGGCCGGCAGGTGAGTGTCTAGCCACTAGGCTACCTTAGCTGGCAGGTGAGTGTCTAGCCACAAGGACAGGTGAGCGTCTAGCCACTAGGCCACCAGGGCCGGCAGGTGAGTGTCTAGCCACCAGGCTACCTTGGCCAGCAGGTGAGCGTCTAGCCACTAGGCCACCAGGGCCGGCAGGTGAGAGTCTAGCCACTAGGCTACCTTGGCCACCAGGTGAGTGTCTAGCCACAAGGATAGGTGAGCATCTAGCCACTAGGCTACCAGGGCCGGCAGGTGAGCATCTAGCCACTAGGCCACCAGGGCCAGCAGGTGAGTGTCTAGCTACTAGGCTACCAGGGCTGGCAGGTGAGTGTCTAGCCACTAGGCTACCTTGGCTGGCAGGTGAGTGTCTAGCCACAAGGACAGGTGAGCGTCTAGCCACTATTCCACCAGGGCCGGCAGGTGAGTGTCTAGCCACAAGGCTACCAGGGCCGTTAGGTGAGCGTCTAGCCACTGTTCCACTATAGCCGGCAGGTGAGTGTCTAGCCACTAGGCTACCAGGGCCGGCAGGTGAGCGTCTAGCCACTGTTCCACTATAGCCGGCAGGTGAGTGTCTAGCCACTAGGCTACCAGGGCCGGCAGGTGAGCGTCTAGCCACTGTTCCACTATAGCCGGCAGGTGAGTGTCTAGCCACTAGGCTACTTGGCTGGCAGTTGAGCATCTAGCCACTGTTCCACTATGGCCGGCAGGTGAGTGTCTAGCCACTAGGCTACCTTGGCTGGCAGGTGAGCATCTAGCCACTAGGCCATCAGGGCCAGCAGGTGAGTGTCTAGCACTGTTCCACCAGGGCCAGCAGGTGAGTGTCTAGCCACTAGGCCACCAGGGCCGGCAGGTGAGCATTTAACCACTAGGCCACTAGGGCCGGCAGGTGAGTGTCTAGCCACTAGGCTACCTTGGCCGGCAGGTGAGTGTCTAGCCACTAGGCTACCTTGGCTGGCAGGTGAGTGTCTAGCCACTAGGCTAACATGGCTGGCAGGTGTGTGTCTAGCCACTAGGCTACCTTGGCTGGCAGGTGAGTGTCTAGCCACTAGGCTACCTTGGCTGGCAGGTGAGTGTCTAGCCACTAGGCTACCTTGGCTGGCAGGTGAGTGTCTAGCCACTAGGCTACCTTGGCTGGCAGGTGAGTGTCTAGCCACAAGGACAGGTGAGCGTCTAGCCACTAGGCCACCAGTGCCGGCAGGTGAGTGTCTAGCCACTAGGCTACCAGGGCCGGCAGGTGAGCATCTAACCACAAGGACAGGTGAGCATCTAGCCACTAGGCCACCAGGGCCGGCAGGTGAGTGTCTAGCCACTAGGCTACCAGGGCCGGCAGGTGAGTGTCTAGCCACAAGGACAGGTGAGCATCTAGCCACTAGGCCACCAGGGCCGGCAGGTGAGTGTCTAGCCACTAGGCTACCTTGGATGGCAGGTGAGTGTCTAGCCGCCGCTAGGCCACCAGGGCCGGCAGGTGAGCATCTAGCCACTAGGCTACCTTGGCTGGCAGGTGAGTGTCTAGCCACAAGGACAGGTGAGCATCTAGCCACTAGGCTACCTTGGCTGGCAGGTGAGTGTCTAGCCACTAGGCCACCAGGGCCAGCAGATGAGTGTCTAGCCACTAGGCCACCAGGGCCGGCAGGTGAGCATCTAGCCACTAGGTTACGAGGGCCGGCAGGTGAGCATCTAGCCACTAGGTTACGAGGGCCAGCAGGTGAGTGTCTAGCCACTAGGTTACGAGGGCCTGCAGGTGAGCATCTAGCCACAAGGACAGGTGAGCATTTAGCCACTAAGCCACCAGGGCTGGCAGGTGAGCGTCTAGCCACAAGGACAGGTGAGCATCTAGCCACTAGGCTACCAGGGCCGGCAGGTGAGCGTCTAGCCACAAGGACAGGTGAGCATCTAGCCACTAGGCTACCAGGGCCGGCAGGTGAGCATCTAGCCACTAGGCTACCAGGGCCAGCAGGTGAGCATCTAGCCACTAGGCTACCAGGGCCGGCAGGTGAGCATCTAGCCACTAGGCTACCAGGGCCGGCAAGTTTGCGTCTAGCCACTAGGCTACCAGGGCCGGCAGGTGAGTGTCTAGCCACTAGGCTACCAGGGCCAGTAGGTGAGTGTCTAGCCACTAGGCTACCAGGGCCGGCAGGTGAGCATCTAGCCACTAGGCTACTAGGGCCGGCAGGTGAGTGTCTAACCACTAGGCTACCTGGGCCAGCAGGTGAGCATCTAGCCACTAGGCTACCAGGGCCGGCAGGTGAGCATCTAGCCACTAGGCTACCAGGGCCGGCAGGTGAGCATCTAGCCACTAGGCTACCAGGGCCGGCAGGTGAGCATCTAGCCACTAGGCTACCAGGGCCGGCTGGTGAGCATCTAGCCACTAGGCTACCAGGGCCGGCAGGTGAGCACCTAGCCACTAGGCTACCAGGGCCGGCAAGTTAGCGTCTAGCCACTAGGCTACCAGGGCCAGCAGGTGAGTGTCTAGCCACTAGGCTACCAGGGCCAGTAGGTGAGTGTCTAGCCACTAGGCTACCAGGGCCGGCAGGTGAGCATCTAGCCACTAGGCTACAAGGGCCGGCAGGTGAGCATCTAGCCACTAGGCTACCAGGGCCGGCAAGTTAGCGTCTAGCCACTAGGCTACCAGGGCTGGCAGGTGAGTGTCTAGCCACTAGGCTACCAGGGCTGGTAGGTGAGTGTCTAGCCACTAGGCTACCAGGGCCGGCAGGTGAGCATCTAGCCACTAGGCTACCAGGGCCGGCAAGTTAGCGTCTAGCCATTAGACCACTGTGGCTTCCAAATGTAATCAGTAACCAAGTATAATGAAATGTGAAGAATGACAGACAATAAGGAAGTGAGTTTGTCACCTCACCTCATACTGTCAAGATCTTGTATGTGGTAACAATTACTTCTGTCACCTTTGGTCTTCTATAAAGTCTTTACCCTATTGTGTTACTTTTGAAAATAAATGTGTACATCATTTTGCATAATTTGCAGGTGAAGTGTCTCTAACAAAGAAGCCACCACAAGGTATTAATCGTAAGCGACCTGGCACAGGCAGGAAACTGCCATCCATTCCATTAGACAAAAGTCCAGTGAGCATTGAAGGTAGTTTACCTTTGGTTGTTCACCACAATCTCAAGACAGGAGAAGATTTATTAGCGAGGAAGAGTTCAGACAGACACACTGCAGGCAGCAGTAACAAATATGTGGTTAGCTCAAGTCAGCCACATCACAGTGCCCAAAAGACTGGCTTTCTAGCCACTCAGAACATTTCAGCTTTCTCTCATGCTAGTTTGGAAACTGAAGTATCATTCCAGGCTGCTGCGATGGTCCCTGGAGCTGTACAGAATCGAAACCTGTATAAACCCAGCCATGACACTAACCGATCCCAGGACTCTGATGTGGATACATCCAGCATTGTTGCATTGGTAAATGGTAGTGATGATCATGTCAGGCCAGTATTGTACAAAAGTCCACGAGATGCTTTAGCTAAAAAGCAAGTGAAAGAATCTCCCACAAAACCTGTCAAACCTCCCTCCACTCCTCCAGCAGTTCTAGGCAAAAAACTCTCTGTCAAGTCCTTGTCACAAACTGTTCCCGCACAAAGAACTATCACAACTCCCAGGAGCACCCCAGCCAGCACTCCAACAAGTGGAACCAGGAAGTCTAGTTCTTCTGATTTGTTTAGCAGAAAAGATAGTCTAGACAATGGTAGCACTATTTCTGATGTGAGTTCTGAGACAGGCGACCTGTCAAGGTCATCATCCAAAGGTAAAGGTGCAATCACCATGACCAGAACCAATAAAACTTTTGAGCTTCGACGTGCCCGCGCGGACAGTTTAGATGAGCCACCAACTCTCAGATCTGCAAAATCTTCGTCTAAACCTGCTGCAAGTGGTTCAGTTGGCAGGCCTCATAGTCTTTACAGCAACCCTAGAAACAAATCTATTGAAACAACAAACTTTGGGGTTCAAGTAATCAAGAAAATGCAGAGCCACATTACGCAGGAGAAAATACACAAGAGTAATTCTGTTTCCAGTAGAACAGATAGTGGTAAACACCTCTTGAATCAGGGGCTACAACGTGCAAGTTCTCTCACAATTTCACACCCTATTCCGAATAGTAAAAGAGAGTCAACTCCAAAATCACACTTGCGTGCTGCACCAACGGCTAGGAGCAGTCTGACAATAACTGGCATCAGCAGTATCACTAGGGGCAGTCAGTCACAGCCTGGTAGCAGATCTGGCTCTCCAAAGTCTGCTGAGAAAATGGCCTGGAAGCGACGAAAAGAATATGATGCAAGGAAGTCGGTAGCAGTTGCAAAAGCCAGCAAAACAAAGGAATGTAGCACTGCAGAGGTCAGCATGAGACCGAAGCCTTCAACTAGTGCCAACATTAATCGAGCAATGACTAGATCGGCTTCATTTACAAACACTGCTGCCGGCTTGTCTTTTGGCCTGCACAGTTCTGTGTCCAGCTCCCAGGATTTCTCAGATCGGAGCAGTGCACATCATCAGCGCAAGGACATGTTCAAGGCATTCCTCCCATTCCACACTTCTCACCACAATGGCAGGTCTACACACAGCGCTGATGAAGATGATAGCATTGCCTCAGCAAACTGTGCACAGGTATTTACATGCATCAGCTCTACGTGTGATATCATTCTGCTATGTCTTTGTTGGTTTTCTCTAGTCATGAAGAGAGTCTTGTGCTGCATGCACCTTTCACTTGTGTGCTGCTGATTGTATTCATGTCTAATTTATAGTGACAGAGAGCTTAAAGTGAAACTAAACATCACATTACCATCAGAGAGCTTAAAGTTAATCTAAACATCACATTACCTTAGAGAGCTTAAAAATAATCTAAACATCACATTACCTCAGAGAGCTTAAGGTTAATCTAAACATCACATTACCTCAGAGAGCTTAAAGTTAATCTAAACATCACATTACTATTAGACAGCCGCCTCCTGTAATAAACAACACATGCCTAGGGCTACCACCTCACTAACTTAGAGAATGACAACATTTGGGTCAACATATGAGTTCCTTTTAAGTATGCCCCTTTCTATGATATAAAACACACCTTTACATGACCTTCTGTATTTTAGAAATGATATGTATTTGTGGTTACATTATCCTGATTATTATGATAATAACGCGGTCATGGGCAAACTAATAACTGGTTAAATATTTTAATTGAATATCTGGTGGTAATATATGCCTGGTTATTTTTTCATTAAAATATTGCAACCAATGCTTATTCATAAATAGACATGCAGAACTGTAGCTGGATGTATAAAAGTCTTATTTATCGAAACAGCTAAAAGAAGAATAGAAAATAATATCTCACAAGAAAATGTGAAATCGTAATTTCAATTCACTTCATTACAGTGAATTACTAATATAAATAAATTAGGAAGGGGAAAGTATTTATTTTTAATTATCCACCCACCAAGAAGATAAAACTGAATTCAAAAGAAAAATACATCAACCTGCATAAACAAACTGCTCAAAACTCAGAAAGTCGTTCACAACATCTGTATATCTGCTTTGTTTACAACTGGAAACAATGTGCACATTACTTTTGCACATGCTGAATAGTGTTCGCCTTGCAATTTCTTTGACAGATGTTGAGTTGAGTTGAGCTAAGAACCAACATCACTGCACTGAGGACATTCCCATAAGCACTCCGCCCCCTCGTTCAACGGCCAGCAAAGAATCACACTACTAATCGTTCCCACCACTATCTGATTGAAGGTTCTCCTGGTCTTCCTTCACAGTTTTGAGACTTTATCAGAACCCCTGCCAATCCCCCGCAGTCTCATATATCAACATAGAGTTCTCAGTCTGTTCCTCCACCTTCTCCACCTGGTCCCACAGGCGCACGATCACCTCTCCCTTGTCCATAGGTTGTCAACCACCAAGAGGTGCATTCCCTGCCAGCCTATCAGCCTGTTCTTTCCCCCCGCACTCCCATATGGCCAGGGCAAAAGCTCCATACAATTCTTACAATCTGTGACCTCTGAAGCTAGGTGAGCCATTCCACACAAAACATTCTTTTCTCCACTTTTCTAAGCATACTCCTTGAGTCCCTGATGAAGACAGTGTGTGTTGCAGTGTTCTCTAACCAACAGAATGCCACTGTGACTGCTTCCACCTCCATTCTCATGCTGGAGGTCGTAGCCTCATATGCCATACTCTCCTTTTTCAAGAATCATCCATTAGCCTTCGCAATGAAACCCCATTGCGTTCTTTGTGCACCCTAGAATCACCCGTATGGCCACATTTTGTATGCGCTCCAACCTTTCAAGCTGGCTCTTTGATACTGTCAGGAGCCCAAAACCGTACTCAATGACAGAAATTATTAACTGCTGAAAGAGCCTGTAAAGCATCCTCTGCTCTACCCCGGTTGCTGCCATCACCCTCAAAGCTTTAATTCCCCTACCAGCCTTCACTGTCGAAGGTGATACCTACATACTTCAATTTACTCTCTCTACTAAGAGGACATCCATTCAATATAATACATGGGACATATATCTTCACAATCCGGTTATCCAAAGAGTACCACACAACCGATGCCTTGTCTGGATATATAACGGCCCCTGCATCCCTGCACCACTCTGTCGTCCTGTGAACTTCCACCTGTAAATCTGCAGCCAAACTTTCCCTATATCTGCACTGTCTGTACACCAGCAGATCAACTGCAAATGTCAAGATTGTACCAACACCTTGGGTCTCAATAGCTGCGATTTTGCTGGTGTAGACATTAAAAAGCACTGGGGACAAGGCAGATCCCTGTGGCAACCCAGGTGTAATCACACACAGATCAGAAGTCCAGGAACCCATGCGCAGTGCAACCTTACACTCATTAAGGACTGCCGCAAGCCTTCTGACAAGGCAAGGGCAGACCTCCATGTCCAACAGAGTGTATATCAACCGATCATACCTAACTGGGACTAGGTAGCTGTGCAGCCAATCCTGGGGTATTTCTGCCGTATTAATGCTTAGGTTGAAACAAAGAGCCATCCCCTCCAAGTCCCCATCATTCATGTTATTCATATGGGTGTACCTCACCCCATCCGGACCTGGCGCTGTGTCTTTAGCCCTCTTCAGTACCCATCTAATATCCTCCACCTTAACCTCACAATCCTCCTTTCTATTAACCCATGACAATGCTTCTCTGACCATATCTCTAATAGCTCTATCTTGCTGGTCCGTCTGTTTTAAAAATTGTGCAAGAAAAGCCTCCCCTTTGTCCTGGTCAGTTGTCATAGGTCGATTGTTATCATCATAAACGGTGCCATGTGTACCAGGCATCGCTGTCTGTTCATCTGCCGGTGCAGCTTCCAGAATTTACCCAATGTCACATCCCTGCCGACTTCATTTATAAACTGTTTCCACTTCATCCTTTTTTGCCTCTGCTGCCTGGAGTTTAAACTCCTGCACCTTTACTTGTTTATACCTTTCCGCCTCCTCCAATTCTGTGGCAAGTGAATTGGTTGCTCTCCACACCCTCTGCTAATTTCTTATGGCCACCCTCTTTTCCTTCCATGGTGGTTGGGTGAAGAGTCTTCTTGTTGGTGTACAATGTCTCTCTGATCGAAGGCGTCCCAATAACAAAGAGTGGTCACAATCATAACTGAATGCTCTGCGGGCTGTTATAGCCCTGACTCTACTGGACTTAGGTACAGAGCAAGGTAGATGGCCACTTCCATGATCCCCAAGAACATTCCATTTTGTGTCTGATGCAGCCTCTTGGGATACAAGTGCCAGGTCGATGGCCGTGTCAGGGTCCCCGGTCTCATTGCAAGCCTAGTTGGTGTCCCATCATTTAGACAGACAACATCCAACTCAAGCAAGGCCTCAGCAAGAGCAGTACCCTGCCTGTTCTCTCCTGACCTGCTCCACTCTGGAGCATGCATTGAAGTCACCACATATCAGATACCTGGTACCAGGGGTATCCGCTGAACCTTTCAACCAGTCCCAACTCTCTCTGCTTACTCATGATTCCCCACTTACATATATATATTTTAGGTTCCAGCTGTATCTTCCGATTGTAATCTGCATCCCCTGCACTTCTTTACTTTCCTGACCCCACCACTCATACCCAGTATCGAATGTTGTAAGCCATCCTTAACCACCAGAACCTGCCCATGTCTTCCTTGCCCAGTTGGGTTAATGCAACAGGGCACTTAAAAGAGTCTGTCTTCAGTTCTTGTAACATCAGGACATCAAAATTGTACACCAGTTTCTCAAAAATTGGTCCTTGCTGCTTTGACTTTGGCAATTCCAATACCCAACCAGTATATTTTGCAGTCCCAAATGGTCCGTTTTCCTCCTACCTCTTCTGGCTCCAGCCCTCTTCTTCCTTCTACTTCCCCCCTCTCCTCTACCTCTTCTCCTCCGCCTCATTTTCTCCCCGCTGGCTGTTGTCAAAGGTATCAAGCACAAAGCATGCACTCTGTTGGGATAATTCTTTTTATTTTCCATGGTTGGTTTGACAGGCAGGGACTAACCGGTCACCCTAGTAGAGCCTGCCTGCTAGGAGAGGGGAACGGGATTTTCCCATTGGAGTCAGTACACCTGGCGCCGCCTCGCCCTGCCTGCACACCAGATGTTCCACGTTCATGACCAGCTCATGCGTAGCCATTCAGTCCTCTGCACATCGGTCCACCTTAAACTTGGGGGTTTATAATCGGAGTTTTCCATCCTCTACTAGATGGAACGCTGTAATAGCTAACGGGCCCCATCTACCCGGGGACAAGACGTTCTAGCGCCTCAACCCTCTTGATGAACACATTAGATCAATGTATATGGGGAACAACAAACAATTAACACACAATATATATTAAATATCAAATAGTTTGTAATACAAGACACAACTAAAGTCACTGCACAACCTTGTGTTAGTGTATGGAGAAAGCCCAGATGGTATCTTTGGTGTTGCTTTTCTCTGCCAATAACTGCGAAGAACTGTTTCCCATCATATTTGAACATTTTTAAATACCACGTTCCCTACAATTTGCACCACTGCACTGCGTCGGCGATCTCCTGAGCAGCAGAAGTTAGTTTTCTAAGACGAGGTCAGAAAAAGTCTCCTGGAAGTTCCTTATGACTGTGAGTCACCAGCTGATGCAGCATCTTCTACACCTTTGTTGTCTTCAGTCTTAGTAGAAACTGCATCAGTTCTTCCATGGCTGTAAGCTTGCACCTCACAAAAGTGGAGTACGCGATCATACCACCCATGAGTTGAAACCTTGTACCTGACTTAGCAGACTATTCACAGCACCGTCTGACATAAGGGAAATATAATCGACTTTCTGGTGTTTCCTTGGGTCTGTGTACATATCCAGAAGTGTATCATCAGCACTGAAGGTAGTTAGTCGGCAGCCCTACACATGCCACACAAACACACAGATATATCATCATCTCACACACACACTCGCACGCGTGCACATGCATGCGAGTCAAAAATGCAATATAATGAATGTAAACAATGTTCAGTCATTGCACATTTTGTTGTCAAACATCACTAGTTATTTCTTAAATGTAAACAGTTTAACTGTAAGTAGATGGTAAAATCACTGTTGTTTGTCTGCATGTTGTTTTTATATTGTGTTTGCAATTCTCCTATTTTTAAACAGATGCTAGTTTTCCATGAGCACAAGTTACTAATTGTGTCCCACATCACACACTTTTAGACACAAAGTACATTGAAAAGTGTACTAAGGCAAAATAAGTTGTTTATTTAGTTCACAATTTGGGATATACATTTAATTTCAATGTCACATTAAGCTTGCCATTGTATAACTTTATCTTTCCAAAATAAAGAAAGTAATGGTAGTAATAGTGGTATTCTACATAGTTTTGCTCGTAAAAAACAATACACAAGCAGTAATAAATCATGCTTGAGAGTGAGGGTTGTGAAGAGACATGATTGCCACCACCAATATTCAAGGCCAGTAGAAGAAAATAATATTTCACATCTGTCATAACTTTAGAGTTCCGGCCTTCTGTTGTAAAAATAGGTTCTACCTGTGAACTGGTGAACAGATTCAGCTGTTTGCATCCATTTATTCCTAAACATACAATCTCCATATTGCAGGAAGTTTTCTTTATTTCTATCTAGCTTTCCTGTCTTTGCTCACAGTCTGCCCAGACTGCCATTTTTTGTTCTTCTTACGGATTCATAGATTATATTGGTTAATGTGGGTTGAGTTGAATGTAGATACAATCTGACATTCCAGCATAGATTATATTGGTTAATGTGGGTTGAGTTGAGTGAAGATACAATCTGACATCCCAGCATAGATTATATTGGTTAATGTGGGATAAGTTGAGTGAAGATACAATCTGACATCCAGCATAGATTATATTGGTTAATGTGGGTTGAGTTGAATGTAGATACAATCTGACATCCCAGCATAGATTATATTGGTTAATGTGGGATAAGTTGAGTGAAGATACAATCTGACATCCCAGCATAGATTATATTGGTTAATGTGGGATAAGTTGAGTGAAGATACAATCTGACATCCCAGCATAGATTATATTGGTTAATGTGGGATAAGTTGAGTGAAGATACAATCTGACATCCCAGCATAGATTATATTGGTTAATGTGGGATAAGTTGAGTGAAGATACAATCTGACATCCCAGCATAGATTATATTGGTTAATGTGGGATAAGTTGAGTGAAGATACAATCTGACATCCCAGCACTTGGGACATTCCCATATGTGCTCCATGCTCATCTTTCACAGCCAGCAAAGAGTCCCAATACCAGTTAATGTGGATAAAGTGTGTAAACATATATTATAAATGGTATCTATATTTAATATTTCTTCATCTTTAACCCTTTACAGGGCAAAACGTCCATTTGCGGCCCGGTCGCTTAAACGAGCAGATCGCCCGTTTGCGTCCAATACTATTATGCATTGTAAAAACGCAATCTCTCGGCTTTACGACACTTCCGACGGCTACTTTCGCTTTCGCTGATAGCTTGACAATGTGGCCGCCATTTGTAAGCGCCTACTATGAATTTGAACGGATTTTTATGGACTTTTTTTTTATAGTTTTCAGGATTTTTACGCTTAGTTTTTCAAAATGGATTTCGGCGATTCTTCAAGTGATAGCCAAGATTTCGCTAGGTTCAATGTAAGTGACATTAAAGGGCACGAAGTTGACTATTAATTGCAGCTAGATATCAGTGAAAAGCGTTACTTTCGTGAATCAGACTTTAAAGAAAGTGATTATGATTCTGAAAATGTGTTTGTAAATTGCTGTATAGATGACGGAAAATCACAAATAATATGCTGTATTTCGTAAATATTTGTGTTCATATATGGATTACCGGCAACAATCACATGAGTAACATATTCTGCATGCTTTTCTCTTCATTGTGTTGTTTATTTAACTAAAATCGGTTGACTAACACCTTATTTGTGATGTTTTTACTAACCCAACCCGAAATTGCACCGAACCTGAAAAATCTTGCCCGTTCAGGGCTAATAAATGGACAAGCGTCTGCCCTGTAAAGGGTTAATGTCATGTTACATAAAAACTGATGAATATAATAAGAACACCAATTCTGCCACTGATTCTTGTGCTTTGTATGAACACAGAGTTGTTGTTTTGTTTAATTGATTTTACTGTGAATGTTTAGCTTTGACATTGTGATATGGGTGTTGTCATTGTGCTCCTAGGGAAAACTGTGTTGCAGTTTCTCAAACTGCTCTAGTTCTAGGTCAAATGTGCTAAATATATAGAGAATCACATCTTTACCAGCATGTTGGTTGAGAAGTGTGAATCGGTTCATTTCTGTAGGCTCACTTCATTTCTGTATGTTGAGAAGAGTGAATCAGTTCATTTCTGTATGTTGAGTAGAGTGAATCAGTTCATTTCTGTATGTTGAGAAGAGTGAATCAATTCATTTCTGTATGTTGAGAAAAGTGAATCAATTCATTTCTGTATGTTGAGAAAAGTGAATCAATTCATTTCTGTATGTTGAGAAGAGTGAATCAGTTCATTTCTGTATGTTGAGAAGAATGAATCAATTCATTTATGTATGTTGAGAAGAGTGAATGCATTTTTTTCTGTATGTTGAGAAGAGTAAATCAATTCATTTCTGTATGTTTAGAAGAGTGAATCAGTTCATTTATGTATGTTGAGATTTCTGTAGGTTGAGAAGAGTGAATCAATTAATTTCTTTAAGTTGAGAAGTGTGAATCAATTCATTTCTGTATGTTGAGAAGAGCGAATGAATTCATTTCTGTATGTTGAGAAGAGTGAATGAGTTTATTTCTGTATGTTGAGAAGAGTGAATCAATTTATTTCTGTATGTTGAGAAGAGTGAATCAGTTTATTTCTGTATGTTGAGAAGAGTGAATCAATTTATTTCTGTATGTTGAGAAGAGTGAATCAATTTATTTCTGTATGTTGAGAAGAGTGAATCAATTTATTTCTGTATGTTGAGAAGAGTAAATCAGTTCATTTCTGTATGTTGAGAAGAGTGAATCAATTTATTTCTGTATGTTGAGAAGAGCGAATGAATTCATTTCTGTATGTTGAGAAGAGTGAATGAGTTTATTTCTGTATGTTGAGAAGAGTGAATCAATTTATTTCTGTATGTTGAGAAGAGTGAATCAGTTTATTTCTGTATGTTGAGAAGAGTGAATGAATTCATTTATGTATGTTGAGAAGAGTAAATCAGTTCATTTCTGTAGAGAAAAGTGAATGAATTCATTTCTGTAGGTTGAGAATAGTGAATGAATTTGTTTCTGTAGGTTGAGAAGCACTTTGTTTTTCAGCTGACCTAGTTTTTGCACATTAAATGTTGTGTGTCATTATATCTGTTCATTATGATGTTGTTGTATACAAACTAAATTTATTTCCAAACTCCACCCATCCCACCTTTACTTTCCATTGCTGTGTGTGTCATGACCACTACCACACAAGAAGGACAATGCCAGCATTGTGGCATCCCTGTTGACAATTCCTTCAGCCTTTACACCTCCCCTTCCCCGTAACAAAGAAGTGTCACCAGAAAACTCTTCACCCTCTGAAGCCTCCTTGACCTTGCGTAGGCGGATTCTTAACCTGGATGGAGAATCCAGTCCATCATTGTGGAAAAGTCTGCATACCATTGGAAGTGAAAGAGACGTGGGACAATCCTCAACTGGGAGCTCTCCTCAGGTCTGGAAAGAGTAATCATTTTTTCATTGGGAGTGGTTACATTTATACCTGGCTTAGAATTAAGATATTCTATGGCATCAGCAAATATTTTCAGTACAATCTCAGGGCTATATTTTAAATTATTTCAGTCAAATAGTTTTTGGTTAGTGTTTAGAACCATTATCTTAGCATGTGGATCATTAATTAACCAGTAAGTTTTGTTTTCAATAAAATAGTTCTAGGAACATAATCTATTCTTGAAGGGTATTGATTAACTATTGTTTTTGTTTCTTCAATAAAATAGTTTTAAAACCATTTCCTTATCTTATAGACCATTCATTAACCAGAGCATTTGTTTCTTCAATACAATAGTTTTAAAACCATTTCCTTATCTTATTGACCATTCATTAACCAGAGCATTTGTTTCTTCAATAAAATAGTTTTAAAACCATTTCCTTATCTTATTGACCATTCATTAACCAGAGCATTTGTTTCTTCAATAAAATAGTTTTAAAACCATTTCCTTATCTTATTGACCATTCATTAACCAGAGTGTTTTTCTTCAATAAAATATTTAAAACTCATTATGTTATCATGTTCAATATTCATTATCTAGTGCTTTTTTTTTTAATAAAGTAGTTTTAAAACCATTTTGTTATCTTTTTAAGCATTCATTATCTAGTGCTTTTTAAAAAAATAATATAATTTAAAACCCATAATGTTTTCTTATTGAGCAATCGCAAACTAGTGTTTTTTTTCCATTAAAATAGTTTTAGGACCATTATCTTATTTTGTAGACTTTTATTTAAAGGCCATTTGTTTTTCTTGAAGCTTGTTGTTTCTGTATAATTCATCATTGGTTGAACAATGAATATCCCCTAACTTTTAATGTTTATGACACTTCTGTATGTTAGGTAACTCATTATAGGTTAAACAATGAGTATACTCCAACACTTTCTTGACTCTTCTATACAGCAACTATCTGACTGGCACCTGGCCGTCTTGGCAGACGATAGTTTGTAAAATGGAGTTATACCTCTCCATAACACCTTGCCGTCTTGGCAGACGATAGTTTGTAAAATGGAGTTATACCTCTCCATAACACAAAGCCTGGGCTGAATTTAGAGACCATGTGTTGTCCATGCAGCATGATCCCTCTCTTGGCCTGTCCAGTGTACTCCGGAGGAAAGGTAACACCAATACGTATGGAACAAGACAAGCTGCAGAAGCTGCTGGATCAGCATCGCAATGCTCTTACTGTCGCCTGGTCTGCCCTGCCATGACATTCAGTCTTTAGGTTGCATTTCCTCACACTAGGATAAGGCTTGTACCCTCCCAATTGCGCTCCTCCGCCCGAAGCCGTTGGCACAATACAGCAACTATCACTGATTGAACAATGGGTATAAATTTCTTGACTTTTCTATATAGTAACTCATCATAGATTGAACAATGAACATAATTTTCTGGTATCTTCTATATAGTAACTCATCACAGATTGAACAATGAATATAATATTCTGGACTCTTCTGTATATTAGGTAATTTATCATAGATTGAATGATGATTATAATTTTCTTCACTCTTCTGTATAGCAACTCATCATAGATTGAACAAAAATATCAATCTTTTAATTTTCTTGACTCTATGGCAGGCAACTCAACATATGTTGTTGACCAAATTCATAATGTTCTGGGCTGTACTAAAGCCTGTAAGTCACTATAAGCTAATTGGTTGCTCCATAGGTCACACACACAATTCTGGAAAGATAAGTGATCACATGTTGGCCATGTTGAGAATAATTAATCATTTCACAATTCATTCATTGGACCTTGCCATCTTGACCAACGATAGTTTGTTACATTGTGCTTCAAAAAGGCATAATAACTACAACCCATGGCGGTGGGGAATGTGACTGATAAGGCCAATTTGTGCTGTAAATGTTCGTCCACAGTGGATACATGTGAATACATGGTCATTTCCACCATCATGCACATCTTACATCTCACACGCTGTGTGTGTGACTTATCTGCAATAATTTTCTCCTTTGTCTTTATTCCATTTCTGATATTTGCCCTCAGTGACTTGCTCCCAATGTCCATTATCAGTGCCAGTATCAACCATATCCCACTTACACACATCTTTGTATCATAGTAGAGGCTGACCCTGAGATCTCTTACCCATCTGTAATTCACCAAAAAAAGATGTCCTTTGGTATTCTACCATCAACCATCCTCCTAACGTGTCCTATCCATCTACGTCTACGAAGACTGAGCATGGAATAAACCGTCACACAATCTGATCTTTCCAAACGTCAGTATTTGTGATTTTATAACTAATCAATTCTCTGCTATTTGTGTGGTGTAGAATGATTTTAATTTCTTTACCATTTGCTTGTGGGTGTGTCTGTGCTTAAATATCTTTGCTGCTTGATATTGTATAATCTTCCATGCATGTTTTATGTTGTTTCTGCATGATAATAAGTCACTGTAAGAAAATATTTTATGCACATTTCTCCACAGACAAGAGCAACCCGGCATTCACCAACAATGATGCTAAGTGCTGTAATTACAGTTTTTATTTGTTATACATCATACAGCAAAGCAAGATCACTTTAACATAATTGTACAGTTCTCTAACATCTTTGTAAAGATGCTTACAGTTCTCTAACATCTTAGTAAACATGCCCATTTTGTATTGGCTGTACACACAGTCACCAGAGAATATTGAGGATATGATGCTAGGTTCATATTTTCACTGACCAAACAACAGTGAGAGCTAACAGTGTCAGTGTTCCATCAGCCTACATATGTTCACTGACCAAACAACAGTAAGAGCTAACAGTGTCAGTATTCTGTCAGCCTACATATTTTCACTGACCAAACAACAGTAAGAGCTAACAGGGTCAGTGTTCCGTCAGCCTACATATGTTCACTGATCAATCAACAATGAGAGCTAACAGGTTCAGTGTTCCGTCAACCTCTACCCTCCCAGAACTCTGGCACCCATTTCAAGAGGCTGGCTCAGCCTCAAATGCCGGCTGGAAAAATTGCTGTCCATTTGTGAGAGTTACACATCTACCACTTTGTTGGTAGATTACAGGACTTCCATTTGTGAGAGTTACACAATCTACCACTTTGTTGGTAGATTACAGCATTTCCATTTGTGAGAGTTACACATCTACCACTTTGTTGGTAGATTTCAGCACTTCCATTTGTGAGAGTTACACTTCTACAACTGTGTTGGTAGATTACAGCACTTTCATTTGTGATTGTTACACATCTACCACTTTGTTGGTAGATTACAGCACTTCCATTTGTGAGAGTTACACATCTACCACTTTGTTGGTAGATTTCAGCACTTCCATTTGTGAGAGTTACACTTCTACAACTGTGTTGGTAGATTACAGCACTAACCACTACACCATCATGACTTTTGTCTGTTCATCAATCAGTCAAGTGCCATCTCCACAATGAAAGTTGGTTACACTGGATCTCTAACACTTTCTGCTTCTAGCACTGTGGGTGTACACTCTGACAGAATACATGCTATTCATCCATCATTTGACATTATCTTCCCGCTTGTACTGTTGTCTTCATTTTGCCTTCCTTTGACATTCCCTCCATTACAGTTTAAGAAGAGTGTCTTGTCTTTGGCCAAAATATGTAACTTGTCTGTTTATTACTTCCATTAACCTTCTATTAATTTTGTTTCTGTTTCCATAAAATACAATCTGTTCTTTTGTATATGTGCATTTCTAGGACAATTCAAAGTTCTAATTGCTTGTCTATTGTCCATATGTACATTCAGTCACTTGTTAATGTTGATGGCTAGCACCCTAGGGATGCAATCTACAGTTGTACCAGGGACTTGGTTATTTTGTATCAAACAAGTTACCACAGTCAAGTGACTGATTGATTGATTGACTGACTGACTGACTAAATTCAAGGACCATCTTTAACCCAGTTTGAAACTAATCATTTGTGCTCTCATCTCCTTACACTCTGGGACTCTGTGCCAAGCTGTAAGTCCGCCTTCATTCTGCTTTGCCATGTGTATGCAATCGAACTTACCAGCAGGGTATTGGCTTGCTATAAAGGAGTGACGAATAACAGTCAATGAACTAACAGTGAACTTTGAAAGATGAAGCAACGTCTGAGTTTAGAAAGCGAACACTGCTTTAATCCAGCAGCTGACAAAGTTACAATAACATCTTCTACTGTGCTATTCAGAAAGCCTGTTTTTGCCAGGACGGCATCTAAATATAAATGTACACTGAGATGAATTATTCAAACCTGTTCTAAGTTCGCCCTGTCATTACTCTTCCATACCTCTTTTTATTTCGTTCATCCTGGCCGTCTTTGCTGTCATATTCATCCGATCCTGTCTAGGGTCTGCCCATCGTTCTTGGATCCATGGTGTTCCCAATATACACTTCTAGCTGTTATGAACTTGATAGCCACTGCTAGATTGCCAACCATTCGATAGCCACACCAATTTGTTCCAGAATTCCAAAGCACGACCTTTCGTCTTGATCACCCCACAACGTATGTTTTTGTTGTCAAGATTGCGTTGGTGTGACGTTTCCCGTTGTCAACTTGTATCCCTTAGTTTTTTCTGCACTTTTGTCTTCTAGACTTCTTCACATCCTTTCTGTGGCGTAATCTGGGCACCTGCTCTGTGGCATCTTAGCTATTTGACAAGCTCTGTGGCACAGGCATGGACCATGGACAATGTGTGTGGTGTGCATGCCCTTTCATTGTGAAATATTGCCAGGGCAATATACTGTCTGCTCTGTATGGTTTAAAACTGCCAAGGGATGTTTAACAATGTCATTATCTCCTATATGTCATTCTGTCCCAGAAGGTTTGACATTCCACCAACTGCCCAGAGATGAAATGTGGGGTGGGAAATGTGTTTTGCACTTCGTTCTTGTGCTGACTTCAATTGTTAAACTAATGTTGATTACATCCCTTGCAGTCAGTAGTGTAAATGTAAATATGTCCTCTATTCTACATCCCGTTTCATCATACAGGCATCGTATGATTCGCTGATCGTGACTTCCGTTTATCAACTGTCGCAAAAGCTGAAGACAACCACAGATAAAATGTTGAGCAAATTAAAGTGAGTATGGTGCAATATTCTTTTACACAACTTATTAAATTCTTTAAGGCTTTCTGTCCCAGATTGTTGTTGTTTGAAAAAAATCACACTCTTAAACAGAGAAGAGTGAAAGTAGTACCTGTCTGGGTGTAAAGGAGTTAATACAGCCAGAATAAATTACTACTGCTGCTGCTGCTACTTCTCCTCCTCTGCCTTCTCCTCCCTTCCTTCTGCTTCTGCTGCTCTGAATTAAATACCACCAAAATATTATATAATGATAGAAAGAAAGATGCTTCACCCAGTCAATAAGTGTCAATATTTGGGGGAAATCTTAAGATCAGATAGAAGATGCGCAACAGAGATTAAAAGCAGAATAGGCAAGGCATTGAGTGCATTTCAGAAATTAAAAAGTATCTTATATGATAAGTCACTGTCATTGAATGTCAGAAAGAGGTTACTGAAATGTTATGTATAACCTGTATGGCAGTGAATCATGGAACATGAACCAACAGATTACGAAGTACGTGGAGGAAACTGAGATGTGATTTCTGAAGCATATGTTGCACATGCCTCGAACTGTCGTAGTAACTAATGAGTGCCTGGGTAAAGCTCATGAAAAAAGTTAGTTGCATATCCTTTCTAGGACGTCACAGTCAGTCCCTACATGTTTTGGCTGTTCATGATTTCTTGGCAAGTTTATGTTCAGTAGTTTGCCATTGCTTTCTGAACGACCGGCACCCATACCTCTCTATTGGAAACCAACACAAGGCAGTCTGCTTACAAATCTATTGGAAACCAACACAAGGCAGTCTGCTTACAAATTTATTGGAAACCAAACCAAAACAAGGCAGTCTGCTTACAAATCTATTGGAAACCAAACCAACACACGGCAGTCTGCTTACAAATCTATTGGAAACCAAACCAACACACGGCAGTCTGCTTACAAATCTATTGGAAACCAACACATGGCAGTCTTCTTACAAATCTATTGGAAACCAACACAAGGCCGTCTGCTTAAAAATCTATTGGAAACCAAACCAACACAAGGCCGTCTACTTACAAATCTATAGGAAACCAACACAAGGCCGTCTACTTACAAATCTATTGGAAACCAACACAAGGCCGTCTACTTACAAATCTATTGGAAACCAACACAAGGCAGTCTGCTTACAAATCTATTGGAAACCAACACAAGGCAGTCTGCTTACAAATTTATTGGAAACCAAACCAACACAAGGCAGTCTGCTTACAAATCTATTGGAAACCAAACCAACACAAGGCAGTCTGCTTACAAATCTATTGGAAACCAAACCAACACACGGCAGTCTGCTTACAAATCTATTGGAAACCAAACCAACACACGGCAGTCTGCTTACAAATCTATTGGAAACCAAAACGAGGCGGTCTGCTTACAAATCTATTGGAAACCAACACAAGGCATCTGCTTACTAATCTATTGGAAACCAACACAAGGCCGTCTGCTTACAAATCTATTTGAAACCAACACAAGGCGGTCTGCTTACAAATCTATTGGAAACCAACACAAGGCAGTCTGCTTACAAATTTATTGCAAACCAACACAAGGCGGTCTGCATACAAATCTATTGGAAACCAACACAAGGCAGTCTGCTTACAAATCTATTGGAAACCAACACAAGGCCGTCTGCTTACAAATCTATTGGAAACCAACACAAGGCCGTCTGCTTACAAATCTATTTGAAACCAACACAAGGCGGTCTGCTTACAAATCTATTGGAAACCAACACAAGGCAGTCTGCTTACAAATTTATTGCAAACCAACACAAGGCGGTCTGCATACAAATCTATTGGAAACCAACACAAGGCTGTCTGCTTACAAATCTATTGGAAACCAAACCAACACAAGGCCGTCTGCATACAAATCTATTGGAAACCAACATAAGGCGTTCTGCTTACAAATCTATCGGAAACCAAACCAACACAAGGCCGTCTGCTTACAAATCTATTGGAAACCAACACAAGGCCGCCTGCTTACAAATCTATTGGAAACCAACACAAGGCCACCTGCTTACAAATCTATTGGAAACCAACACAAGGCATTCTGCTTACAAATCTATTGGAAACCAAACCAACACAAGTCAGTCTGCTTACAAATCTATTGGAAACCAACTGTCACCAACTGGCTGGGGTTAGATCCCAGATGGGCAACCACTCAGCCAAAATCATTTTCTTCTACTGGTGTTTAGTTCTGGATGCAGTTTAAGATCCCCTAACTCTGTCAGAAGGGACTAGTTACCACCCAGATCCCAGAGAGAAAACGTGGAACAAATGTCTGTTATGCTGATTTAAGACACTGTCCCTGATACTCAAGAAAACAGCCAAGAAGTGGCTCGTTGAAGATAGAATATATCTATATAGTTTTGGCTGTACTTGGTATCACCAGAAGTGAGAAAGGAGGAGTTAAGACATGCAACGTAATCTGGTTACTTATGACTGCATAGGCAAGATACCTCCCGGACATAGATTCCCACTTCTGGATAATATGTGCGAACCCCCACTAAATGATACAATAATGTGTGTACTTGATTAAGCTACACAAACATTTATAAACATTTAGAATTATACGGACAAATTGAGTTTTAAAATACAACAACTGTGTTTATTATTGCTATTGATGATCATATGATGATGATGATTATATTATGGTATACGTAACTCATCTGGCTGAAAAGCTCAGAAGCACATAGGTCATGCTTCCCCCAGTGAGACGCAGTTCACTGTCAGATTGAAGGAGTCCAAATTGGTCCCTTCACAAGGCTAAGTCACTTCCGGATATGGGTTGTTGACTGTCCATTGCTCCTAAGAGATCTGGAATGAAACGAACGGAGATGGGTAGTATCTACGTCTACACATCTCAAACACATATGTCTATACATTCATATAAACATACATTCAAGTCATAATATATGATGGTATGATGATAGATGATGGCATGTTACATAAACATATATCAGTTCTAAATAAATAAATATATATGTATATATTAATAAAACTATTTAGAACATCTATAGCTCAAAACATACATATTCATATACATTTGTGTAATGGAGTGTTTCCCATATAAGTTCACCTCACTTACTCTTTCCCTTTCTGATTCATTCATACTGTCTTGTCGGAAGGGCTGGTCGCACAGTCCTGTCGAACATTAAATGCCTTCCCTGAATCTGTCTGGGATATTGAATGTCCTAAGTCATGTCTGTCCTCATGCAGACATCATGCAGACAAGGTGAACTGGTGCCATTCCTCAAACCAAGTGGTTTCACCACAATCTTGGTAGGCACTCAAAGTGTTGGTCCAAATAATCAACGTTAATTTGGACGCTATCAAGAGACTGGGAGCTCTCAGGAATTTCTCCTAAGTAGTCAGTCTCCCCAATGTTTAACATCATACAGGATGAATCTAAATGTATCTCCTGTACATGCATAAGCCACACGCTCATGTAGCTTGGATAATGGATTTCTCCAAATTATCACATACAACAAATCAGACAACCAAGTGGTGAATGAAAGAAGAAAATAGTTCTCAGTGAAATCGTAAAGCTAGAACTGGAACATTAAGTACAAAGAAAATCCACCAGTGTAAAGTTTGGGAGAATATGCAGAACACGAAACTACACAAGCCTTCAGACTAGCAGACAACTAATCAGAGTAATGGTCTTACCTGGGTTATAGCTAGGAAATCCTGTCATACGACTTCGTACAGAAGTCCAACAGAACGAAATGTTAATATTTCTCCAGTAGGTATCCTAAGAATGCTATTGTGAATTTGCGTCTGAAGTCTTGCTGGCCATGCATGTAATTTTATTCTAGTCAATTCCTGGCTAGTTTCCAGGTTGGTTAATTAATATGTCCAAGTTCCTGTTAGCTCCACCTATTTTTCCATGTAAGATGATTTACCTAGATGGATTAAGTGCCAAATTCTTTTCACCCCTCCTCCTTTCCTGTGAAGGGTAGTTTCATCTGTCAATCAAATTGACCGATGCCCCCCACGCCTGAAACAATGAAACCTGCTTTGGCGGCAATGCAGTTGCGGCATTACATTCCAATAGGCTGGTAACACCAGCCTTCCCGGTTGCTGGCATGAATGTGTCAGCCATGTGTTTCTACTTTGCCCCGTAGTATTGGGGAGAGGTGTTAAGCATCTGGTCCTAATTGCTCCTTTGTGGTGGCAATTACAGACGTCCCGGCTCCACAAAGTCTGGACTTTTAGATAGGTGTTAGGCCTGCATTAAATTGCCGTTTTTGGATCACACGGGGTTCTGTTGAACTAAGGTGTTAGGTGTCTATTCCAACCGCAGGCTTGTAAACTAACACGTCAATCTCAACTGACTGGCTCCGCGATGTATCAACGCCGTCGGCCCCAGCCTAGATTTCACACTTTGTCTTTCTCGTCCCTTGTACTGAAAACAATGAGTTTTCAACCTTTGATAGCGCCCGCCCCGACTGGTGCCGTGGTGTCTGGGTTTTAACTTTGATCTGGACATCAAAGCTTTCTCAGACCTAGCATTACAGAAATGATGGGGCGTGCGTGGTCAAAATGTATTTTCCTCTTGTTTTCAAGTTTATTGCATTTCTATCATTTTCTGGTGGACGTTTATGCTTTTAGAGAATGATAGAAAAATAATGTGGGCTCTTTAATTCCTTTTTAACTTGGGTAATTATGATGCTGCCGGGGCTGTCCCGCCACATAGCTCTCCAATTTAAGTAGGTTCATTAATGAAGCCTATAACAGAGCCTCGGCAGCATTCAAGAATGTATCTAAGTTCTCTCCGTTCTCCAACTGCCTCCAAGTCTGGATTCCCAATATTCTTTGTGGCAGTGGGATGTTCTATGAGTCAAAAGAAATATCCCATGTCCATTCTCCCAGGATAAATCTTGCAAATCTTTGCTCCTGGTGTTGTGTCGGATTTCCAGGCTATTGATCGGTAATGTCCTGTCCTCTGGAGGTTTTACTTTTTCCCAGCCGGGAAATTGCAAAATGTATAACAAGATTCTCCGGCGCCGCAGAGAGACTGTTATTTTCCACTCAATTTCTGGCCCTTGTCCTATAAGCAGAGGAAGTGCCATCAGTGTTTTCTTAAAAGAATTGGTCGCAGTACTGTTGCTCCATTTTCTTTTCCTCCGTCGGCCAAAGATCATAATAAAATCCTTTAATCTCCTCCTTTTGGCAGGAAATTTGCTAAACATCATAATTTTATGATGTGCATTCAACTCGTACTTGCCTCTTTCTTGGTAGGATGTCATTTTACTACCTCTTGATTTAAGAGTTTTCTTCCTTCGATAATTATTTATCCAGGTGCGTTCCTCTTCAACAGAGTTCCATTTTGAATCTGTGTTTGAAAGTATAAGGCTAGTAGAAGTTGTCCAGCTTTGAGAAATCATGTTGTTCCCCAAGAACTGTGAATTTGTATCACTCCTTGTAGAAGTATACATAAACAGCTGTTCTCCCCATCCAACATTGGTTGAAGTGAAAGGTAAACAAGGTCCTGAGTGTTGAGTATACCAACCGCTCCGGTTTTGTTCCGCTGCAGAGTCCATCATTTGTGATCCCCTGTTAGCTTCAGCTGTGTTGATGATAGGCATTACCTTCATCCTGTCCAAAGAAGTATTTTCTTCTTTGTTGTTAGCAGACATGTTTATCGTCCCTGAATCAGAGTCTGTGGTATAACCTACATGAATGCTTTGTGTATCTTGAGTTTCCTTTTCGAAAGACTCCAAGATACTGACATCGTAAGAATTCTCCTCCGTGTCTTGTTTGTCCTCCATGGCTGGGCTCTCTTGTGCCAAGTCCAATTGAGGTATTCTCTCCCTGGTCTGGTTTTCTTGTTCCAAATCCAATAGAAGTGAATGTTGTGGGATGTCATTTTCAATGCCATATCCCACCTGAGATAAGTAATTCAAACTGATAATTATTTCATCTTATGTGGCCACACCGTGAGAAACAATGGAATCCTGTTTTACATCCATTCCGGTCTCAGTTGAATTCATTTCCACTCCTAGTTTCTCTGAACTGAAGGGAATAAAAGAGTCGGGTAAGGTCTCGCCTTCGATCTCTTTAATAGTTTTCCTCAGGTCCTCCTCCTCCTGGATTTTTCTCCTTTGGGAAGTCTTAGGAAGCTCCTGAGATTGCTGGGTTGCCAAGCCAGCTAATCCGCTTTCATTGCGGTGTAAACATTTATCACGTTTGTGACTGTTTACCGAACGCTTGGTACATTTATTCCTATTCCGTTTATTTTTAATATTTTTAGGAATAGGCGAGGGAAGCATCTGCCTTTCTGTGCGCAAGTTTTTGTTTTTCTGAGCCATGGGGATTGGCGAAGGAATGCATGCCTCTTCTTTGTGACGGTCAGCTTCCCCGCTTTCTATCAGAGTTTCGGCTTGAGTGATTGGCTTTTCCTCAATCGAGCTGGTAGATTCCTCCACGTTCAGTATTTCAATTTGCTTCTTCTTCATCTCATCTTCTTCAGCTTTGTGACGCATATCTGCTTCTAATTCTGCAACTCTTTTCATCATCTGCTCATCTTCTTTGTCCCACCAATCCATTTCTTCTCTAATAAATAGTTCTAGCTTCTCTCCTACTAAGCCGAGCCTTATGCCCCATCCTCTAGCGGACTCTAAGAAATCTGTGCGTGCATCCATGATCTCTTCTCAGCTTAAACTCAGGTAAGTAATTATATTATTACCCTACAGAGAGCTAGTCAGATTTATGCTAGAGCAGGATAGTGACAAGAGGAACAGACACTGCTATGAGAATGATAGTAGTGAATTAGAGTGAGAAAGTTGATGCAAAGCAGTCCGTCATACACTGAATTAACTAAGAATTATCAAATTATTCATGATTAAATCAAATGATAAAGCATGTAATCAAAAAATCATCAAGTAAATCATCAATAAACTAATTAATATCACTAATTAATGTGATTATTAATTCTACAGTGGTGAATGATGTAAATTAACTCATATGATATTATCCATTATTAACTTTTTAACAAGTTATTTAAATTCTACAGACTTCCCTAGAAACAAATTCCTAAGTTAATACTTAGCAAATGTAATGGGTGAAGAATGAAAGAATGGTTTATGAAAATCAATAGTCTAGAATTTATTCTCTGATTCTATCATGGATGAGAAGTCCTGATGTGTCAAAATCTTGCCTACAATCAAGCAAGCTATTACATTAGAAATAAATTATAACTAACTAATGCTGCTAAGAATGTAAGTGAGAATTACCTAGGTTCTAACCATGGGCAAGACCAGAATAATACCAGACTAACAGATTTGAAATAGGTTCGTTCCTTGCGAGCGAACCAAGTTTTCTAGGGTTTACTCCCGTATTCTATAGCGGGCGAGCAGACCACTAGGCTTTAGGGTTTACTCCCGGATTCTATAGCGGACGAGCCGTCCCAATATGTCACCAACTGGCTGGGGTTAGATCCCAGATGGGCAACCACTCAGCCAAAATCATTTTCTTCTACTGGTGTTTAGTTCTGGATGCAGTTTAAGATCCCCTAACTCTGTCAGAAGGGACTAGTTACCACCCAGATCCCAGAGAGAAAACGTGGAACAAATGTCTGTTATGCTGATTTAAGACACTGTCCCTGATACTCAAGAAAACAGCCAAGAAGTGGCTCGTTGAAGATAGAATATATCTATATAGTTTTGGCTGTACTTGGTATCACCAGAAGTGAGAAAGGAGGAGTTAAGACATGCAACGTAATCTGGTTACTTATGACTGCATAGGCAAGATACCTCCCGGACATAGATTCCCACTTCTGGATAATATGTGCGAACCCCCACTAAATGATACAATAATGTGTGTACTTGATTAAGCTACACAAACATTTATAAACATTTAGAATTATACGGACAAATTGAGTTTTAAAATACAACAACTGTGTTTATTATTGCTATTGATGATCATATGATGATGATGATTATATTATGGTATAAGTAACTCATCTGGCTGAAAAGCTCAGAAGCACATAGGTCATGCTTCCCCCAGTGAGACGCAGTTCACTGTCAGATTGAAGGAGTCCAAATTGGTCCCTTCACAAGGCTAAGTCACTTCCGGATATGGGTTGTTGACTGTCCATTGCTCCTAAGAGATCTGGAATGAAACGAACGGAGATGGGTAGTATCTACGTCTACACATCTCAAACACATATGTCTATACATTCATATAAACATACATTCAAGTCATAATATATGATGGTATGATGATAGATGATGGCATGTTACATAAACATATATCAGTTCTAAATAAATAAATATATATGTATATATTAATAAAACTATTTAGAACATCTATAGCTCAAAACATACATATTCATATACATTTGTGTAATGGAGTGTTTCCCATATAAGTTCACCTCACTTACTCTTTCCCTTTCTGATTCATTCATACTGTCTTGTCGGAAGGGCTGGTCGCACAGTCCTGTCGAACATTAAATGCCTTCCCTGAATCTGTCTGGGATATTGAATGTCCTAAGTCATGTCTGTCCTCATGCAGACATCATGCAGACAAGGTGAACTGGTGCCATTCCTCAAACCAAGTGGTTTCACCACAATCTTGGTAGGCACTCAAAGTGTTGGTCCAAATAATCAACGTTAATTTGGACGCTATCAAGAGACTGGGAGCTCTCAGGAATTTCTCCTAAGTAGTCAGTCTCCCCAATGTTTAACATCATACAGGATGAATCTAAATGTATCTCCTGTACATGCATAAGCCACACGCTCATGTAGCTTGGATAATGGATTTCTCCAAATTATCACATACAACAAATCAGACAACCAAGTGGTGAATGAAAGAAGAAAATAGTTCTCAGTGAAATCGTAAAGCTAGAACTGGAACATTAAGTACAAAGAAAATCCACCAGTGTAAAGTTTGGGAGAATATGCAGAACACGAAACTACACAAGCCTTCAGACTAGCAGACAACTAATCAGAGTAATGGTCTTACCTGGGTTATAGCTAGGAAATCCTGTCATACGACTTCGTACAGAAGTCCAACAGAACGAAATGTTAATATTTCTCCAGTAGGTATCCTAAGAATGCTATTGTGAATTTGCGTCTGAAGTCTTGCTGGCCATGCATGTAATTTTATTCTAGTCAATTCCTGGCTAGTTTCCAGGTTGGTTAATTAATATGTCCAAGTTCCTGTTAGCTCCACCTATTTTTCCATGTAAGATGATTTACCTAGATGGATTAAGTGCCAAATTCTTTTCACCCCTCCTCCTTTCCTGTGAAGGGTAGTTTCATCTGTCAATCAAATTGACCGATGCCCCCCACGCCTGAAACAATGAAACCTGCTTTGGCGGCAATGCAGTTGCGGCATTACATTCCAATAGGCTGGTAACACCAGCCTTCCCGGTTGCTGGCATGAATGTGTCAGCCATGTGTTTCTACTTTGCCCCGTAGTATTGGGGAGAGGTGTTAAGCATCTGGTCCTAATTGCTCCTTTGTGGTGGCAATTACAGACGTCCCGGCTCCACAAAGTCTGGACTTTTAGATAGGTGTTAGGCCTGCATTAAATTGCCGTTTTTGGATCACACGGGGTTCTGTTGAACTAAGGTGTTAGGTGTCTATTCCAACCGCAGGCTTGTAAACTAACACGTCAATCTCAACTGACTGGCTCCGCGATGTATCAACGCCGTCGGCCCCAGCCTAGATTTCACACTTTGTCTTTCTCGTCCCTTGTACTGAAAACAATGAGTTTTCAACCTTTGATAGCGCCCGCCCCGACTGGTGCCGTGGTGTCTGGGTTTTAACTTTGATCTGGACATCAAAGCTTTCTCAGACCTAGCATTACAGAAATGATGGGGCGTGCGTGGTCAAAATGTATTTTCCTCTTGTTTTCAAGTTTATTGCATTTCTATCATTTTCTGGTGGACGTTTATGCTTTTAGAGAATGATAGAAAAATAATGTGGGCTCTTTAATTCCTTTTTAACTTGGGTAATTATGATGCTGCCGGGGCTGTCCCGCCACACCAACACAAGGCCGTCTGCTTACAAATCTATTGGAAACCAACACAAAGCCGTCTGCTTACAAATCTATTGGAAACCAAACCAACACAAAGCAGTCTGCTTACAAATCTATTGGAAACCAAACCAACACAAGTCAGTCTGCTTACAAATATATTGGAAACCAACACAAGTCAGTCTGCTTACAAATCTATTGGAAACCAACACAAGGCCGTCTGCTTACAAATCTATTGGAAACCAACACAAGGCCGCCTGCTTACAAATCTATTGGAAACCAACACAAGGCGTTCTGCTTACAAATCTATTAGAAACCAAACCAACACAAGTCAGTCTGCTTACAAATCTATTGGAAACCAACACAAGGTCGTCTGCTTACAAATCTATTGGAAACCAACACAAGGCCGTCTGCTTACAAATCTATTGGAAAGCAAACCAACACAAGGCAGTCTGCTTACAAATCTATTGGAAACCAAACCAACACAAGTCAGTCTGCTTACAAATCTATTGGAAACCAACACAAGGCCGTCTGCTTACAAATCTATTGGAAACCAAACCAACACAAGGCCGTCTGCTTACAAATCTATTGGTAACCAACACAAGGCCGCCTGCTTACAAATCTATTGGAAACCAACACAAGGCCGCCTACTTACAAATCTATTGGAAACCAACACAAGGCGGTCTACTTACAAATCTATTGGAAACCAAACCAACACAAGGCGTTCTGCTTACAAATCTATTGGAAACCAAACCAACACAAGTCAGTCTGCTTACAAATCTATTGGAAACCAACACAAAGCCGTCTGCTTACAAATCTATTGGAAACCAACACAAGGCAGTCTACTTACAAATCTATTGGAAACCAACACAAGGCGGTCTACTTACAAATCTATTGGAAACCAAACCAACACAAGTCAGTCTGCTATCTATCTATTGGAAACCAACACAAGACTGTCTGCTTACAAATCTATTGGAAACCAACAGAAGGCCGTCTGCTTACAAATCTATTGGAAACCAACACAAGGCCGTCTGCTTACAAATCTATTGGAAACCAACACAAGGCCGTCTGCTTACAAATCTATTGGAAACCAACACAAGGCCGTCTGCTTACAAATCTATTGGAAACCAACACAAGGCGGTCTGCTTACAAATATATTGGAAACCAACACAAGGCGGTCTGCTTACAAATCTATTGGAAACCAAACCAACACAAGGTGGTCTGCTTACAAATCTATTAGAAACCAAACCAACACAAGGTGGTCTGCTTACAAATCTATTGGAAACCAACACAAGGCCGTCTGCTTACAAATCTATTGGAAACCAACACAAGGCCGTCTGCTTACAAATCTATTGGAAACCAAACCAACACAAGGCGGTCTACTTACAAATCTATTGGAAACTAACACAAGGCCGTCTGCTTACAAATCTATTGGAAACCAACACAAGGCCGTCTGCTTACAAATCTATGGAAACCAACACAAGGTGGTCTACTTACAAATCTATTGGAAACCAAGACAAGGCAGTCTGCTTACAAATCTATTGGAAACCAACACAAGGCCGTCTGCTTACAAATCTATTGGAAACCAAACCAACACAAGGCGGTCTACTTGCAAATCTATTGGAAACCAAACCAACACAAGGCGGTCTACTTACAAATCTATTGGAAACCAACACAAGGCAGTCTACTTACAAATCTATTGGAAACCAACACAAGGCAGTCTACTTACAAATCTATTGGAAACCAACACAAGGCAGTCTACGTATAAATCTATTGGAAACCAACACAAGGCAGTCTACTTACAAATCTATTGGAAACCAACACAAGGCAGTCTACTTACAAATCTATTGGAAACCAACACAAGGCAGTCTACTTACAAATCTATTGGAAACCAACACAAGGCAGTCTACTTATTAATCTATTGGAAACCAACACAAGGCAGTCTACTTACAAATCTATTGGAAACCAACACAAGGCAGTCTACTTACAAATCTATTGGAAACTAACACAAGGCGGTCTGCTTACAAATCTATTGGAAACCAACACAAGGCGGTCTGCTTACAAATCTATTGGAAACCAACACAAGGCAGTCTACTTACAAATCTATTGGAAACCAACACAAGGCAGTCTGCTTACAACTCGCTGGCAACTGTGTTTTGAACGCAGTATGTGGGATTACTTTCATAATCCCTTTGCTGCAATGAAAGAAGAACATTATATAGAAATATAAGGAGTCTGTGTTCTTTGGTGATGTAACAAAACAAGAGACATTGGAAAACATTGTATCAGCGATAGCTAAGGCAGAGCTAAGAGAAATTACGCTGGATGGACTGTGGTGAGGGAGTGGAGGAGTATCATCAATAGAACTGATCCAGAATGCCAAAGACCAAGATCTGTGGAGATAAATAAACCAACGCCCATACCTGTTGAGAGTCTATAGGAGGAGACGGAGCACTTATGGAGATATATGTGTGATCTATAGGAGGAGACGAAGCGCTTGTGGAGATATCTACGTGTGATCTATAGGAGAAGACTGAAGCACTTGTGGAGATATCTATGTGTGATCTATAGGAGGAGACTGGAGCACTTATGGAGATATCTATGTGTGATCTATGGGAGGAGACTGGAGCACTTGTGGGGATATCTGTGTGTGATCTATGGGAGGAGACTGGAGCACTTGTGGGGATATCTGTGTGTGATCTATGGGACGAGACTGGAGCACTTGTGGAGATATCTATGTGTGATCTATGGGAGGAGACTGGAGCACTTGTGGAGATATCTGTGTGTGATCTATGGGAGGAGACTGGAGCACTTGTGGAGATATATGTGTGATCTATAGGAGGAGACTGGAGCACTTGTGGAGATATCTATGTGTGATCTATGGGACGAGACTGGAGCACTTGTAGGGATATCTGTGTGTGATATATGGGATGAGACTGAAGCACTTGTGGAGATATCTATGTGTGATCTATGGGAGGAGACTGGAGCACTTGTAGGGATATCTGTGTGTGATATATGGGATGAGACTGAAGCACTTGTGGAGATATCTATGTGTGATCTATGGGACGAGACTGGAGCACTTGTGGAGATATCTATGTGTGATCTATGGGAGGAGACTGGAGCACTTGTGGAGATATCTGTGTGTGATCTATGGGAGGAGACTGGAGCACTTGTGGAGATATATGTGTGATCTATAGGAGGAGACTGGAGCACTTGTGGAGATATCTGTGTGTGATCTATGGGACGAGACTGGAGCACTTGTAGGGATATCTGTGTGTGATATATGGGATGAGACTGAAGCACTTGTGGAGATATCTATGTGTGATCTATGGGAGGAGACTGGAGCACTTGTAGGGATATCTGTGTGTGATATATGGGATGAGACTGAAGCACTTGTGGAGATATCTATGTGTGATCTATGGGAGGAGACTGGAGCACTTGTGGGGATATCTGTGTGTGATCTATGGGACGAGACTGGAGCACTTGTAGGGATATCTGTGTGTGATATATGGGATGAGACTGAAGCACTTGTGGAGATATCTATGTGTGATCTATGGGAGGAGACTGGAGCACTTGTGGAGATATATGTGTGATCTATAGGAGGAGACTGGAGCACTTGTGGAGATATACGTGTGATCTATAGGAGGAGACGGAACACTTATGGAGATATATGTGTGATCTATGGGAGGAGACGAAGCGCTTATGGAGATATCTATGTGTGATCTATAGTAGGACATTGAGTGCTTATGGAGATATATGTGTGATCTATAGGAGGAGACGGAGCGCTTATGGAGATATATGTGTGATCTATAGGAGGAGCGGCTGGCCGAGAGGCTAGAATGCCGGACTCTCATTCGCGAGGCCCGGGTTCGATCCCTCGGTAAGGTGTCGGATTTTTTTCTGTCGGGGGCAAAAAGAAAATCCTAACCTGCACAGTTTGCGGCGACTGCACTAGCCAGGCGGCCTTTATTCCTCAGGCTCAAAGACCCCTCTGCCATATACCGCAAGGTACTATATTGGCAGTAAATGACAGTTATCTATAGGAGGAAACTGGAGCACTTGTGGAGATATCTATGTAGAGTGACACCAAAATCTAACAAACCATGTTGTACACATTAATGTGTTTAATCTATAACTATTGTACTTTATCTTGCTATAGGGATCAAAGCAGAACAACCCAGACGCCGTCCCCTGTTGATGATTTCTTGAACGACTCAGGTAGAAGTGAGATCATGGCATGGAAAACAGCCAATCAGGAATTAGCGAGCACTTTGAAGAATCTTCGCATGCTTGAGAGGCATATGTACAGTAAGAATTCTGTTTGCATTTAATTTCAACTGTTATGTTTCAGTGAGTTCTCAGCTGAAACATGCTTTAATTGTAGTTTATGTTTATGATAAAGTAGTAAATCTGTGAACGAACTTAGTTATTATTTCCTCTTCCTTCTTCTTCATTTTCTTGAAGAAGAATTCTTTGCTCGAACAGTGTCTTGATTTATTTTTATTATTAGTTTGTTTGTAGTTTTTTATTATAACAGAACGTATATTGCCCCGGGAAGGTTAACCCGGTCAACAAATGCCCGCAGAAGTCGGATGTGTGGGCCTAACGGCGCAAGAACGCAGCTCTGCTGTGTAAACAGGCACAACGCAGTCACATCCGGAAAAAAAATCCGGATGAACGCAGAAGAAGAAGAAGAATGTATATTGTGGGGAAATCTGTCAGCCTGCTAAGGTCCCAGACTGTAGAGGAAATCTGTACCATGTGTTGTGCACACATAGAACCTCTTATTTTGTAACCTATCAGCTGTCCTTCAAAATGGGTGTGAACCCAGCACTTGTGAACAAGAAATAGATTTCATACCTCCAAACTGACATGGCCGCTTCCCTGACAAAATTGTTAAATGAGAAGATCTGCCAGAGTTGGAATGTTTATAGTATGTGTGTGATTGAGAGTGGACAATCCTGTCCAAATACTGCTATCTTGACATGTCATCTCTTTAACATGGATCCTGACATGGATGGAGTCCAAGATCATGAATGAGCGAATTAGGTGGCCACCAGGGCACCAATCATAGGGGATCTGAGGATGGATAAAACACCTCATATGTGTCACTATTGACAGGTGCTACAAACGGATACAGAGCTGAACAAATCAGGATACAGAGCTGAACGAATCAGGATACAGAGCTGAACGAATCAGGCTGACTGATGCTTCACTCATCACTTGTGCCAGGCATGATCACAGACAAGGACATCATAAGCATGTGCATTCATAATCAGTGGGATTTTTAAACAAATATGCATGAATTTGTTTTAAACATGAAAATAAATGCAAACTGCTTACACAGCTTATGTATGGTGTACAAAATTGTGGTTTTCTCATACAAACTGAGATGTATTCTGGTGTAAATTGGAACTTGAGAGATGTGCAGTAAGCTGAACAGACTAGAGATCAGAAGACCACATTCTTCAAGACAACTGTTCAAAAATATATCCGAGTCAAATGTCTAGACTTCGTCACAGTGATATGACATGGAGGTCTACCACAGAAATACTGGAGGGCAAGATACAGAAGACAAATATGAAAGGACATCCAAGAAGCTACTACTTCACACAGACATGAAGACACATTGGGGTTTAGACTTACACTCAGCCGAAGAGAATTGCTGAAAGCAAAGGACGTGATCATAGACATCAAGCTCAGACTTTGGGTTGACTAATCTGGTGATGATGATGTTGATGAAATGTGTTCCGTTGTCATTTATCACCAGTAAGGTGATCTGACTGATTGTTTGATATCCCCAGAGATCTATGCGTCCCTGTTCCCTGAGACTGATGCCAGCAGTGATGGTTCATCTCATGCCCCTGCTAAACAACAGATGAAGCAGAAGCTGCTGGAAGATATTGAAAGGAAGTATGGATTTCAACCAATTGATCAACCAGCGTCTCCTGAAATGGAAGAACTTAGTGGACAATTTCACAATTAATTACGTAGTTCCAGCCAAAACAGATTGTATTTCTCTGTGTTAGAAATCTCAAATTAATATAAATGTATGTATTTAAGAAATGTGTTGTTTTAAGTGTCTTGTTTTTTAATGACTTTTCATTATGAAGCAAGTTTTTTTGTTTTGAGTTTTACGCTACAGCTGTGATGTTTATGTTATAACTTTGGCATTATATCTTTATTTTCCATTTGTATCTAGCATTCTGTTCTAATACAAGTACTTAAAATAACAACATTTGCCATGTTGATTGATTAATGTTAGAAAATTACTTGTATTATGACAGACAATTAATTAATTATAGAAAATTACTTACATTATAATATGTTGGATATTTGTTTAAGAGATGAAAGTTGTAACCATTTAGGTTGCTGCATTGCTTGTAACTGACGGTGCTGTGTTGTGATTTTAGTTCTTCATGTCTGACCAACATTTACATCTGAACCCTTCCTGAGTTTTTATTTCTGGACTCATTTTTGAGGTTTATGTATTTTGAAATGATATTTCTTTTTGTTTTATATCACCACATAATGTTATTTTTGTGTTCTTGGTTTGCTTCATTCTTTGTCGTTTGCTTCTTATTTAATAGACTTTAAGGCATCAATCAAGATTGGACAAAACAGACATGTGGTATAAGAAAAACGGATAAGTGGTATAAGAATGATGATGTTGATGATGGAAATCTCTGTCCTATTGAGATGTTCACTTATGTACAGGTGGATGGAATCAGGTACTGTCACTGACTGGGTTTCATGGAAGCAACACTCGGTCTGAGTATATTGGTGAGTTGTGCCAGTGGGATGTGCAACATGGTTGGACACCATCATTGTAGAGAACTGAAGTGGCTCTCCTGCAGTCTCACAGTGACTAAGTTTGTACTCCATGGCTGACTTCATCATAGTAGTAGTTGTAATAGTAGTTGTTGTAGTCAAACCTGCCGATACAGGTTGTTCATGCTTGTACAACTTGATTAATTCAGGACTGGTGATGACATAGTTCCACCCAATAGGCAAATAACATACTCATTCCCAGCATACAAGTGATCTCTTCAAGCAGTGAGTGCAAGTCTTGGGTGCTGTTTATCTACCATCATCACAGGGAACAGTTCTTGCAGTCTCATAGCAATCACAGTTTGAGTCCTTGACAGCTGAGACCATGGTTGATCCTTCCTTCATTAGCCAGACTATCTGCCCAGGATGCCCCAAGTGGATGGGAAGAGATGTCTTAGTATAAACCATCAGCACCTGTACATCACAGCTGCAGGTATGCATGGCCGAATAGGTAAGAACACATGTTCTTAAACATTCGGTGTGCTGATGCCGAGGTAAGCGGTTCAACCCCTACACCGGACAGCTGGACTAATATGTTTAGCTGTCGTCCTTGACTTGGGGATGTAAATTACAAGTACCTCTGATGTCAGAATGGGTTCGCCTGATGGTGAGGGACACTGTTAATAGGGAAAGCTAATCCATACACAAAATTTAGTCCAGCACTACTATAAATAGTGTGTATGGACTACGCTTGAGTTCAAAATGAGCAAGCACAAAATTAAAAACATCACAGCTGAGACTATGGCTGATCTTCCCTTCATTAGTCAAACCAGCGTCCTTATGTCCTGCAGGTAGGTGAGGGGTAGGGGTGTGTGTGTGGTCAGTGATGTACCAGTGCGTCTAAAACATCAGTAGCATTTTTATGCATCTCAATGTGTCAGAAGAGACCATTGAGGATTAACAAGCTGATTACAAAAGCCTGCAACCTATTCCAGTCACATATATGAAACTAATTATCATACATAACAGTGTTGTTAGAATGCAACACCAACAACGACCATCACTGGCCTTAGATCAAAGATCATCTGCGACGAGACCAAGAGGACGTCCGAGAAAAAAATGGATTGACGACATCAAAGAAATTGTTTAATCACACGGAATGACACTATCCAGTGCCACCCACCAGGTGCTGGAGCGCAAATTATTCCTCCCCACGACGCTTGACGGCAGAAGTGGAAGATGATGATGATGAACAGTGTTTCAGTAAAATTCATCAGTCACAAGGCATGGCTGTGAGGGTTCCATGAAATGTATTCCAATGACTTTAAGAGAATGAAATATAGTCATTGTCTGACTCCCACCTGTTGCCATAACATGTTTCAAGGGTTCACTTAAATTAATGAGGTGTGTTGACCAAATTCCTTGCCTTACTGGTATTTACCTTCTCTAACTCAAGACAATGCTAGGCACCATTGTACATCGTTGAGTCAAAGCCTTATTTCAAATCATGTCAGTAAAGTACAAGGGCTATTCCAAAATCAACCTCCGATTCTTCTTCTTCAGCATTCCGAGCCTTTGATGTTCTTTGCTGCAGATACAAGCCGTCTCCATTCGTCTCTCTGGTTGACCTTCTCTTGCCAGTCGCTGATTACAAGTGCTTGTAGGTCTGTATGTATATTATCTCTCCACCGTCGTCTTGGTCTACCTCTGGGTCTACGGTCATTTATTTCCTGAGTGTAAGCGAGTTTTGTTTCCCTATTATCTTCCACTCTTTCTATATGCCCCAGCCACTGCAGTCTATTAGCCCTTGTGATACCAGTGATTAGCGGGCACTTAAACAGATCATAAATGTTTTTGTTACTTCTTCTTTTCCACTCTCTACTTTGTGTATCCCTAATGGGCCCAAAGATGCTTCTTAAGACTTTGTTCTCAAAGGTTTGTAACAAGGCTTCGTCTCCTTTAGTTGTACTCCAGGTTTCAGAGCCATACAGCACAACTGGTCTTGGTGTTACGAGATAGCGCATTTGATTTTAGTAGATGTTGTAGTACATAATATATCTTATTTCTAGAGTTGATTCTAGCTTGTATTTCTTCCCTTATTATGTTGGAGCAGTTGAAGATTGTACCCAGGTATTTGTATGTTTCCGTTCTTTTAATGGTCATATTATCTATTTGTATGTGGCCAGAGTTTTTAGCCATTCCTTCTCTTGAAATTACCATATATTCTGTCTTATCCAATTGGCAGGTAAAAATAAACCAGTTGCCATAGTGACACCATTCATTGCTTGCATCATTCAGTAGTCTTTTAGCTCACTACACATCAACATAGTGTCACATTTGTTCAGTGGTTCACAAATTGCGAACGAATAAACATGGACACCGTTATTGCCTTTCCTGCCAGCTGAGAAATTTGTGGTGTAATTCATTTTCTTCAAGCAGAAGGTCAAAATGCGGGCTAGTTTCATCGTTGATAGTGTCATGTGTGTGGTGATAACGTTATGATTGACAGTTCTGTGAGGGATTGGTGCAGAAAATTCAGAGATGGGCTTGAAGATGTGCATGATGAGGGTGGACAAGGATGACATTCATGTGTGACAGATGAGCTCATTCAAAAAGTTGACAAGTCGTAGTCAAAAAGCGCCATTTCACAATTTCAGATCTTTCTACAGAATTTCCACAAATTTCTAAGACTAGTCTGTTTCGAATTGTCACAGAGAGGTTAAGTTACCATAAGTTCTGTTCACGGTGGGTACCAAAGCAACTGACTAATGTTCACAAAACTCAAAGAATGGGCTCAGCTTTGATGTTCCTTCTGCGCTACTGGGAAGAGGGGGATGCATTTCTCGACAGAATAGTGACGGGACGAGACATGGGTTCACTTCATTAATGCAGAGATGAAGGAACAGTCAAAACTGGATGCATACTCATTCTCCAAACAAGCTCAAAAAATTCAAGCAAACATTTTCGTAATGAAAAATGATGGTTACAGTGTTCTGGGATGGCAAAGACATTTTGTTGATGGCATTCATGACCCTAAGGACCACAATAACATCAGAAGTTAATTGTGAAACACTAACAAAGCTTTTTCTGTCATTCCAAAACAAAAGGCGTGGAATGCTCATCAGTGGCATCATTATCCTACATGACAAGACGCAGTCCCGCACTACTGCTAGCACAAAGGCTGCACTTGAGCAGTTGAAGTGGGAAACTGTTAACCACTCCCCCTTACAGCTCGGATTTGGAACCAAGCGATTACCATCTCTTCAGCAAGATAAAGGTCTGGCTGGCTACCCAGAGCATTGACACCACCAAGGAGCTCATGGATAACAACTGGCTAAGTAACCTGGCGGCGCCGTTCCTTGACAAGGGGTTACAAAAATTCGTGCCACGGTACGACAAGTGCCTGAATTTAGGTGGTGACTGTGTGGAAAAGTTATGCAGTGATGTATGTAACTTTTTTATGTATTTAAATGTTACAGACAATTGGTTTACATTTTTACCAGCCAATTGGAGGTTGATTTTGGAATATCCCTCGTAGTATAAACAGTAAAGACAATCTCTTAACATATACTTCTATGGGGAGGGGGGGGGGGTGAAAAGTGAAAACATTTAACATTCACACATACTAGGTCGTAGTATTATGAAGTAGGTAACTACCCATGGTCCTCATCTTGTGCATGCCAGATACATGTCTGATACCCATGCCATGATACTGGGTACAACTGGGACTTGTGTGGGTCCTCATCTTGTGCATGCCAGATACATGTCTGATACCCATGCCATGAGATTGGCTACAACTGGGACTTGTGTGGTTAGAGAAGATACCACTTCAATTGGGTGTTGAACCCAGGCTGTTAAGCCGTATGCTGAAGTGTAATATTTTGACATCTGAATGTATTTCTATAATAAAATGTTTTATCAAGCCACAGTGAAATCATCATCAACATCATCAAGTCACTTGCCAACTGGCCTGGACAATCATGCTTCTCCACATCTTGCGACCTCCAACAGCGAGTCAGGTGAAATAACTAAACTCAATGTTAGCTATACACATATCATGTTGCAGTCACTGAGTTTTCATGTATCTGTAAGAGCATAATGTTATAGAAGCCAATGTTAATGCACTTGACATTGATGTCTTCACGGATTGCATATCAATTTCTAGCCTGACTGCACTAGAAAAGTGCACAATTGCACTGAAACACGGTGTGTATCAACATTACATCTATATTACCAGATTAAATTGTCACAGGCAGCCAGATTTTATATACATATATAATGGACCAGTCATGGAGATTTCGTAATCAACTTGGTGAATAAACAAGCACAATTTCAGCAACACACAGGGACTTATGAAAATGTGACGGGGTCAGAAACAAGCCAGACATATCAATGGTTACAACCTGACTATTATATGCAACACACAAAAGAACAACATTTCTTTTGAGACTGGTGCTCTGTTCAGCATGCTGAAGGTGTGTTAATCAATACATTCACTTGTTTTGTTGCTCTATATCAATCAGCATGGAAGTCAATGGGAAACCACCACATTCATTTTTCAGGAGTAAGTTTATGAACTGTCACAAAGCTAGTGTTAGTTTTACAGTGGAGTGATGTGTTGAAAGACCGAGACACCAGTCTTCACATTCAATAAGCTAACATGACAGGACACATATCAATCAGATTATGTGTATGCATATTATTTACAGTATGTAACTGTAAGGTACCGACAGTATCAAAGAGGTGCCATATTTGTTTCTACTGCATGCACTGTTTAGTCCTTGTTTGTCATGTATGTTGTTAGGTGCCTTATCCTTGCTAACCACACGTGTGTGTGATCAGCCGAGCATCTCAGACTGGCCTCACTTGTGGTAGTAGCAAGCAGGCAGAGAGGTGGGTAGGAGCAGTCCATGTGTATGCACAGTGTTCTAGGGAAACTGTCAGTGTTGCTGCAGTTCAACATATGCTGGGGAAGACTGACCACTTAGTGGTGTGTAATAAGTGAAATTACAACTGTTTCTAGATCATGAATCTGTTTGTCAGATGGTATAAATGTGTAGCCTGGTTTTATAGGTGTACAATTATAAAGATCTGTGAATGTAAAACAGTGAATGCAAATTAAGTTAATTAGTTGCATATCTTTTACAGGAGGTAGCAATCAAACCCAGCATTTTTTCACTGGTAGTGATTCCTGGGCAAGTTTATGTTCAGTAGTTTGCCAATGCTTTCTGAACGACCGGCACCCATACCATTTAATAAAAAAGCAACACATGGCAGTCTGGTGCCAAATCGCACACAGCTGTATTCTGAATGCGGTAGGCAGGATTACAAAATGCGCTCTGTAAATCATTTACCATGGAGCCAGTGCTAATTGAGTAGCCATGGTAAAGAACATTCATTCATAGCCTGTCCTGTCCCACCTTGGGGTAGTGAAATACAATTCTATGTTGTTTTCATTAGATAGACATGGATTTGTTTGCACACACACAACACTCTCTCTCTCTCTCTCTCTCTCTCTCTCTCTCTCTCTCTCTCTCTCTCTCTCTCTCTCTCTCTCTCTCTCTCTCTCTCTCTCTCTGTGAGGGAGAGAGAGAGAAATCATTTGCCAAATCAAATGCACATTTGCAGTAATCCTAATAGCAGGAAAGAGGTGTGAATGTATGTAGCAGGAAGCTAGGAGTGTGGCATAGAAGAAACAGAAACAGCAGTCTGAACAGTTGTTAGGAATCATTTGACATAGCTGGACGAGTTACCCCATCTTATGGGCATGTAATATTACATTGATAACAATATCTACAACATTGGAAGGGATTATATTATATATAATAAGGACATTATGGTGAATGTTCACACAAACCAGATTCACAATATTATCATCACAATTATTTCATTATACCTTTACATTCCTTGTGAAACATAGGGCTGAGGCAGTTGTTTGTCAGCATTTCATTAAGTCAACTGTACACATGTCATTCCAGGTTCCATGCACTTGTAGAGCTGCTGTTATCCACAGTCTCTCAGATCTTCCCACCATTCTTTCACCAGTCCAGTACACTGTTTGCTGTGTTTTTGTTTTATTTTTCCAGTGTACATCTGAATTGTAAACAATGAAATGCAAACAAAGAGCCAGAACCAACATTAGATTGTTACGGTTGCTTCCTATTTATAGCCATAAGCATGTGCATCTTACAATAGTAGATATGCTTTGTGATTGTTTTTGTTGTATTGTCTGTTTGCCGCAGAAGTCGGATGTGTCGGCCTAACGGCGCAAGAACACAGCTCTGCTGTAAACAAGCACAATGCAATCACGTCCGAAAAAAACAACTCCAGATGAACGCAGAAGTATTGTCTGTTTTTGAAGCTTTTCTGTTGCTGTTGTCTTGATGCATACAATAATATAACTATTTATCATGTCTAGTCTTAGACAGATTTGAGATTTTATTCCCATGTTCCTGCTTAACTCTGTTGATCTTCTATGCATGTGCAATGTCACATTAGGAACAAGTGTCTCAACAGATTGTCATAAGATTGATTATATCTTCACAATGTGTAATAATACAGTCCAATACTCCACATGTGTATTTCATCTCATGCTGTTGTGTAAATAATTAAATATGTAATATTGTTTTCACTTACAACAAATGCTAGTTTTTGTGTGTGTGTGTGTGTGTGTGTGGTGTGTTTTCTATATCACGTTTGTCATATAGATGGATATACGGGAGAGAAAGAGGGAAGCAGAACCACATGCATACATAACATACTCATAGACAATGGTCCCGAGGCAAACCTTCTGGCCAAGAGAAACAACAGTGAAAGATGAGCTCCATGGACTAGTTTTTTTTAATGTTGCACATCCCTTACAGGATGTTGCAGTCAACACCAGCATTTTTCAGCTGCCGTTGATGTACTAGGCAAAGTAGTTTGCCATTGCTTTATGAGCGACCGGCTCACATACCCACGTAAGTTACCAGCGTGGTGCGAACTACTGCTGATTCTCACGCAGCTGCATTGCTCACGAGAATATACAGGATTACGGAGAAAGATGTTAACGCCTACACCAGGGAGACCAGCTGGGTGAACTTAAAAAGACGGTGAAGTTTGTACAAGAGACAACATTGCTGATATGGACACATTTCAAGCCAATGAAAGAAGAAGTGTTTCCAAAACTATTTACTTTGAACCACACATTGAGAATGACAGTTTAGTGTGCTCCCGTGAATTTTTTATTCATAATAATTACCTTAAAAACAACAAATTTCTATACATAAATGCTATATAATATTATGCGTCATAAAGAACTTTTAAAGTCACAGCGTATCCATTAATATTTCAGTATCTCTGTGGCTGTTATACCAGTATGTTTACATCACATTTTCATGTGTTGGCAAATGCTGTCAACATGAAAGAAAAAAATACACAAACGCATGCATGTACGTAAATAAGTAAAGGTTCTATGTACATTTCAAAGGCATATGAGGCTTATTGTGCTCATCCCTATATAGACCACTCTGCACTCGATGGGTGGCGTGGTCAGTATCATGTCGGACACCAGGGTCCTCATGTTTTAGTACAAGTGCCAGGATCCTCATGTTTTAGTACAAGTGCCAGGATCCTCATGTTTTAGTACAAGTGCCAGGATCCTCATCTTTTGGTACAAGTGCCAGTGTCCTCATCTTTTGGTACAAGTGCCAGGGTCCTCGTGGTTTGGTACAAGTGCCAGGGTCCTCATCTTTTGGTACAAGTGCCAGGGTCCTCATCTTTTGGTACAAGTGCCAGGGTCCTCATGGTTTGGTACAAGTGCCAGGGTCCTCATCTTTTGGTACAAGTACCAGGGTCCTCATCTTTTGGTACAAGTGCCAGGGTCCTCATCTTTTGGTACAAGTGCCAGGGTCCTCATGGTTTGGTACAAGTGCCAGGGTCCTCATGTTTTGATACAAGTGCCAGGGTCCTCATGGTTTGGTACAAGTGCCAGGGTCCTCATGTTTTGATACAAGTGCCAGGGTCCTCATTTTTGGTACAATTGCCAGAGTTTGTCATCATGTTTGATACAATTGCCAGAGTTTTTCGTGATATTTGATACAAGTGCCAGAGTTTTTCATCATGTTTGATACAGTTGCCAGGAATTCCTCATTTTTTTTACAGATGTCAGGGTATACTCATTTTAAAAAAAATTGCTGCATATATTTTACAGGATGTCGCAGTCAACCCCAGAATTTTTAGGCTGTTTTTTATCTCTTGGCAAGTTTACGTTCAGTAGTTTGCCATTGTTTTCTGAATGACCAGCACTCATACCATTTTTATAAAAACCAGCGCAAGGCAGTCTGCTGCAAATCGCCTGCAGCTGTGTTTCGAACGCAATGTGCGGGATTACGAACTGCGTCCGTAACCCGTTCGCCACAGAGCCGGCTAATCTATATCTCTATAGAATATATGACACCAAGATGTCTTCTATATCACTGCAGAATATATGACACCAAGATGTCTTCTATATCACTGTAGAATATATGACACCAAGATGTCTTCTATATCACCGTAGAATATATGACATCAAGATGTCTTCTATATCACTGTAGAATATATGACACCAAGATGTCTTCTATATCACTGTAGAATATATGACACCAAGATGTCTTCTATATCACTGCAGAATATATGACACCAAGATGTCTTCTATATCACTAGAATATATGACACCAAGATGTCTTCTATATCACTGTAGAATATATGACACCAAGATGTCTTCTATATCACTGCAGAATATATGACACCAAGATGTCTTCTATATCACCGCAGAATATATGACACCAAGATGTCTTCTATATCACCGTAGAATATATGACACCAAGATGTCTTCTATATCACTGTAGAATATATGACACCAAGATGTCTTCTATATCACTGTAGAATATATGACACCAAGATGTCTTCTATATCACCGTAGAATATATGACATCAAGATGTCTTCTATATCACTGTAGAATATATGACACCAAGATGTCTTCTATATCACTGCAGAATATATGACACCAAGATGTCTTCTATATCACTGTAGAATATATGACACCAAGATGTCTTCTATATCACTGTAGAATATATGACACCAAGATGTCTTCTATATCACTAGAATATATGACACCAAGATGTCTTCTATATCACTGTAGAATATATGACACCAAGATGTCTTCTATATCACTGCAGAATATATGACACCAAGATGTCTTCTATATCACCGCAGAATATATGACACCAAGATGTCTTCTATATCACTGCAGAATATATGACACCAAGATGTCTTCTATATCACTGTAGAATATATGACACCAAGATGTCTTCTATATCACCGTAGAATATATGACACCAAGATGTCTTCTATATCACTAGAATATATGACACCAAGATGTCTTCTTTATCACTGTAGAATATATGACACCAAGATGTCTTCTATATCACTGTAGAATATATGACACCAAGATGTCTTCTATATCACTAGAATATATGACACCAAGATGTCTTCTATATCACTGTAGAATATATGACACCAAGATGTCTTCTATATCACTGCAGAATATATGACACCAAGATGTCTTCTATATCACTGTAGAATATATGACACCAAGATGTCTTCTATATCACTGCAGAATATATGACACCAAGATGTCTTCTATATCACTAGAATATATGACACCAAGATGACTTCTATATCACTGCAGAATATATGACACCAAGATGTCTTCTATATCACCGCAGAATATATGACACCAAGATGTCTTCTATATCACTGCAGAATATATGACACCAAGATGACTTCTATATCACCGCAGAATATATGACACCAAGATGTCTTCTATATCACTGTAGAATATATGACACCAAGATGTCTTCTATATCACCACAGAATATATGACACCAAGATGTCTTCTATATCACTGTAGAATATATGACACCAAGATGTCTTCTATATCACTGTAGAATATATGACACCAAGATGTCTTCTATATCACTGTAGAATATATGACACCAAGATGTCTTCTATATCACTGTAGAATACATGACACCAAGATGTCTTCTATATCACTGTAGAATACATGACACCAAGATGTCTTCTATATCACTGTAGAATACATGACACTAAGATGTCTTCTATATCACTGTAGAATATATGACACCAAGATGTCTTCTATATCACTGTAGAATATATGACACCAAGATGTCTTCTATATCACTGTAGAATATATGACACCAAGATGTCTTCTATATCACTGTAGAATATATGACACCAAGATGTCTTCTATATCACTGTAGAATATATGACACCAAGATGTCTTCTATATCACTGTAGAATATATGACACCAAGATGTCTTCTATATCACTGTAGAATACATGACACTAAGATGTCTTCTATATCACTGTAGAATATATGACACCAAGATGTCTTCTATATCACTGTAGAATATATGACACCAAGATGTCTTCTATATCACTGTAGAATACATGACACTAAGATGTCTTCTATATCACTGTAGAATATATGACACCAAGATGTCTTCTATATCACTGTAGAATATATGACACCAAGATGTCTTCTATATCACTGTAGAATATATGACACCAAGATGTCTTCTATATCACTAGAATATATGACACCAAGATGTCTTCTATATCACTAGAATATATGACACCAAGATGTCTTCTATATCACTGTAGAATATATGACACCAAGATGTCTTCTATATCACTGTAGAATATATGACACCAAGATGTCTTCTATATCACCACAGAATATATGACACCAAGATGTCTTCTATATCACTGTAGAATATATGACACCAAGATGTCTTCTATATCACTGTAGAATATATGACACCAAGATGTCTTCTATATCACTGTAGAATATATGACACCAAGATGTCTTCTATATCACTGTAGAATACATGACACCAAGATGTCTTCTATATCACTGTAGAATATATGACACCAAGATGTCTTCTATATCACTGTAGAATACATGACACTAAGATGTCTTCTATATCACTGTAGAATATATGACACCAAGATGTCTTCTATATCACTGTAGAATATATGACACCAAGATGTCTTCTATATCACTGTAGAATATATGACACCAAGATGTCTTCTATATCACTGTAGAATATATGACACCAAGATGTCTTCTATATCACTGTAGAATATATGACACCAAGATGTCTTCTATATCACTGTAGAATATATGACACCAAGATGTCTTCTATATCACTGTAGAATACATGACACTAAGATGTCTTCTATATCACTGTAGAATATATGACACCAAGATGTCTTCTATATCACTGTAGAATATATGACACCAAGATGTCTTCTATATCACTGTAGAATACATGACACTAAGATGTCTTCTATATCACTGTAGAATATATGACACCAAGATGTCTTCTATATCACTGTAGAATATATGACACCAAGATGTCTTCTATATCACTGTAGAATATATGACACCAAGATGTCTTCTATATCACTAGAATATATGACACCAAGATGTCTTCTATATCACTAGAATATATGACACCAAGATGTCTTCTATATCACTGTAGAATATATGACACTAAGATGTCTTCTATATCACTGTAGAATATATGACACCAAGATGTCTTCTATATCACCGCAGAATATATGACACCAAGATGTCTTCTATATCACTGCAGAATATATGACACCAAGATGACTTATATATCACTGTAGAATATATGACATCAAGATGTCTTCTATATCACTGTAGAATATATGACACCAAGATGTCTTCTATATCACTGTAGAATATATGACACCAAGATGTCTTCTATATCACTGTAGAATATATGACACCAAGATGTCTTCTATATCACTAGAATATATGACACCAAGATGTCTTCTATATCACTGTAGAATATAAATACATCCTACAACCTTTCAATAAAATGTGTATCTGCAGCAGGTATAGCAGCACAAAACCACCAGAAACAATCACTGACCACAGCTTAATATGTAGTATGTATAATGTTGCATATCCCTTACAGGACGTTGCAGTCAACACCAGCATTTTCCAGCTGCTGTTGATTTACTAGGCAAGATTACGCTCAGTAGTTTGCCATTGTTTTCTGAGCAATATGTAGTAACTACCCCAAAATCTTCAATGTTCAAGATGACAACTTGTGCCAGGAAGTTCTTAAAAAAACAACTTTATTTAGAACAATATTATACTGATTTAAACAATGCCGTGTGGTATTTTATATCATAGAATCAATCAATGAATCAGGTGTCTTCTCCGCAATGAAGGTTGGCTGCAATGGATCTCCAACACTGTCTGTCTCTCGCCCTAACTGTACATTCTGTCAGATTGATGTTCGTCCATCTCTTGATGTTATCTTCCCACTTGTATCGTTGTCTACCTCTTCTCGCTTGCCCTCAACCTTACCCTCAAGGATGGATTTTATAATAGTATCATGTCTTTTAATGTGGCCGAAATATTTCACTTGCCTCCTCTTTATTTCTTTCATCAACTCTCTCTTCATTCCCAGTTTTTCTAGAACCTCTGCATTTGATTGTTTTTGTTTCCATGAAATACGACATATTCATCTGTATATCCACATCTCCAGGGTTTCTATGTGACTTTCTAGTTGCTTGTTCAACGTCCAGACTTCCGCGCCACACAGTAGCGTTGAATATACGTAGCATTTGACACTTCTCATTTTTAATGCGCTGTTAATCTCTCTAGATGTTAATATTGATTTCATGCTGGTGAAAGCATTTTTGGCCATTCCTATTCTCTTTTTGATTTCTATTTCACTTCTGCCATCATCTGTTATTATATGTCCAAGACAGGAGGAACTTGTTACTTGTTCTAGTATCTCCCCATTTCCTGTGATTTTCATTCATGACCTTTCCTTTCCACTGCTAATTATCATAGTTTTTGTTTTTTGGGTGTTAATATCTAAGCCACATTCTGCACTATGCATGTTTACTTGTTCCACCTCGTCTTGTAACTCTTGCTCGCTTTCTGCTAGTAACACGGTATTGTCAGCATACGTAAGATTGTTTATGATTCTTCCATTAATGTTAAGTCCAGGCAGTTCAGCTTGTTTAAAAATTCTTTCTGTGTATTGGTTGAAGAGGCTTGGGGACAGTACACATCCCTGCCGTACTCTTTTTTATCTCTGTAGGCAATGAATAGTTATTTCTGCATCTAATAGACACCACTTGTTCCCAGTACAAGTTACCTATAAGTCTGATGTCCTTTCCGTCTACTCCTATATCTTGAAGGCATGTAATTAGTTGTTCATGTTCTACTCTATCAAAAGCTTTCTTGTAATCTATAAAACAAACATATATATTTTTCTGAACTTCTATATATTTTTCAATTAACACCCTCAAACAGGTAATTGCTTCTCTGGTGCCGCTGTTTTTGAGGAACCCAAATTGTTCTTCAGCTACTTCCTTTATTTTATGTTGAATTCTTTCTTGTATGACCTTGAGTAGTATCATCTCATCTTATTCCTCTTGTACCTTGCGGTGTTGAGGTGAAGTATAAACAGCGGGAGAGTGCCCGTTTATGGGCTTCATGTATCAATATTCCCATGGACTCTACTATTCCCTCTGTCCATCATTTACGTGATTGACCTCTTCCTCTGCTTCCCTCTGGTCTATACACCATTGCTTGTTGTGGTATACTGTTAGTTGGTAGCCTAGTTATATGACCAAACCATTTGACTTGCTGTCTTCTAATAAAATCTAGCGCTGCTATAACCCTCACTTTGGTGCTGATTTCTTCATTTCTGATTTTTTCTCTTCTTGATACACTGAGTATTTTTCTCATGAATCTCATGTCTGTTGCGATTTTTATTTTCTCTTTTTCTGTCATTGTTAAGATTTGGCAATGGTAGCATAAAGTTGGTAGGAAAATTGTTTTGTAAAGTGCTTACTTAGTAGTTATTGATACATATTTGTTCTTTAGTATTGGTACCATTTGTCCAATGAGTTGGTTTGCCTTATTGCATCTATTTTTGATCTCGTCATCTGCTTTGCCATTTGATGATATTATACTTCCTAGGTACTTGAAGCTCTTTACTTGTTTCAGGAGGTGTTCTTGTAGGTTCTTGAAGATTCATTGTTGTTTTTTCTTCTTTGGTTATAGTCATTACCTCTGTTTTACTTGTGCTAATTTTCATGTTTCATTTTTCCCTACACACTTCGTATAGACTATTCATGTGGTCTTGTAATTCTACTTCTGATTTTGCTATTAGTGCTTGGTCATCCGCATCATGACACCTTTATTTACTACCAGCAACCATTTTTCAATTATCTTATATCATTTTGTGACTTACTTGCTGACTTAACCTCATAGAGCAGAAATTGATAGCATCATAGCTGGTCTACTCATCTGCAACCTGGAGTTTATGTTTTAAGTCCCTCGCCAAGGTGGGATTTTTCATAACCACATGAGTCGACCCAACCTCATAAACTGAGTACCAAAAAGTATTATGGAAGTAAGTGGCGGGCATTATACTGACCACATCAGTGGCCTTTGGTCATGAAAATATGGGTTTAGGATCCATATTCTCACAATGGCCTGGAAACAGATCCTTTACCATTGTGTAACATTTTAATATGATACAACCGGGTATTAGAGACCTGGCATGTCACATGTATGTTCTGATGTTTAGATCTTCTGTCAAGATTTTCAGTCATCAAATTTTTTTAGAATTTTCATTATTTTTAATTAAGCTACAAACACAAATTGGTCATTGTTCCTCAAGTTTTTGTCTTGTTCAGACAGAGCAATCAAGCACTGATGCTACAGTGTATATAAATGATTATTAATTTATACCTAAACTTCTTCTTCAAACACATTGATATTTGAATGTCTTCAGTGTCGGCTGTCTTCATCATTCCCTATCTGCTGTCCATTTGTCATAATGTATCCTTTACCTCACTTCATAACATAAAATAAAATATGAAGTGTGTCTTTCGTATACTATCAGTAGATCTGCTTTTTTTAGAGGCATTATGCTGTTTTTATCCTCATAATTCCCTCCGCTCCCTGAAAACTGGCAGGCTGTTGTGACAGCTGGTTGTCTTACAGGATGCTAGTGCAAAAGCACTTCTTGTGTTCCTGCATATATGGTTTTTGTTGTAGTTGTTTTACCTGGTTTTACCTGCAAGCCCCATCAGATGTTTTGTGAACCACAGTTCAGTTTGCCACATCATGTGATTTATTGACACGCCCGTATTCCACATCCATCTGAATGCATTGGTAGTTTTGTCTCACTGTTTAAACATTGTTTTCTTTATTGACCAAGCATTTTAGTTTAGTTAAATTGTAACTTTTAAATGTTATTTTATGCTGAAGGAAACTTTCCCTTTTATGTGCATTATTATGCAAAATAATGTTGTTTAAAACTTTGTTAACAAAACAGCTAGTTACAAGGTAAACTTGATGCTGTTCATATATTGTACAGGGCTGTTTGTGAGCCATCAAGTTTTGTACAGAGCTGTTTATGAGACTATTGTTGTTTATCTGCTTATTTGTCTGTGCATATTTGATAATACAAATGTGTCACAATGTTATAGCTTGTGCTCTATGCTAAATAATTTACATGTTTGTTTATGAAACAACTTCTTGTTGTTTCAGAGAGAGAGAGAGAGGGAGAAAGAGAGAGAGAGTGTGTGTGTGTGTGTCTCTCTCTCTCTCTCTCTCTCTCTCTCTCTCTCTCTCTCTCTCTCTCTCTCTCTCTCTCTCTCTCTCTCTCTCTCTCACATTTACTCACTCATTCACTCACTCATTCTCACTCTGACTTTCTACTTACACACACATACACACACACAAACATACAGACATTTATCAATTGTGTACAAAGTCTACTTCTTAATCAGGGGCCCAGTCTGGAGCAGACATGGATGACCCTGACTCTCCAACCTGTCTTATCTCATATTTCCAGGAAATTTACGTTGGTTATATTATTGTTTGTCTCCCAGCCCTGTCAGCTGTCCACATACATATGTCTCTGTCTTCCTCTCTGGCCCAGTATTTCCCCACACAAGGCTGATTTTTTCTCTATTCCGCGTCTTCAATTGACATACCTAATAAAATGTATTTGTCTTTATAGTTTTGATGAGTGGTATTGTAACACCAGCACCACTCTATACCTCCATGTTTATTTACTTTTCTGTCTCGTTGCATTCTTCTCAAAAAGCACATCTCCACTGCCTCCAGTTTCTGCACATGTTCATGACTCATCAATCAACGGCACCCATCAGTTGAACAGGCCACGTGCAACATTTCGGTCAGATTCAGTCAGTCAAGAATTAGTGTATTTCATGGTGTTGGTCATTCTATTCAAATATTCTTTGAATACTGTGATTCTTGTCCTTACCTCTATGTAACATCTTCCTTCAGATGCTACTATGCAACTGTCAGAAAGGTGGGGGTTGCTGCTGCCCATTTATGTAATATCATGGGCTTGCAACCCCACTTGTCAGAAATTGACTGTTGTTGATCCCAGACCGGCAACCAATTTGTCAGAAGTGGGTGTATTACTTTCCCGAACGCAGCCAGGCAAGCACCCTAGTTGTCATAATTCCGAATTGAGACCACAATTTGTCAGAAATTTACTTAGGACAAAATCTATATGACTGAAATAAAGATTAAGCCTCTGGATAACCAGAGAGTTCAGCTGCTAATGGCTCATTACTAATTAGCTGGTCTTGGTATCCCCAAGGAGTGGGAAAGGGAAGGTTAGATGCCTAGATTTATGTCTGCAAATGGACCACTAGTCAGGACAGGTTATTCCCTCTGACAAACCTCCCCTCCCTGATGTGTAATTAATTAAGCGCCCACCAAGGTCAGCAAGGCAATTGCTTCCCTTGGAAAAAAGTATAACGATTGAACTATGAGTTAACAACAGCTACTATTAACTTTTATTGTTTGTCATTAATCAATCAAAATATGATGGTTATCACGATGATGATAGTGAAACTGTAAAGGTTTATGCAGTACAACAGTCACATATATGTGGTGATGAAAAGCATGTACATAACTCTAAATTTACTTGCATCCTGTCTGGATCTATGGCTGGGTTCCTGGTGAGATCTGCCTCAATTCCAATAGGATTTCCCTAAGCTCCAGTAGGAACACCTACACTCCTGTAGGATCAGCCTGTCGGTTTCCTGGACCAGTGTCCAGTCCTGACGCTACCTGGTCTTCTCTGTTGTCATTGAATGAGAAACCCTGGTGCTCTCAGTGAGAGCTAGGAAACAGATTAAAAAATGTGTAGTGTCTAAGTTCTACATCAATACAATCCTAAATAAAGCGTACAATCACACAATAGGATGTCTGGCAGTGTCTCTCCTCCAGCTTTACTTCGTTCACTCTCCTCTTTCTCTCACTATTACTGTCGAGTCTGGGAGGACTTTTCCAGTCGTTGAACACATAGTTATTACATCTTATGCCTTACCTTGTTACGACCCGTCATGATGAATTAAATATCCTAAGTCCATGTCACTAATTTAGACACCCGGTTCTTAGAAGCCTAAGACGTGACAGACATCTGACAAGACCAAAAGTTGTTTCAATGGTGTTATTAAATGAGGCCTGATCACTGGGCTTACGTGCCATGGAGCAGTCTCTGTGCCATGTCTCAGTGAGTTACCATGAACGCTCGTTCATCACACATTGAGAGGATTAAACACACCATATACCCAGTACGTAATGTAGGTAATGTCTACACCACTACACCTCTGCTCCAAACACAATCAATAGATAATACGCCTATGTGCGGTGCTCATAAGAACAAAATAGCACAACACCCTATTCATCCTGGTGAGTTACCATATGACAATTTACATTCAACATATACTAAACATGTGCATAGAAAATTATTCCTAAATAAGTAGTACGAATGCAAAAATGTAATAATTTAAGTATCTACAACAAACTGTGAGATTAATAGTTCTCATAGACGTGACAGACATCTGACAAGACCAAATTAAAGTCTGCCGAATGCGTATTCAGAGTATAATAAATTGACGCTTGTAAACATTCAAATTAGGGATATAATGATATTCCTAATAATATCATAATGAAGTATACAATGAAATGAGACAACAAACTCATTAGAGTAACAACCACGTGACATTACTACGAAATAACATTCAGGGGGAATCCTAGACAACCTAAGGATCAGATTTATTAAATGTATAAATATAAAAGTAACTTTCTATTACCTGATCCGAAATTAGGCACATCTACTGAGACTGACGCAGCCCGTTCTACTTATATCAGGTTCTTAATTTCTCTTATCCATTTGCCGCATTTTTTTCTCCTCAATCTGCATTTATCGCTGAGCCGAGGTGTTATGCATTTTCTGGGGTTAAGCATCGATGAGTTTCACACTTCAGTCCGTCCATATACACATATCACAACTTTGCTCCACTGGAGAGATATGTTATCAGCGTGAAGGCCCCAGTCCTTCTGACAATATGGTTAACCCGGGAGTCTTATCAAGCAGGGATATCCAATTGCGTAGTAGTCTCATTATCAATACTGAGAGGTACAACAATAACAGTCGAGGATCCTTGTCCGTGCCTTTAGGTGTATTGGGTATATGGCGCTGGCTCCATATTGATATAGACCAATTGGCGCTAGTTGGGTGATGTGGTCGATATCAGGCTGGCCAACTTTATTTCCCAGAACATCTGTTGGTGCCCATGTGAGGTCTATTTTTGTAATTGCCCGCCTTGGTAGGGATTTAAACACATGAGCTGACCAGCAGACAAGCATGCTAGCCACTGTGGCTTCAACATGTTGATCAGATCAGAGGATAAAACACACCCTTGTCTAACTCATCTTTATATTGCTCGCCGTTATATCTGATGGTGAATTCTTGCCCCTAACATTGTTATCCTGAGATCTTTCCCATCTTGAGTTCACGCAAGATGTCAACAAACCCAGACGTTTCACTTAGACAAAATATATAGGTTCTGTTGCCTGTGGGTACATCTATCAGTGAGCACCAATACATTGTTGCCCCAAACTCTGTGACTGCTCCACTGCACATGTCAACACTATGCTGACCTGAACAGTCACAATGAATACATTTGTCTGTAACCAACCAGGTTCCTGAAATCTCTGCTCATGTTTTGTTTCAGATGCTTTCCATTATAATGAGAAAGATTAGGTTGCTAAAGTGACTCATTGAACTGATTGTTCCACGTGATCTGCATTCCGTTGTTGCTGGTATTTTAGGTATTGTGATGAAAACTGATCTCTAGTTTAAACAACTAGAGATCAGTTTTCATCACAATACCTAAAATACCAGCAACAACGGAATGCAGATCACGTGGAACAATCAGTTCAATGAGTCACTTTAGCAACCTAATCTTTCTCATTATAATGGAAAGCATCTGAAACAAAACATGAGCAGAGATTTCAGGAACCTGGTTGGTAGAGGATGTGTCAGTTATCTGATTCAAGCTATTTGCTCATTCTTCAATGCCAGATTCTCTCATTACATCATATATTTCTACAAATATATTCTCTGGCAAGAAGCTTTACCATATTCAATTTTCTTGACCATATATTCTATCTCATCTTTCAGTACAGGCGTATTTTTTAAAATATTTACATTATCTGTGATCACCGAGTAAACCTGTGATATATTCAGACCATCCATATAAGATATCTTTTTGCCCATTTGACTATTTCTGTCACTTGATGTGATAAACTCTTGCTTGTATGCATTCATTCATTTCCTGATTTGTTCTTTCGTTTCTAAGTGATTTTAAGTCTTGATCTTCACTGCATTTCTTCTTCATTTTTCAATTTAGTTGTTGATATTTTATGACATCATTCTTTGCTGGTCTTCTTGATTCCATGAGATCTACAATTTCTAGTGTTATCCTTTTTTTTTATGTTCTCTTCCCCCCCCCCCCCCCCCCACCACTTTTTGAAGATATGTGAATTTTTGTATGTCGGGGGAAAAGAGAAAACGCTAACCTGTACAGTTTGCGATGACTGCACTAGCCAGGCAGTCTTAATTCCTCAGGCTCAAGGTCCCCCTATCATACACTGTAATTATTTATATATTATTATACATTTATTATATTTATTATTATATATACAATTATACATATATTATATACATGTTTATACTTTGGTATCTCAGCACATTTATTTAATTCTCACCATCTGTTTTCTATTAAATGTAAACATTCAGGTGCTTCAAGCGTGGCAAGAGTTGGTGGATGTCTATGCTCCATTGGGAGGTGAAAGGCATAATAAGAAGAGATAGAAAAATACAAATGGACTGACACTGTTTTCTAGTATTCTTCCTTCACCAACTTTTGCATTGAAATCTTCCATCATGATCTGCATCCTGTGATGTTAGTGGTCTCATAGTTTTGTCGTCTAAATCTTCATAGAATTCCCTGTTTCTGAATCTTCTTGTCCTGCAGTTGGGGCATAAATGTTCATTATTATACACATGTCATGTGTTCTGGGAAGCTGCAGTAGCGCAGTGGTGAGCATGTTTGCCTGCCAGTCTAGTGGGCCTGGGTTCACATTCACTTCAAGGCAGATTTACAAAACTGACATGTGGACCAGTCTAACATAGATGGATACCTGGAAATGTCTTCAGAAGTAAAGGTGGTCGGTGCCATACTGAACACATTCCCCCTCCCCCTCAAATTCTGATTGGTCAGTATAAATATACGTCCAGCACCTGATGCCCGATAGACCTTTACTGAAACTGTTTAACAATATCAGTAAATTGATCAGCACTTGATCAATATTGAATGCGGCTAAAGAAAACCGGTTAGTTATGAAGAAGCAAAAGCCACAAAATACAAAGTGGAGGAAATACCACCCCAAATACAACACAGATGGTGGATCACCTGTCCAGAAAAGATCAGGTTGTCATACATTGTCTCAGAACTGACCACAACAAAATAACTTACAGATTATAAATGAAATACAAACCTGTGAGACTACAACCTAGCAATCATGATGGCAGAACATGTCGTGCAAGATGGCAACAGAACTTCAGAACTATTACCTTCCAAACAACAAACAACTGAGTCTCAGTTCTATGCAGGTTCCAGCCACTTTCTGTCAGCTGTAGACTGGTTGTCAATCCCTGAGTTGCGGCTATTAAAAAAACACCTTATCAAAGAGATGAAATGGTTGACACATGTCAAGATGGTCACTCACTAATCCTGACCAATACTGCAAGAGAGTCTACCTTCTACACCTGAACATGACAGACTACTTCAACTCCACATCTTGCTGTCACCACCCCAGATATACCAGGACGCATAAGAAGAGACGTAGATGACCAACTTGGAGGAAGCAACCCATAGCCCAGTCTTTATTACTGTCCAGAATGTTGCTCTCAACACATGCCCAGACAGCACAGGATGAAACTGCACATTTTAAAAAAGCTAATAGGGGCGAAATAAGTATATGACAGTTTGATCTCAAAGTATAGAAATATTAGTGAAGTGGTCACAGATTTCAACAGATGTAGAAGAGACCATCCCCGCAAGATCTCAGTGCAACAACGCACAATACTGGCCCAATATACTGCAGGAAGTTGTGAAAACAACCAGACAGGATCGCGGCCTTCACAAGAGAATCAAATAAAGGAGGGGTAAGCTGTAGCAGAATTCTGGAGAATGAGGCTAGAGGAACAACGTAACAGAACAGATGGAGAAACAAAGGATATAGAAATTAATAAGAATATACAAGGCAAGAAGAGCTCTCGTGGCACTAGAAATGTATGGATACCACAGAACATTAAACGTCCCACCAAACTTAGAATATTTCAGTCCAGTATTAGATCAGTGCTGCCATATGGCTCGAAAACATGCAGAACGACTAAGAGAGTTGCTGATAAACCACATACAATCATTGATTGGTGCATGCGTGAAATAATGGGACGGGGATAGAACTCATAGAAATAGTGAGACAAATTCCAGTGGATGAGGATGAGAGGACGCAGGCATTGGATAGGATACACATTGAATGAGACTGGGGATAGTAATGAATTATTCTCTCTTATCTGCAGCCCACAGGGCGAACGAAATAGTGAAATACCAAAAATGTGTGGAGAATTTAAGTACAAATATGTATGTGTGATATTTGGAGGACAAGAAGGCAGCTGCAGGCACTAGCAACAGATATGGCGGCCTGCATGGGTTAGATGAGATCCTCTGTTTCAATGGAGGATGATAAAGGGTAAAAGACCAGGCAATGTCACCAACTGCTCGGCCAGGTTCCCACTGAATTCCATTTCTGGTTGTGGTTATTATTGTCTTCATAATCCAGTCTATTGATAGTGAGAATCATTGGAGTGAAAAAAGCCATCGCTGTCTCACTTCTATTCTTGTTTCAAATGCGTCTGTTCAGATTTTCAAAAGAGGGGCTGAACATGTTTGAGAAGGTCCCGGCGTGTCGTGTCACAAGCGGTTGCTGTTACTTTATAACACCAACCGGGTTTTTTTCATAATCAGTCGATAAGTAAAACGTAAAGTACCACACTGGGAACCGCGGTTGCAAAATTCGCTTGTCTGCGAAGATCAAACCGGATGGGGTAAAACCTGGTGCAAGTTGGCCCTCTTTAATATTAGTCGTTCCGGTTCAATCCCTAGCAGAGGAAGAATGATTTTCCCACCGACTAGTATGCCTCGGGGGTCTACTCAACCGGTTTTGTTTTTCATAATCAGTCTATAAGTAAAACGTATGCATGGCTACCTCAGAATGTTCTGGGAAATGTTTGCGAAGGAAAAACGACGGAGGGAACTTACCACCCTACCTTATATGTCGTTGCTTAGAATATGTACAGGTCTAATACTTTATATCCAAAAGTCAAGGTCAACGTGGGCATACACATCACAAATGATAGGAGGAAACAGTCAAAGAGGCGCATAACTTACAATTACATCAAGCATGACAGGAGATCACCGTCGCCTCCAGAACACTGTCATGGACAGCAGGACAAGAAGCCACGCGCGGCCATCACAGAGCACTGTCATGACAGCAGGACAAGAAGCCACACCTGGCCATCACAGAGCACTGTCATGACAGCAGGACAAGAAGCCACGCCCGGCCATCACAGAGCACTGTCATGACAGCAGGACAAGAAGCCACACCCGGCCATCACAGAGCACTGTCATGACAGCAGGACAAGAAGCCACACCTGGCCATCACAGAGCACTGTCATGACAGCAGGACAAGAAGCCACACGTGGCCATCACAGAGCACTGTCATGACAGCAGGACAAGAAGCCACACCTGGCCATCACAGAGCACTGTCATGACAGCAGGACAAGAAGCCACACGTGGCCATCACAGAGCACTGTCATGACAGCAGGACAAGAAGCCACACCTGGCCATCACAGAGCACTGGCATGGACAGCAGGACAAGAAGCCACACCTGGCCATCACAGAGCACTGTCATGACAGCAGGACAAGAAGCCACGCCCGGCCATCACAGAGCACTGGCATGGGCAGCAGGACAAGAAGCCACGCCTGGCCATCACAGAGCACTGTCATGACAGCAGGACAAGAAGCCACACCTGGCCATCACAGAGCACTGGCATGGACAGCAGGACAAGAAGCCACACCTGGCCATCACAGAGCACTGTCATGACAGCAGGACAAGAAGCCACGCCCGGCCATGACAGAGCAATGGCATGGGCAGCAGGACAAGAAGCCACACCTGGCCATCACAGAGCACTGTCATGACAGCAGGACAAGAAGCCACACCCGGCCATCACAGAGCACTGTCATGACAGCAGGACAAGAAGCCACACCCGGCCATCACAGAGCACTGTCATGACAGCAGGACAAGAAGCCACACGTGGCCATCACAGAGCACTGTCATGACAGCAGGACAAGAAGCCACACCCGGCCATCACAGAGCACTGTCATGACAGCAGGACAAGAAGCCACACCTGGCCATCACAGAGCACTGTCATGACAGCAGGACAAGAAGCCACACCCGGCCATCACATAGCACTGTCATGACAGCAGGACAAGAAGCCACACCTGGCCATCACAGAGCACTGTCATGACAGCAGGACAAGAAGCCACACCTGGCCATCACAGAGCACTGTCATGACAGCAGGACAAGAAGCCACACCCGGCCATCACAGAGCACTGTCATGACAGCAGGACAAGAAGCCACGCGCGGCCATCACAGAGCACTGTCATGACAGCAGGACAAGAAGCCACACCCGGCCATCACAGAGCACTGTCATGGGCAGAGCTCTTCCGTGAACATGCTACGGCAGCCCACGTGCTGAATGGGCAAATAACATTTGAAAATTATGCCTCACATTGCTTACGTGGATGTTAAATTAGTTGCATAGCCTTTACTGGACTTCGCAGTCAACACCAGCAATGTTGCTGTTGTGATCTCTTGGCAAGTTTACGTTCAGTAGTTTGCCATTGCATTCTGAACGATCGACACCCATACCATTTCGTAAAAATCAACGCAAGACAGTCTGCTGCCAAATCGCCCACAACCGTGTTTCGAACGCGGGTATGCGGGATTACGAACTGCGTCTGTAACACCTTCGCCACGGAGCAGGAAAGCCAGCGTAATGGACAATAACTGCTCCAACAGTGCACCAATACACACAAGCATGGGCAGGGCCGATATCGTCAATGCAGTACGGACTCAGCTGGCCGAGAGCGGCGAATTCGAATACACGAATTGGGAGTGAAGCCTGGCCAAACACGCCATTGCTGTCTTCTACGATATTACAACCAGCTCCTCGTGAGAACAGCGAGTAGATAGATACCTTCAGGTGACTGCTGCATCGGAGGACTAAGCATGCATGGAAATACCCAATACGCATGGAAATACCCAATAATGTGCGGGGACCTTGAGCCTGATAACACAACAACATATCCACACGGCAGTATCTGCTATGGGATTACCTTGACCTTAAAGTCTGGAATACACATTTTTCAAATAACTATAAAACAGGCATAGTTAGCCAAAATGACAAAGCTATGAGTGACAGGGGCTGCAGTCATGACTAAGACCGTGCGGTCTGGCAGGGACAGGATGGCGTATTGTCTTCGACGCCGAGATAGCTTTGTCTGTTATCATCATCATCATGTGCCATTGCGATAAGCTTGGGCGACCATGTTTCGCCACCTCACGCGATCACCAGAGTCGAGGATCAGCTCAGTGTTATTGTCTCGACCATACCACGTGGCCAAGCCATCCAGGTATTTATTTCTCTGCCTTCCCCTAATTCTCTTCCCCTCGAGCTTGCCAGTTGTCACCAAGTTCTCCAATTCTTCTTCTTCTGCTGCGTTCATCCGGAGTTGTTTTTTTTTTTTTTTTCGGACGTGATTGCGTTGTGCCTAAGGTAAACAACTGTTATCTGATGACCTTCAAAAGCAACGATGGGCAGAACATTTCAAAAAAATATTAAATAGACCACAACCTGACACTGTTCCAAACCTGGATGGAGAAATTACCATTCCCCCACTAGATGCCTCCTGCGAGTTATTCACCATGGAAGAGATTAAAGGAGCCATCAAAAAATTGAAGAACAACAAAGCTGTTGGTGAAGACGACGTCTCAGGAGAAATGCTCAAAGCAGCAGATGAGAATACCTTACAACGTTTGTTACAGCTGATCAATGAAATCTGGCAAAGCAAATCCTCACCACAGCAGTGGAAGGATGGTGTAATTTTCAAACTGCCTAAGAAAGGCGATATGTCTGATTGCAATAATTGGCGTGATATCACTCTACTATCAGTAGGCCTACAAAGAAAATTATTTTGTAGCATGTTACTCGAGAGATTGAAACAGGCTATAGATGAAAGGCTCAGAGAAGAAAAAGCTGGCTTCAGACCAAAACGGTCATGCATTGACCACATTTTCACCCTTAGAATAATCATTGAAGATTCCGTAGAATTTTAGTCGAAATTAATCACCAACTTTGTCGACTTTCAATAAGCCTTCGACAGTATCCACCGTCTTCACTTTGGAATCTACATAGCATTTATGGTTTCCCTACCAAATATACCAACGTCATAAAATCTTTCTACAAAGAGACACGTTGATGCGTAAGAACAGAAGCAGGCGACTCTGACTGGTTCTCAGTGGAAACAGGAGTGAAACAGGGTTGTGTCGTATCACCAATGCCCTTTGGAATAGCTATCGATTGGGTCATGCGAAATGCACAAACAACACAAATATGGGTATCCATTGGGTTGACACAATTCTAGAAGACCTGGACTTTGCAGACGACATAGTGCTTTTGAGTTCAACACACCCAGATGCCCAAGAGAAAATAAACCATCTCCAAAATGTTTCAGGACAAATTGGTCTCCAAATTAACACCACAAAAACAAAAACTATCGATCTTACCAACAGTTCAGATGTCACCAAATTAAACAACTACGCTCTTGAAAAAGTAAACAGCTTCACATACCTACGAAGCAAAATGACATCTACAGGGGACTCAACACCAAAAATATCATCTAGAACAGTGTTTCCCAACCTTTTTTGTACCATGCCCCACTTAAGCCTTTCTAAAATTCATATTGCCCCCCTCCCCCGCCCCATGCCCCCCCCCCCCCCCCTCAACATATACATTATTTTTAATATTCAAAAATTGAAATGTTCACTAAAGAAACTTGAATGATAGGTTTTAGGAAGAAATCACTAGGTAATTATTGAGCAAACACAGTAAGTAAATTTTCAAAACATATAATGGAGAACTGAAATTCAAGTACAAAATAATTTTAATGAAAGATTTTTCTATATTATTTAAATTATTAGTAATTATTTATTATTTAAATTTAGTGAGATCCTTGCGCTTGATGCTTGCTGCAAAGAGATCTTATGTCAGGTTCCAATTTAGTTAACTTCAGTCTCAAGTCTCCCCGTTTTGTTATATTCAGCCGATTTCTTCCATTTTCGAATTGCCCCCTAACAGTCAAATTGCCCCCCTGTGGGGCGTGGGCCCCACGTTGGGAAACACTGATCTAGAATCTGGTGTCTTCAATAAACTGAAACATCTGGAAGTCAAAGACACTCAGCAAACACACGAAACTTAAAATCTTCAACTCTTGTTTGATTCCAGTGTTAACATATGGATGTGAAAGTTGGAAATCAGCGGTAGCTTTAGATAAAAAATTAGATAATTTTGAGAACAAATGTCTTAGAAGAATTCTAAACATCCATTGGACAGACTTCAGAACCAACATGCAAATACGACAAGAGACTAAACAAGATACAGTATCAGTATCCAATTGTATAAGAAGACGCCGTTGGAACTATATCGGCCATGTACTCAGAATGGACAAGACAAGACTCTCCTACCAAGCCCTCTTATTGTCACCAGTAGGGAAAAGAAAACGGGGAAAACCAAGAGAGACCCTATGTAGAACCATCATCAGAGAAGGGTAATTCAAGGGCCAAACAAACATTCAAGATCTACAACAGGTAGCAGCGAACCGCCAAATATGGAGAGCCATGACTTCTGCCCTATGCGCCGTCTCGGGCTCAAGAGGAAAGACTAACGTCTAATTTCTCTAACTAGTTTACGGTTTTCACTTGTTTTTGTTTCTTGTAGGACTTTGTCGTTGATTTTTCTGTCTATCCATGGCATTCTTTACATTTTCGTCAGAAACCACAATTCCACAGCCATCAGGTGTTTTTCAGCGTGTCTGTTCATTGTCCACGCTTCACATCCATACAAAAGTATAGGTTCTATGTAGCACCTTAACACTGTCACGTTGCAAATGACATCTTTTTATTTGTCAATATGTTTTCCATCTTGCAAAAGGCTACCTTCGCAATGGCGATTCTTGTTTTAATCTCAAGGCGTCTCCCATACGATGGTTTGACTGTTCCGAGATGACTGTACCGATTCACTTGTTTACCAAGCTAAGCCAGCTTGTATGTGTTGTGGTGAATCATGACCTGGTTACAGCTTTTTTCCCCGATTAGATTTCACTATTACTCCTACCCCGTTTTTCGATTCGATTTCACCATTATCCCAACCCCGTTCAACATCAAGGATATAGTAGGGTCCATCACCGGCTCAGAATACCATGGTTTACCCTCAGTCATTTTAATCAGAAGGTGATTGTTGTCCATATGGGGTAATGGACTGAGGTTACAGCTGATAGGTCCTGTCTCTTATACACATCTCATCTCACCTTATTCCTCTTGTACCTTTCGGTGTCGAGGTGAAGTATAAACAGCGGAAGAGTGCCCGATTATGGGCTTCATGTATCAATATTCCCATGGACTCTGTTATTCCTGCGTCCATCATTTACGTAGTCGGCATTTTCCTCTGCTTCCCTCTGGTCTGTACATCATTGCTTGTTGTGGTATACTGTTAGTTGGTAACCTACTTCAAGACTTGCATGGCCAAACCATTTTACTTGCTGCCTTCTAATAATAAAAATCTTGCGCAGCTACAACCTCACTTTAGTCCCGATTTCTTCATTTCTGATCTGATCTCTTCTTGATACATTGGGTATTACTCTAAGGAATCTAATTTCTGTTATTGTGATTTTTCTTTTCTCTTTTTCTGTCATTGTCCAGGTTTGGCATTGGTAACATAGAGTTGGAAGGAAGATTGTGTTGTAAAGTGTTATACTGTACTGTCATTTGTTGATGCTGGAAGCTGCGTATTCTTCCGGTCACGTGGCATAAATGGCGAATTGAGAGGGCTTTACCAACTTGTTTGAAAATGGTAGGTCTTTCCTTTATTAGGCAACATTATAAACTGCATTGTACATAGTGGCTACTGCGCCTGGAACTTTAAAGAACCAAATATTAACTCATAATTTTGCATTATGTATGCTTTTTGTTGTGAACTTCAGAGGATGTTGAGATTGTTACTTCAACCGGACCGGTAACCAACCGCCATTGTCCATTTTCGCTGAAGTATTTTACTATTTATTTGATAACCTTTGCTACTAGTAACTACAAACATTTTGCAATATTTTCGATTACATGCAAAGAGTGATGTCACCGCCCAACTGCAGTGATCATTGGAGAAGCAACAATTCCAGCTTGATTAGAACAAAGCAGTTTGCCACGGTAATAAAAATATTCAAAACAATGTTTTCCCCGTAGCCGTAGTGAATTTGAATAACGAAATCACAAACAATAGATTGCACGATTTATTGCCTGGCATATTTCGCTGCATCTCGTCAGGTACATACTGTAGAATTCACACAACGTAAAGTGAAATAACTAGATAAATCCTAGTTTAGTTTTTTCAATCAACAAATCCCGAGAATCTGCTAAACAAAAACAAGAATTCTCATAGAAGGGTAAATAATAGGTAATTGCATATACAATTGCAGTGCAGATGTTTACAATTATTATATAATGAGAGTTAGTCTCTGAACGTTATGTTTGTTTAATTTCTGCAAAAGATCAGCATGAAGACTTGTCTGATTTGTTTTCTGTCTGGAAGAAGCCTGTAAATAGGATGGTTTGAGCTTGGTGTCAGACTGTGCTCATGACCTTCACAGCGCAGCTGTCCCTCTTTAATTCCAACTATTCATATTCTGTTTTGACATGGTTTTCTCTCTCGAGATTGTTTGCCACAGGCCTATGGCCTGCTCTTTACACATCCAACTACTGAGTTGTTTTGCAGCTTGCATTCAGCATGTTATTTACCCTTTTGTGAGAGAAGATACGGCTTATAACATTCCCATGGGGCTGGTATGGTTCGCTAGATCAGTTCTGCGTCTAGCGTTCGTTATCTCGGATGGCTGTGTGAGGTGCACCAAAATGGGATCTTCCCAGCTAACGTAAGTTAGCGAGGCAGGCGTTTCAAGAATGTAACCGCATCGTGCAGCCAGGGTCGTGGTTTGAGCGGGCAAAAGAGCAAAATTTGTACGACCGTTCGACAAAGTCTCGATAAGCGCCCACTCTCTCTCGATGAGTAGTGGGCCTGCAGTCAGTAAGCTGGTATAGCTTTTTTCGGTCAGTCCTGCCGGCGTAGCTTGAAAGCTCGTCGGTAGGCGTCCAGTGGTTTTGCATGTATCACCTTGTACCGGGAGGGCGCGCTTTAGCGATGCTACTCTTGGCTTGCGTGTGCGTGAATAGTCCATCTGTCCAATAGATATCTGGTTGATCCTGCCAGTAGTCATATGCTTGTCTCAAAGATTAAGCCATGCATGTCTAAGTTCACACTGTCTCACGGTGAAACCGCGAATGGCTCATTAAATCAGTCGAGGTTCCTTAGATGACACGATCCTACTTGGATAACTGTGGCAATTCTAGAGCTAATACATGCTTACCAAGCTCCGACCCTCACGGATAGAGCGCTTTTATTAGTTCAAAACCAATCGTTGTTGCCCTTCGCGGGGCGCGGCGTTCCCACTGGTGACTCTGGATAACTTTGTGCTGATCGCATGGCCTTACGTGCCGGCGACGCATCTTTCAAATGTCTGCCCTATCAAATGTCGATGGCTCCCCCGATGTGTCTCCACCTTGCCGCGGTGGGGGAGCTTGTGTGTCCCTCTGACCCCATGTGCTTGCCGATGGATGAAAACTACATATCGGACAGCTTATGGGATAGGGGCCAGACTAAGAGAGACACAACCTGCTGCTCTGCGGGTTAGACTGAGGTGAGGATAACAGTCAGAAGTTTAAATCAGGCGCACGAAGGCAAAAGATTTGGTCCGGACAATACTCTAAGGCTCTCTGTCGAGGGTTGAGGCTGAACGCTCTAAGCCACAAACCCTCGGATCTGAGAGCCAGGCTGATACCCACCCTCCGAAAATAGAAGTGAGATACTGAGCAAGCTACAAGGCCAGGTCTGATACCTGTTCGAAGGCTCTCAGCTGGGGGATATGAGGGATTCCCGGATGAGAGGGCCTGGCCATTTCTCGTTCACTGCTGCACGGAGGTAAGGTGCTGAGCCGGCAGCACATGTAGCATACCTCGTGAGCGAGTACAAAGTAAGAAAAGTGCCCCAGTCAAATGAAATGGTTACGAAAACTGTCTGTATCTAACTCATAGAGAGTGTAGACAAAAGTGGAAAGTCTCAGTAACACGAAATGGAACGCACAACTAGCGAATCCATTGCGTGGTCCGAAGCAACAGCAAAAGCTTACAGAGTGGATGTCGCCCGCAGTCTGACCGTTCCTGGTGTGCGCTTGAGCGACCAGTGGCAAGTGAGAAGCCCAACACACGGAAGTGAGGAACTAAAGCAGCCATGAGCAGGACGTGGCAACTCCTTGGGTGAGCCCAGTCTCAGAGCAATATGTGCCGGCTCTGCAATTATGGAAGCCTCCTTGGATAGCAAGGGAATGCCCATGGTCTGCCCCTGCCTTCCCTTGAGGGCCGACCACGATGTCGTTGATCGTTCTATCTTGACCAGCTGAGATGTGGGCGACACCACGACAATAAGTCTAACGTGCCTCGAAACCCGAGGAAGGCTAACCTCATTAAAAAATGTCCGCCGGAAGTGCCGTCCTACGGGTGGAAAACTAAAAATTGGCACTATGCATTTACGTCCGAGTGAAATGTCTCGTCCGAATGTCTCTCGTGCTAGGAACAGCTCTGACTAGCTAGTTTCCGAATACCGCTCTTGTTCGGAACAGCTCTGACTAGGTAGTTTTCCGAATGTCTGTCGTGCCTGGAACAGCTCTGACGGGCGCAACGACAAGCACATGTCCGAAAACTCGCTGAGTGGATACCGTCTGCAGACCTGTCTGGTTTGTGCGGGAACGGCCCGGGTCGAACAAAATGCCCAATATACTGAAGTTAGGAATTAAAGCAGCCATGAGCAGGACGTGATGATTCCCTCGGTGAGCCCAGAATCAGAGCGTTATGTGTCGGCTCTGCAATTATGGAAGCCACCCAGGATGGCGGAAAATGCTATGGACTGTCCCTGCCTTCATTTGAGGGATGACTGTGCAGACTTCGACTGTTCCAACTTGACCAGCTGGGCGGTGGCCAGTACCACAAAAGTGAGTCTCCCAGGATTGCTAACCTGGTCAAAAATGCACACTAAAAGACGGATGTGTTGGCCTAAGGGTTTCGATCCAAGGGTGCCTAACCAGACACACCTCAATCACATCTGAAAAAACACTCCGGATGAACGCAAAGAAGAAGATAACATTCCCTATGAATGCTTCGGTACCTTATATTATTTAACTCTGCATATAATATATTTCTTGTATGTGATACCTTGTGTTATCATTATACTTTCTACATGTGCTTTTATTATATTCCTGACCATCAGATTCAGCCACTCCCCCGATGTGTCTCCACCTTGCCGTGGTGGGGGAGCTTGCGTGTCCCATCGACCCCATGTGCTTGCCGATGGGTGAAAACTACATATCGGACGGCTTGTGGGATAGGGACCAGACTAAGAGAGACACAACCTGCTGCTCTGCAGGTAAGACTGAGGATAGCAGTCAAAATCAGGCAAACGATCCCTAAATCTCAGTCCGGGCATAACCTCTAAGGCTCCCATCCGAGGTGTATGGCTGAACGTCTCTAAGCCATAAACTCTCGGAAGTGAGAGCCTGGCCGACACAAACCTACATCAAAATTGTGATGATGTGCTGAGAACGCTACATGCTCGGCGCAGATTCGTTAGATGGCTCTTAGCTGGGGGATATGAGGTATCCCCGGATGAAAGGGCCTGACCGTTACTCGCCCACAGACGCACGGAGGTAAGGTGCTGAGCCGGCAGCACATGTAGCCTACCTCGTGAGTGAGTACAAAAGGTGGAAAAACACCTCGGTCGCACGTCTCGCAGACGTCCGATAGTCTGTAACCACACTCATGGAGTGAGTGTAGTCAAAGGTGGAAAATTGTCTCGTTGACACGAAATGGAACGCCTGTCTTGCGAATCCATTACGTGGCAGCCCGAAACGAAAACTTGCTGTGTGGAAGCCGAAACAAGAGTCTCGAAACCCGAGGAAGGCTAACCTCATTAAAAAATGCCCGCCGGAAGCCGGAAGTGTCGTCCTACGGGTGGCAAACTAAAAATTGACACTACGCATTTACGTCCGAGTGAAATGTCTCGTCCGAATGTCTCTCGTGCTAGGAACAGCTCTGACTACCTAGTTTCCGAATGCCGCTCTTGTTCGGAACAGCTCTGATTAGGTAGTTTTCCGAATGTCTGTCGTGCCTGGAACAGCTCTGACGGGCGCAACGACAAGCACATGTTCGAAAACTCGCTGAGTGGATGCCGTCTGCAAACCTGTCTGGTTTGTGCGGGAATGACCCGGGGCAAACGAAATGACCAATATATTGAAGTGAGGATTTAAAGCAGCCATGAGCAGGACGTGACGATTCCCTCAGCTAGCCCAGAACCAGGGCGTTATGTGTCGGCCCTGCAACTATGGAAGCAACCTTGGATGGCGGAAAATGCTATGAACTGTCCCTACCTTCCTTTGAGGGATGACCGTTGTCTTCGACCGTTCTAACTTGGCCAGCATGGATGTAGACGGCACCACAAAAGTGAGAGTCTCCCAGGAATGCTACCTGGTCAAAAAAGTCGATGTGTTGGCCTACGGGTTTCGGCCCAAGGGCGCATAACAGACACACCGCAATCACATCTGAAAAAACACTCCGGATGAACGAAAAGAAGAAGAAGAAGATTCAGCCACATTATTTTGAAAAGCCTGGACCCCACTAGGTTCCTCCACTTTGCCTAACTTATGTATGGCTCTAAGAGTCTGCTTGTTCATGGCAGCAGTACCATGTATGCGTATTCGCACGCACTGCTTGTTCATGGCAGCAGTACCATGTATGCGTATTCGCACGCACGCGTGCGTCCTTTTGACTGGCAGGCTAAACTATTCTGAGCCTAATAAAGAAGGCAGTTTTCCCTTCAATTGTGCACACAACTGCTGGCGAATAGGAAGAGGATTGATCTATTCTACTAATCAAAAGCAGGAATTGGTCCAGCCTATATCGGGTTCAATACACACCAAGTGGTAAGATGCCAGGACTGTTAACCCTTTACCGGGCAGACGTTTGTCCGTTTTTTAGCCCTGAACGGGCAAGATTTTTTCAGGTTCTGTAAAATTTCGGGTTGCATTAGTAAAAACATCACAAATAAAGTGTTAGTCAACCGATTTTAGTTAAATAAACAACACAATGAAGGGAAAAGCATGCAGAATATGTTACTCACATGATTGTTGTCAGTAATCCATATATGAACGCAAATATTTACGACATACAGCATATTGTTTGCGATTTCCGTCATCTATACGGCAATTTACGAACACATTTTCAGAATCATAATCACTTTCTTTAAAGTCCGACTCACGACTGCTAATGCAAAGTAACACTTTTCACTGATATCTAGCTGTGATTAATAAACTTCGTGCCCTTTAATGTCACTTAATTGAACCTAGTGAAATCCCGGCTATCACTTGAAGAATCGCAGAAATCCATTTTGAAAAACTAAGCGTAAAAATCCCGAAAACTATTTACAAAAGTCAGTAACTGTCCGTTCAAATTCATAGTAGGTGCTTACAAATGGCGGCCACGTTGTCAAGCTATCAGCGAAAGTACCCGTCGGAAGTATCGGAAAGCCGAGAGATCGCGTTTTTACAATGCATAATAGTATCGGGCGGCTTTAGACGATCTGCTCGTTTAAGCGATCGACCGCAAATGGACGTTTTGCCCTGTAAAGGGTTAATAAATCAATGACAAACTACTAAATGTACACTTGCCAAGATACTTATCATGACAGCTGGTGAAGACCAGGTACAAAGATCTTATGGTGACCATTAGCCAGGCAGTTAATCTCTGAATTGGGGAAGAGAACAATGTCAGAGGCAGAAAGAGACTAGCCAAAGCAATGCAGAGGTCAAACAGCATGAAACTAAGCCACATCAGGACACAAGTCAATGTTCAGAACATACATCATACAAATGTGAATCATGAACCATTTTGCAAACACTGAAAAAGAAAAATTGATTGATTGATTGATTTAGGAACCAACATCACAGCATTCCGGACATTCCCACAAGCGCTCCGTCCCCATCCTCAGCAGCCAGCGAAGAGTTCCAACACTAATAGTTCCAGTAGCAATCTGATTATATGTCCGTCTCGCCTTTCCTCTGAGCTGTTTTCTGAAAAAGAAAAATTAGGCTTATTAATTTAAATATTACTGATACATTCTTAGAATATCATGAATGAAGAAAAAAAAAAATGGCTGACATTCTACAAGATCTGATCATCTCAGAAAACGGGCTCAAACAACCTCATGTCTAAAAAACTAAAAATACTTTGGCAACATCAAACATCTCAGTGGTTTATAATGAACAGTTATGGAAGGCATTTGTAATGGAAGTTGAGGCAAGCGCGGCCAACACAAAGATGGACACAGATTATTAAAGACATGAGCCGGGCATGAGGTAGGAAACCAGTGAAAGATCAGACATAAAGATATCTGTCCAGCGGGCTATGAAGAGAGTGATGTTCTGCAATGGATGGTGAAGTTTTATGATGTGGCTTACATTGCCTGTATGTGTTAATTTATATTGACTATTTGTGCTACCTATGTTATTACATTTCCTGTGTCTTTTCGTGAGCTATTCTATTTCCTACATTCAATAGTTACAGTTAACTTAAATGAAAATTGTTTCCTCAGAGTAATCTAGTTATCACTTACTCACGCAAGCGCCGTGCACGTAAGAAAAAGGTGGAGCAAGTGCCTGTTGATGTGGGGCAGTCAAAAAGAGGTATTATTACTGTCTGGCCATACTCTTCCTCATGTGTTCAGATCATATTGAAACAAATTATCAAACTTCAAGAGTTCTCAGGCTTGAGTATATTGTAACTGGTGAATTGTTGGCTTGGCATTTATAAACTCTGAAGAAGTGGAATAGTGCAAAAGGCTTGCCAGCACACTCAGTCTTGGCTACATATCCAATGGATTAGTTTTTTTCTTAACTTCCCCAGTAGTGAAATAGGCACCAGTGATTTCTCTAGGAGGAACTGGTGAGGAATGGAGCTAGCCATAATACAGGTGATCTAGAGTGAGTGAGTACGAGCATGTCACACAATAGTATCTACTGTAGGATTACCTGTCCTTTTTCAGAAAAGTTATCATGATGCCAGATTATATTCTTTGTGAATGTGGACATAAAAAGGCATGTACTTGTGATTTATGGATTATACCAACACATTTGATAAAGTGAAACATGATGACATTTGGAAATATTGGGGCAAATCTCAGAAAAATAAAGAATATTGAAAACACGAATCAGCAATTAAAATGAGAAGTAATGAGGGTAGCTATAAACAGATAAAGTAAAGAGTAAATTAGAAATAACCTGGAGACACAGGAGATGCAGTTCCTAATATGAATGTTGAGAACACCTTATACTGCCAGAGTAACTAACAAGAATTCCTGGAAGAGGCAAATGATGGTAGAACATTATATACAAATATAAGATAGAAACACCAATATTCTTTGGTCATATAATGAAAAAAGGCATTGAAAAACATCTTGATAACTAAAGATCAGTGGTAGAATAGGCAGAAGCAGACCAGGAGAAATGCTGCTGGGTTGACTGGGATGGTGCCATAGAGGAATATCATTAACAGAATTGATCCAGAACACCGAGATCTGTGCAGATGCATGAACACATTTGCCAGTTGGCAGGGCACGTGATAATGATGATATGTATATTAACTAGTTAAAGTTGTATTGACCAAACAGGACATCATTTTGGGCTGCTGCAGTAATTATTTTAATTTTAGTTCATGAGCCTGATGTTTTAAATCTAATCACTGGAGATTAGTCTTAAACATGAGAAGGTTGGCAAAGGTTTAACAGGCCAGTCTCTCATATAGTGTTGCACATTTGTTTACATTGTATAGTGTCCACATGAAGTTCCCTGTTGGAGCTCCTTTAGGTTCTGTGTGGTGAAAACTGCTCAAGATATGAGGCAGAAACTGTTGCAGTCAACTCTGCCATTGAGTTTGTACATCAGGAGTGGTGAAACTGAAGTAATTGGTGTAGTGGTTTTCAGTATGATGCCATCTCTATCCTGGATACACTGACAAACATTCCATATGAAATCAGAATAATCTCTTGTAGGAAGAGGATTCCAAAATTTGATAGCATTCTGTTTAATATATATAGCCAAACTTATATTGGGTTCCTGGCCACATTGACCTACTTGGAAATGAGAGCCATTAACTTATTGAAGCAGTCGCCGTAAAACAACAGAACAGACCTTGCTTGTATGACAGCCACACAACAGAACACTGGCAGAATAGATTAGCAAAGGGAATGGCTAGCCATGCTAATTTAATTGAAATATGGAAACCAAAAGACAATATTAATGGTCATAAAAGAAAAACTAGTACAATTTTCCCATTTCAAGTGTAGCATGCTAAAATAAATAGCCATTTCAGCACCATCAAGCAATTTACATTGTACTGTTTTGTCAAGGCAGGGAGGGGCCCAGCACATCTGATTTCAACAGACATTTGATTTAGGTGTGCCTGAATTAGCTTTCAACTGTCCAGTCTACTAACCAGGCAGTAGGTGTTTGTCTGGTCCTGATCCCCAGACCTGTCTGACTTGAGAGACTGCCTGCAGCCACACTACTGTTTGTCTGGTCCTGATCCCCAGACCTGTCTGACTTGAGAGACTGCCTGCATCCACACTACTGTTTGTCTGGTCCTGATCCCCAGACCTGTCTGACTTGAGAGACTGCCTGCATCCACACTACTGTTTGTCTGGTCCTGATCCCCAGACCTGTCTGACTTGAGAGACTGCCTGCATCCACACTACTGTTTGTCTGGTCCTGATCCCCAGACCAGTCTGACTTGAGAGACTGCCTGCATCCACACTACTGTTTGTCTGGTCCTGATCCCCAGACCTGTCTGACTTGAGAGACTGCCTGCATCCACACTACTGTTTGTCTGGTCCTTATCCCCAGACCAGTCTGACTTGAGAGACTGCCTGCATCCACACTACTGTTTGTCTGGTCCTGATCCCCAGACCAGTCTGACTTGAGAGACTGCCTGCATCCACACTACTGTTTGTCTGGTCCTGATCCCCAGACCAGTCTGACTTGAGAGACTGCCTGCATCCACACTACTGTTTGTCTGGTCCTGATCCCCAGACCTGTCTGACTTGAGAGACTGCCTGCATCCACACTACTGTTTGTCTGGTCCTGATCCCCAGACCAGTCTGACTTGAGAGACTGCCTGCATCCACACTACTGTTTGTCTGGTCCTGATCCCCAGACCAGTCTGACTTGAGAGACTGCCTGCATCCACACTACTGTTTGTCTGGTCCTGATCCCCAGACCTGTCTGACTTGAGAGACTGCCTGCATCCACACTACTGTTTGTCTGGTCCTGATCCCCAGACCAGTCTGACTTGAGAGACTGCCTGCATCCACACTACTGTTTGTCTGGTCCTGATCCCCAGACCTGTCTGACTTGAGAGACTGCCTGCAGCGAAACTACCATTGTTGTTTACTCTGGAGGTCATTGGGGGACACAAGCCTTTCAACCACTACAAAGTAGAGACACAGAAGAGGCAGTAGCCATTGGAACCATATGGTTTTTCAGACCATGACACCAGCGGGCATCTTTTCTTTGAGTACCTTGCACTTCCACAGAATAGTTATGGGGGAAGGGGTATAGAGGACCCGTTACTTCATAAGGATGGCACTGAGCTGCTACATGAAGATCACTTAGTGGAATTGGAAATATCTGTACAAGCATGAACAAGAAGACAGACAGGATGAACATATATATCAAGGTTATGAGAAAGAATGTTGACAAAATAATGTGTATGGTGCAAAGTTTCATGGTATGAGCTTTAATGGACCAGCTGATCTCTTTGGTGTGGGCACAGAAAGAATGCATAGATTTTTATCATAGTTTGAAGATAAGCAGCAGAGTTAACGAAGCTATGCTATATGTCAGGTGTCATGGAGAGATCTGATCGAAACATGATATCAGTATTTGAATACTGTGTCTCACAGCAATTTTCACGAAGCTGCTCACATTTTGAGAATAAACATACAGATATAATTCTGAAGTAAAGGCTTCAGTAAAAATCATGAGAATACATTGTGGATATTTAATTGTTTCAGCCTGTCAGTTTTGTTTGAGTGACGAAGACTGCGAAGTAAATTATGGTACCATATTCGAAAAAGAGGATGTTATTGTGCACTATTTTTGCATGGTAAGTTGTTAATGTCTTTTCTGTTGGACATTGTGGTAAAATTTGATTTTGACAAGTTCCTAAATGTAAAATAGCAGATCAGGTCTTTGAAAACATTTCACCTTGGGGTCAGTGATGGTGTATGTTGTTATCTTTTTTTTATTTTTAAATGTTGCATATAAAGGCTTGCGAACCCGGTTTGTGAGCCGCTTACCAGGCATTCGAAACGTAACCGATTTGTGCAGCAGACCGTGTTGCGTTGCGTTATAACGTGTTGCTATGGGAGCCAGTCGTTCAGAAACAATGGCAAACTACTGAACATAAAAACTTGCCTAGTACATCAACAGCAGCTGAAAAATGCTGGTGTTGACTGCAACATCCTGCAAGGAATATGCAACATTTTAAAAAAAAATCCCTTGCAGGACGTTGCAGTCAACACCAGCATTTTTCAGCTGCTGTTGATGTACAAGGCAAATTTTTACGCTCAGTCTCTCTTGTTCTCTATATAATCACGTGGGACCCATTCAAGATGGTTGTCCGAGTTCATATATCTATTTTTGCTGACATCATTTGGTAATAATTATTGACAAAAACAGTTCTTTAGGAATGCTTTGGTTATTTCACGATTCCATTTTTTACCATATACATTTGATCATTAAAAGAATTATGAGCTTCATAACGTTAATTATCCCAATACTTATTTAAAAACTTACTTTCCAACAGTTCTTGAGTGTTGTATTGTGCATGGTCCAGTTACGGGTGATGTCTAAAATAATTTTAGATTGTTGTTTTCCCAATGAGTTATGCATGAAAAAAAAAACCAAGCGTGATTGTTACAGTGACACAATAAACTAAATTAACCGGTGTAGGTTGCATTGGTGTAAGACATTTAAATCCTTAATAATTCACTTGTATGCAAGCGTATTATTATTATTATTATTGTTGTTATTATAGAATGAGTTACTTTGACATCTAATTGCATAACATATATTTTTACAGCAAGCAGATACAGTTAAAAAGTGATGACAGTGACTTGTAACCATTATTGTCTTGGTGGCGTGTGTTGCTCACATGTTCAACCTGGGTTCTGACAATACATCCAATAGAAATATGTCATGTAGAAATGTATATGTCATACTGTTCCAGCTTCATAGCAACGGGTTGTCTTATTGCACCACTCCTGGCCCAGCGAAAAACCATACAAAATGCTCACTATTGTCCCTTGTGAACTCGTGAAAGAAACAAACCATCTGAACAAATCTCAACAGCACTGCACACGCATTATCGCATAAAACAGTCGCTAAAATGCTGGCAGCTAGCCATACACGATTTTCTAGATCAGCGCTTACAGCACAGCAAATATGGGCACACATAAAAAGCATTCCAAAAGAAATGCACAGCTGACAGTGTTGCACCAAGCACACAACTCAGTGGCTGTGTTACAAAACCATATTAGGTGTGCTGAACCACACAATGCTGGCTCCATGGCGATGGAGTTACGGGTGCAGTTTATGATCCCGCATTCCCGCGCTCGAAACACAGCTGTGGGATTGGCAGCAGATCACCTTGTGTTGGTTTTTTATGAAATGGTATGGGTGCCGGTTGTTCAGAAAGCAATGGCAAACTACTGGACGTAAACTTGCAAGAGATTACAACAGCAAAAAATGCTGGTGTTGACTGCTACATCTTGTAAAGGATATGCAACTGACTTTAACCACCCTTTAACTATTCAGCAAGTGGCCTCTCAAAAACTGAATTTGAATGGACAATTCATTCACACACAATTATCTTGGCCTATGATTAAGATAGAGACTTGAATGAGGTCCCATTTGATTTCATTTTATGAGCTCTGTCCATAGATATTTTGTCAATTTTGTAACAAATTATAAATTTCATCTCTACATCTGGCTTTTGTTATGATAATGTGTCTTTCAGAAAATATGTTTTTAAGCATTGAGGTAATTAACTTTAAGAAGCTCATCATTTTTTAAATGATCAGATGTGTGTAGTGAAAAATGGATTTGTGAAATAACCAAAGCATCCCTAAAGAACTGTTTTGGTCAATAATTATTCACCAATGATGGCAGCAAAAATAGATTCCTGAACTGGTAAATGAGTCATTCATGATCATATAAGGAACAGGGAAGACAATATGCATCGCTAGGACCTGTAAGGGAAGCAAAGAATAGTGCTCTGTGATCTATCAAGTGTCAAATGAAGGCATGGGAGAGTTGTCATGGAGTTGTCTACTTCATCACATTAAGGCATGGGAGAGTAGTCATGGAGTTGGCTACTTCATCACATTAAGGCATGGGACAGTTGTCATGGAGTTGTCTACTTCATCACATTAAGGCATAGGAGAGTTGTCATGGAGTTGTCTACTTCATCACATTAAGGCATGGGAGAGTAGTCATGGAGTTGTCTACTTCATCACATTAAGGCATGGGAGAGTAGTCATGGAGTTGGCTACTTCATCACATTAAGGCATGGGACAGTTGTCATGGAGTTGTCTACTTCAGCACATTAAGGCATGGGACAGTTGTCATGGAGTTGTCTACTTCACCACATTAAGGCATGGGACAGTAGTCATGGAGTTGTCTACTTCAGCACATTAAGGCATGGGACAGTAGTCATGGAGTTGGCTACTTCATCACATTAAGGCATGGGACAGTAGTCATGGAGTTGTCTACTTCAGCACATTAAGGCATGGGAGAGTAGTCATGGAGTTGGCTACTTCATCACATTAAGGCATGGGAGAGTAGTCATGGAGTTGTCTACTTCATCACATTAAGGCATGGGACAGTAGTCATGGAGTTGGCTACTTCATCACATTAAGGCATGGGAGAGTAGTCATGGAGTTGTCTACTTCATCACATTAAGGCATGGGAGAGTAGTCATGGAGTTGGCTACTTCATCACATTAAGGCATGGGACAGTAGTCATGGAGTTTTCTACTTCATCACATTAAGGCATGGGAGAGTAGTCATGGAGTTGGCTACTTCATCACATTAAGGCATGGGAGAGTAGTCATGGGGTTGGCTACTTCATCACATTAAGGCATGGGACAGTTGTCATGGAGTTGTCTACTTCAGCACATTAAGGCATGGGAGAGTTGTCATGGAGTTGTCTACTTCACCACATTAAGGCATGGGACAGTAGTCATGGAGTTGTCTACTTCAGCACATTAAGGCATGGGACAGTAGTCATGGAGTTGGCTACTTCATCACATTAAGGCATGGGACAGTTGTCATGGAGTTGTCTACTTCATCACATTAAGGCATGGGAGAGTTGTCATGGAGTTGTCTACTTCATCACATTAAGGCATGGGAGAGTTGTCATGGAGTTGTCTACTTCAGCACATTAAGGCATGGGACAGTAGTCATGGAGTTGGCTACTTCATCACATTAAGGCATGGGACAGTTGTCATGGAGTTGTCTACTTCATCACATTAAGGCATGGAACAGTTGTCATGGAGTTGTCTACTTCATCACATTAAGGAACACTTCAATGGCAAATGAAAACAGCACAAACAAATCTTTAGAAATGAAAAAGAATGAACATGGGAATGAAGTAATGGCTAAATTGCAATAACTGAATAACCAATGTGCAAGAAACAATCTATAGAAAACATTAAACTTCTTTTTCTGCGTTCGTCCAGGGAGTTTTAGACATAATTGCTTTGTGCCTGTTTACAGCAGAGCTGCGATATTTGAACCTTTCGGCCGACACATCCAACTTCTTCAGGCATTTGTTGGCCATGTTACCTTCCCGGGTGTTTCGTAGGACGGAAAACATTAAACTATACATGACAGAGTTAGTTATCATAAATGATAAATATACAATTAGAATCTTCTCCCCGGGAAGGTTAACCCGGTCAACAAATGCCCGCAGAAGTCGGATGTGTTGGCCTAACGGCGCAAGAACGCAGCTCTGCTGTAAACAGGCACAACGCAATCACATTCGAAAAAAAAACTCCGGATGAACGCAGAAGAAGAAGAAGAATCTTCTCCTTCTTGTCATTCTGTTTACTGGGTTAGCGTGCCCCGGTTGGATCCAGAATGAAAGCAGTTCTTGTTCTCTTCCTCCTCCTCTGCTGTCACTTAACTTGATTTGTGACCAGCAATTGTAAGGTACATTAACTCAGTCATAGAGTAACCTCTTCTACAATTCTTGACCACCATTTCTTCTGGAGCCCAGACAGTTACCTTTATCTGAAGATGTGGTCAATACAATTTCAGTGTTTACCAGATCAAGTGATGTTCATGTCTGCTTGAGATATTTTCTTAAATAACTTTGGTCAGATCATAAGAAAATAGTAATTGGAAAAAATGACTGTTGGCAGACTTAGAGAAATGATGCTGGATGATCTAAGACGATAGCATGCATGAACCCCATCCATAGAATTGGTCCAGAATGCCAAGGCACAAGATGATGATAATATGAGTGGGGTATAGTAAAAGTTAAGTAAATAATGTGTTGTGCTAGCCCATAATTTTAGACCAATCGCCGCTGTGTGTGCGATGTGGTCAGTGATGTGTAGGCCACTTTTACTTTCCAGAACATGTCCTATACCAGTTATAAGCTGGGTTGCCCTGGCAGCCAAGGTCAATGAGGAAACGGTCTCTAAGGGATTTGAACACAGGAATGCTGGGTCGACTTGCCATGGGACGCAGTGACTGGCCCTCATTTGTTATTTATAAACAGACAGTCTTGATGTCATTGCACCTGAGACAATCTATGGTGATTCTCTCATGGGATTTCACAGATATTGCACCTGAGACAGAGCTATCTATGGTGATTCTCTCATGGGATTTCACAGATATTGCACCTGAGACAGAGCTATCTATGGTGATTCTCTCATGGGATTTCACCTGAGACAGAGCTATCTATGGTGATTCTCTCATGGGATTTCACCTGAGACAGAGCTATCTATGGTGATTCTCTCATGGGATTTCACTGATATTGCACCTGAGACAGAGCTATCTATGGTGATTCTCTCATGGGATTTCACCTGAGACAGAGCTATCTATGGTGATTCTCTCATGGGATTTCACACATATAACATTCAAAACGTCAGAAATGTCAACATGATGAAGATGCTTGCAGGTCTACAAACCGATGGGAATGACCTCAGACTTGTAAAAAACATATTGGAAACAGCCAGCTGCTGTAAAGATTGATAATGAAGTAAGTCAGTATCAGCCTGATAAGAGAGGTGTACGACAGGGATGTGTAATGTCTCTAGATCAGTGTTTCCTATACAGTGAAACTATATTTATAATTTAGATGTGAAAGGAATCACCATTGGAGGACCTAACATCAATAACATTAGATATGTGGATGATACAGTATTAATTGCAGACAATGACATTTAGTAGATATGGTTATTGAACACAGTGAACAACTAGGGTTAGAATTAAATTGTAAGAAAACAGATTATGGTAGTCACTAGGAAGAACGAAATACCACAATGTAATATACAGGTAAATGGGAATATTTTTAAACAAGTGAACCAGTACAACTATCTCGGAACAGTCATTACATCTGATGAGAGTTGCCTTGAAGAGATTAGAACAAGAATCTTCATGACAAAGGTAGCCTTTTGCAAGATGAAAAATATACTGACCAATAAAAAGATGTCAGTTGCAAAGACAAAAAAGAATGTTGAAGTGCTACATAGAACCAGTACCCCGGGAAGGTTAACCCGGTCAACAAATGCCCGCAGAAGTCGGCTGTGTCGGCCTAACGGCGCAAGAACGCAGCTCTGCTGTAAACAGGCACAACACAATCATGTCCGGAAAAAAAACTCCGGATGAATGCAGAAGAAGAAGAACCAGTACTTTTGTGTGGATGTCAAACGTGGATAATGAGCAGGAACAAGCTGAAAAAAACATCTAATGGAAATGGAAGTGTGGTTTCTGAGAAAAATGCAAAGAATATCATGGACAGACAGAAAAACCATTGAGCAAGTTCTACAAGAAGCAAATGAAAACCGTAAACTGATTAGAGAAATTAGACGCAGACAGTCAAAATGTGTTGGGCATGTTACAAGAAGAAAAACTGGAGAACTTGGTTACAACAGACAAATTTGAAGGGGAAAGCAGAGAAGTAAATATCTGGATGGACTGACCACATGGCATAATCAAGACAAGAACATAGAGCTGATCCATGACTGGTGATGGTGTAAGATGGTGAGACATGACAGCCCAAGCATATCGGCATGGCACATGATGATGATTGCTGTAATGAATGTAAACACTGAGATGCCACAAATCATATACTGCACCATGTATTAAATCATACTGCACCATGTATATATTGTTTTTGTGCTCACTCGCTTTTAACTCCAGTCTAGTCCATACACACAACTAGTAGTGCTGGACTGATTCACACTTCTAGTAGTGCTGGACTGAATTTTGCGTGTGGATTAGCTTTCCCTATTAACAGTGTCCCTTACCATCAGGCAAACCCATTGCGACTTCAGAGGTACTTGTAATTAACGTCTCTAAATCAAGGACGACAGGTCAACATTTTAGTCCAGCTGTCTGGTGTAGGGGTTGAACCCTTTACCTCATCATCAGCACACCGGATGTTTCAGAATGCATTATTTGGCCATGCTGTCCTACACGGCACCATGTATAATGTGTGGCTTCTATGTTTCCATGAACAGATGTAAGCTGCTTGTTTTTCTACAAGTATTATGTTGTAAGATTCAGTCTCATCAAGTTCTAATTTCAGTGCACACTATTTTCTCAGCTCTTGTCAAGTGGACTGTGTCAGAATACCAAAGCCAGTGACAAGAAAAGTATTCTTGGCTTCACACTTTCAGACATCAAGAAGGAGTTACACAGAGGGTCCAGGCTGGTATGTTCATTTGTTACAATAATTCTGTGGTTGTTTCTCATATTGTATTTAATGTTGTTTATGTGAGAGGGCCGTAGTTCCTGCGTATTGTATAAGTATTTCAGCGAAGACTTGAAGTCTTTTGATACCATAAAGTCACTGGAATGACCATACAGGAGTTATCTGATTCATGCCTGAATGGTGACGGAAGTTGCTGTGTAAAGATTTGCCATGGCAGAAGTAGTCGTTGGAAAACATACTCACCAATAAAAAGCTGCCGGTTGCAGAGAGAACAAGTGTTATAGATCCTAGATTATATGCATTTGAAACATGGACAATATGCTGACAAGCTGAGAAAGATCTAATGGTAGCAGAAATGTGATTTCTGATGACAATGCACAGAATACTATATGCTGACAGAAGGATCAATGAGGCAATCCTTCAAGAAACACATGAACACCGTAAATTGAGGAGATAAATGAGACATTTGTCAATATTTTTGAGTGTTTGAGGAGAAATAAACTGGAAAACTTAAAAATACCTGGCTTGTCATGTCCACGTAGCATAACTGGGACAAGAAGACAGATCTTATTTGAGACTAGTGATCATGTGAGATGGCGAACCATGACCGCCCAGACTGATCAGCTTAGAGCATGATGATGATGACTGTCAAAGTCCTATATGTATTATATACCGATGATAGTTTAGAATAAGACAGGCAGACTGAAACGAGTTCAAGGACAGACAAGGGTAGACAAGAGCTCAGGACAGATGAGACGATGTAGTGAACAGGTCTCGGGGAAGGGATCCATGAAAAGGGGAACATAGGATAGCAAGACGCAGGAGAAAGGAAAGGACTGGGGAGTGTGTGTTTTTCAGTTTGAGGACATTGGGACTGTAGAGAGATTGTGAGGTGTGATAGTGATATAACTGTGAGAGCGAAGAGTTGTTTGACAACCCTGATGACTGTATGGATCTAGTGTTAATATAATAGTTTGACGGTGAGAAAGGTGAGTGAGAGTGTCTGAATAATCCTGCTTGTGTACAGATTAGACATTTTGTAATATATAAACATGTGATATTTTTATTGGCAATATAAATTGATTGCGGTGTTATAACAGTTGATGTTCGAATACAGTAGATTGGTAAGAATGATTTGCCTGTCTGAGGGTTAACGCAGACACAATTAATCGTGCAAATGTGTTAAATAACGACTAGGTCTCTGACAGTGATGATGATATTTGGTGAACTTGTCTATTTTCTTCACAGAAATGCTGTTACTGTCGTCAAAAAGGTGCAACCATAGGATGCTGTATCAAGTCATGCAGGAAAGTGTTCCACTTGAGCTGTGGCCGACAGCATGGAACCATGCATCAGTTTTTTGACAGTTTCAGGTAAGAGAATCTTGTTGAGGGAACAAGCTTCTATCAGACAGTGCCAAGCTGATTTGCAATATACTAGCTGGAGGGGGAAATCTCTTGTTGGCAAACATGACATCCAATCTTTGACAGAGATCTTCAAGTTCATGGATGTTTTTGTTAATGAAAGTAATAATTGCCAGGGTCAGAAGAGATGCAAGTGATAATTGTCTATCATCATCATGTGCCGTGTCAATGAGCATGGGCGGTTACGTGTTTGCCAGCTCACATGATCACCAGAGTCATGGATCAGATCTGTGTTTTTGTCTCGATTATGCCATGTGGCCAGACCATTTAGACATTTACTTCTGAGCCTTCCCCTTGTTATTTTCCCCTCAGTATTGCCAGTTGTCATCAAGGTTTCTAGTTTATTTCTTCTCATAATATGCTCAAATAATCTTGACTATGTCTAATTTCTCTAATCAGTTTGCGGTTTTCATTTGTATTTTGTAGGGCTTGGTCATTGGTTTTTCTGTTTGTCCATGGTATTCCTTGCATTTTCCTCAGAAACCACATTTCCACTGCTGTTAGATGTTTTTCAGCCTGTCTGCCCATTGTCCATGTTTGGCATCCATACTAACGTACAGGTTCTATATAGCACTTCAACACTTTCATTGTTGTTCTTACGTACAGGTTCTATGTAGCACTTCAACACTTTCATTGTTGTTGCCATTGACATCAATGTATTGGTCAGTATGTTTTTCATCTTGCAAAAGAAAATCAATGTCATAGAGATTCTTGTTCTGATCTCTTCATGGCACCTTCCATCAGATGTTATGATTGTTCCGTGATACTTGTATGATTCACTTTTTTAAGAATATTCTCATTTACCCATACATTACACTGGTATTTGTTTCTTCTTAGAGATGACCATAATCTCTCTTCTTAATTCTAACCCTATTTGTTCACTGTGTACAATAATCACATATACTAAATGTTGCAGATCCTCTTTGTTGTCTTCAGTCAGTACTGCATCATCTGCATAAATTATATTATTGATGTTACGCCTGGCGATTCCTCTATCTTCTATATTTCCCATAATATTTTGACTAGAGGGAAAAAAGACCTGGAGACATTACCCATCCCTGTCACACAGCTCTTGTATAATAGGCTGACATCGCCCTACTTCATTATCAGTCTTTGACAGCTTCTTGTTTCCAATATATGTTGACTGGGGCAGGAGGAGTTCAAGTAGTTACACACACATTGTGGGTCAGTGGAGCTGTTGACTGGGGCAGGAGGAGTTCAAGTAGTTACATACACATTGTGGGTCAGTGGAGCTGTTGACTGGGACAGGAGGAGTTCAAGTAGTTACACATTGTGGGTCAGTGGAGCTGTTGACTGGGGCAGGAGTTCAACATGGTCAACTTTGCATCTGATTGTGAACCCGTGTTTCCTATAGAATATGTTGCTGTCAGGTTTTCTGTACATTGTAAAAACCGTTCTTTGTCTTCCAGTTGTTTTACTTTTTATTGACTTGTTTTAGAGCCTGCACTTGCCATTTTTCTCTTTGTGTTTCATTCTGGTGCATATGATTGATGCCTTTTGCTTTGTCTGGGAAGTTACCCATCACCACTTGTTGTCTTCTGTACTACTGTATGCTCATATGTAACTGAAATATGCTCATCATTGATTCCGAGAGGTGTCCTTAAGTAAATTCAGGTGAAAGCTGCACTTAGTTTCCGTGGTACTGTACCATGATATAGTCTAGGTGTCTGTGGACAGTTTCATGCTGTGATATAACTACCCACTGAAGCTGTGTGAATGTCTGATTGTGGCAGCTAACATAGAATAGTCTCTGCTGTAAGCACCATATGCTGCCAGTTTCTCTGTCTTCAGTGTTTTCACTCAGTTCCTCCTTAAGGTTGAATTTTGTATTCTGGTTTCTTGGTCAACCTATAATTTGAGTCTTGTGTTGTGTGAATGTAGCCTCTGCTGCCTTATTCTTACAATGACAGGCTGTGTAATGATGGGAAAATAAAGTACCCCTACAGCTCAGGTGGAAGAGAATATCTTATGGATGAATAAATATATTTCTACTGGACTTCATTTGTTTACCTTTGTCTGCTTATCTAAATTTGTTTTATTCTTTCATAATAATTTGTAACTTACAGCAATTTAAACATCCTTATCATTGGTGCTATTATCTTTCATTGGGCTATATATTTGTATTCCTACAGTGGTGATTTTTGTGGCAGTTTGCTTGTCATTGATTGCCAGTCACATGAGAAAAGAATTAATAGCTTAAAGCACTGTTTACATCATATTCTCATTAAAGGCTAGCTTATTGTAAAAGTTTATAGATAATTGTCATGTCAGTACATTCACTGACAATCGTGTAGACTCTTTGAGCGCTGACACAGCTACTGAGAAAACATTCCTTCTACATCGTTATCTTAGTTGTAAAATTTTGTTCTAATTATTCTGCAGCTTCTTGCACCATCAGCATTCTAATTTTTCTGTTATCACATTGTTTTTGTTTTGTTGTGCGTTATCTAACTTCTGCTTCAGTGTGTACCTTCTGACAGTCAGTTTCATTGTTTCTGTTGAGTTAATGTATCGTATTCTTTCCATCATTGCCACATAATCATATGCTGTTTTGCAATAACCTTTTTCTGTGCAAACATCCATTTACGTAAGCCTGTATTCATGTTTGTTCATTGCTGTATGTAAAGAAATTAACAGCAGACAACTTTTAAAAAAAAGTCACTTAAAAGTCGACAGGATCGACTTCAATGCACTGGGTTTTTATCCTATGTGGCTTAGTCCCTTTTTGCAGCACGGAATACGTTGCACAAAGCACAAACTCCATAGCTCCAGCAATGACCCACGGGAGTCTTAAAAACATGCACTTGTGAACCGAAGGAATTGAACCCACAACCACAGTCTGAGTCGGATGGCTTGACCACTTCGCCACAGAGACTAGCCAGACAACTAGAGGTCAGGAAATGTGAAAATGCAGTGGATATTTCATAAGGACAAGTCAAAAAGCACAATCAAGCCCACATTACATTTCAGCCAGTGCAGAATAGCACAGGTACAAACAATTGAACACAATGTGAACAATGATTGAAGAAGACGATGATAGAGTAATGTATGGTCTCAGATGGAGTTCAGAAATAAATACATGGAAAGGACAATGGTGAAAGGTGCCTCTCCACTCACCTTATAATTCCATAGCCTGGTATATGTGAAGTCAAACCTCTATTGCTATAATATGTGATATATTAGCTTTACCTTCATATGTATATTGTAATGAGCACTTGAAGTGTCATGAACACACGTTGATGTCTATGTAAGTGATCAACTTGTATGCATCTCAGGTCCTACTGTGAGAATCACAGGCTAGAACAGATACAGCCCAAGAAGACGCCTACTAAGATTTGTTCTATTTGTTTTTGTGCTGTCACATCAAATGCCTCTTGTGATACACTGATGCCGCCATGTTGCCAGAAATCTTTGTTCCATCGACAGTGCATGCAGGTACAGTCTGTTGACATGTCTGTTCTGTTTGCTTGCTTAGACCCATAATGGTTGTTTTATTTATCTTATCACTGTATCATCATCAATGAACCTTCATTCAGAGACAGCGTTTTAAGCTACTGAATACTGAAGACATTGGATTTGTGCAGCAAGAATCTTCATCAAGTCAAATGAGACCGTCCATATGTCTCTCTCCTCCTTCTCTGTCTCTCTATCTCCCTCCCGCCCTCCCATGAATCTCTCTTGTATGCAAACACACACACATGCACATTTGTAGATTAAATACTTCTTGTTTGAATTAGAGCACTTCAGATGGTGCATAATGGTCATGATCATATGCAGTACCAAGTGGCTAAGATCAACAAAGAACATAAGAAATGATGCATACACAACAATGTATTGTTCATCTATGCTGAGAGTAGGAAGACTCATACCTAAACATGCTGTGCTCAAGTCAGACGTGGTGCACGTAACAAGGCTTCTGTATAAATAGGCAGCACACAACCAGGGAAGACTACAAGTACTGAACCTTTACTAAAGGCTTCTGTATAAATAGGCAGCACACAACCAGGGAAGACTACAAGTACTGCACCTTTAGTAAAGGCTTCTGTATAAATAGGCAGCACACAACCAGGGAAGACTACAAGTACTGCACCTTTACTAAAGCACACAATCAGGGAAGACTAAAAGTACTGCACCTTTACTAAAGCACACAATCAGGGAAGACTAAAAGTACTGCACCTTTACTAAAGCACACAACCAACCAGGGAAGACCACAAGTACTGCACCTTTACTAAAGCACACAATCAGGGAAGACTACAAGTACTGCATCTTTACTAAAGCACAACCAGGGAAGACTACAAGTACTGCATCTTTACTAAAGGCTTCTGTATAAACAGGCAGCACACAATCAGGGAAGACCACAAGTACTGCACCTTTACTAAAGCACAACCAGGGAAGACTACAAGTACTGCACCTTTACTAAAGGCTTCTGTATAAACAGGCAGCACACAATCAGGGAAGACTACAAGTACTGCACCTTTACTAAAGCACACAACCAGGGAAGACTACAAGTACTGCACCTTTACTAAAACACATAATCAGTGAAGACTACAAGTACTGCACCTTTACTAAAACACAATCAGTGAAGACTACAAGTACTGCATCTTTACTAAAACACATAATCAGGGAAGACAACAAGTACTGCACCTTTACTAAAGCACACAATCAGGGAAGACTATAAGTACTGCACCTTTACCAAAGCACACAATCAGGGAAGACTACAAGTACTGCACCTTTACTAAAGGCTTCTGTATAAACAGGCAGCACACAATCAGGGAAGACTACAAGTGCTGCACCTTTACTAAAGCACACAATCAGGGAAGACTACAAGTACTGCACCTTTACTAATCAATCAATCATGTGCCATGCCGGAAAGCGTGGGTGGTCATGACTCACCATTTCACTCGATCACCAGAGTCGTGGATCAGCTCAGTGTTCCTGTCTCGTCCATGCCATGTGGCCAAGCCATCCAGATATTTTCCTCTCGGTCTGTTCCCCTCGATCTTGCCAGTTGTCACTAAGTTCTCCAGTCCATTTCTTTTCATAACATGTCCAAACAATGTTGACTGTCTACGTCTTATTAAGTGCCTAAATTTGTTACATGTCCCAAAGCCTAGATTGGACCTATACAAAACATGTTTCGCCTATTCTGGTGCTCACTTATGGAATGATCTTCCTCCAGATCTGAAAACTCCAATGAGTCCCTACACATTTAACCGAAAACTCTTTCAATACTTAATCCATACCGACTATATGCCACCATAATTCATTTGCTGGTATAATTGTTCATTATAATTGTTTAACTATAACTGTTTACTATATATGTGTGTGCGTGCGGGAAAGAGAGAGAGAGAAAGTTGGTGTCAGAGAGTGATAGAGTGAATGTGTGTGTGCGCACGTGCATGCATGTGTGTGGAGAGAGTGATTGAGCGAGAAATGGTGAGGGAATGTGTCAGTGCATGCAAGTGTATGTGAGTGAGGGAGTGTGTGCGTGCGTGCGTTCATGCATATGTGTGAGAGAGTGTGATTGAGAGAGTTTGTGTGTGTGAAGGATTGTGAGAGAGAGAATGCGTAAGTGAGTGAATGAGTGTTTGTGTGTGTGTGAAAGTGAGAGAGAGAGAGAGTAAAAGAGTGAGTGATGAGTGCGTAGGGTAAGAGAGATTGAGTGAAACATTGAGTGATAGCGTGAGGGTGTGTGTCTGTCTATATATGAGTGAGAGAGGGAGTAAGAGAGTTAGAGATAAAGTGAATGTAGAGAGAGTAAGAGAGTTAGAGATAAAGTGAATGAAGATGGAGAAAGTGAATGCATGAGGGAAACAGTGAGTGAGAGAGAGAGTGGGAGAGTGGATGTGTTAGTGTGAGTGTGTGTATATGAAAGAATACAGAGAGAGAGAGAGTGAGAGTTGAACAGGCGCATGTCATGCAACATGCATGTCATGTAACATGCGAATCCATATGTTTGTGTATTCTCATATGCCATATTATCAGTTGAATACCATTTGATTTTATCAAGTATAATATAAACTTATGTACATTACTGTAGTTTGAGTGAGAGAGTCAGTGAGTGTGAATGAGAGACAGAATGAGTGAAAGTGTGTGTGTGTGTGCACGCATGCGTGTGTGTGTGCACGCGTGTGTGCGTGCGTGTCTCTGTGTGTGTGGGAGCATCACTATTTTTTACGTCACACACTGTATATGTACACATTTTTCTCCATGTTCAACATTTTTATGAGACTGCTCATGACAATTGTCAGTGTATGTGTGGGAGTTTATTCATACTAGTTTCAATGCTCACGCGTGGCATTATGTATATGTCTAGATGTGAGGTGTGTGTGGGGATATGTGTGTGGAGGAAGTGTGGGGGTATGCGTATGATGGGTTGGGGTGTGTGGGTGTTGGTGAGTAGTGAGATTTGTAGGTGTTGGTGGGATGTGTGGATGGATGTGTGGGGGTGAAAGTGGGGTATGTATGGGTGGAGGATGTGTGTATGGGATGGGTGCGGGGGGTGAGTGGGTGGAGATGTGTGGATGGTTTGGGGGAAGTATGTATAGGTGGCTGGGTTGTGTGGGTAGGGAATGTGTGTGGGTAGGGAATGTGTGTGGGTGGATTGGGGATGTAAGGGTGGGTGAGGAGAAGTGTATGGTGTGTGGGTTTGGGATGTGTGTGGTGTGTTGGTGGGGGATGTGTGCATGGTGTGTGGGTGGGGGTATGTTTGTGGTGAGTGGGTAAGGATGTGTGGGTGTGGGATTGTGTGATGGGTGCGGGGATGTGTGTATGTGTGGGAGAGTAGGGAATGTGTGATGGTTGGGAGAAGCATGTGTGGGTGGTGGGGATGTGTGCTTGGGTGGGGGTGTGTGAGTGGCTTAGGGATGTGTAGGTGGTGAGGAATGTGTATGTGTCGGGGTGGGATGCTTGAGTGGGTGGAGGATGTGTGTGGGTGGGGGTATGTGTGATCGAGAGATGTTTGGTTGGGGTGGGGTGTGGGTGCGTAGTGGAGGATGTGTGAGAGTGTGTGTTGGTGGATGGGTGGGGAATGTGTGTGTGTGTGGGGAGAGGTGTGTGTTGCATCTTTACTAAAGCACAACCAGGGAAGACTACAAGTACTGCATCTTTACTAAAGGCTTCTGTATAAACAGGCAGCACACAATCAGGGAAGACCACAAGTACTGCACCTTTACTAAAGCACAACCAGGGAAGACTACAAGTACTGCACCTTTACTAAAGGCTTCTGTATAAACAGGCAGCACACAATCAGGGAAGACTACAAGTACTGCACCTTTACTAAAGCACACAACCAGGGAAGACTACAAGTACTGCACCTTTACTAAAACACATAATCAGTGAAGACTACAAGTACTGCACCTTTACTAAAACACAACACAATCAGTGAAGACTACAAGTACTGCACCTTTACTGAAACACATAATCAGTGAAGACTACAAGTACTGCACCTTTACTAAAACACATAATCAGTGAAGACTATAAGTACTGCACCTTTACTAAAGCACACAATCAGGGAAGACTACAAGTACTGTACCTTTACTAAAGCACACAATCAGGGAAGACTACAAGTACTGCACCTTTACTAAAGCACACAATCAGGGAAGACTACAAGTACTGCACCTTTACCAAAGCACACAATCAGGGAAGACTACAAGTACTGCACCTTTACTAAAGGCTTCTGTATAAACAGGCAGCACACAATCAGGGAAGACTACAAGTGCTGCACCTTTACTAAAGCACACAATCAGGGAAGACTACAAGTACTGCACCTTTACTAATCAATCAATCATGTGCCATGCCGGAAAGCGTGGGTGGTCATGACTCACAATTTCACTCGATCACCAGAGTCGTGGATCAGCTCAGTGTTCCTGTCTCGTCCATGCCATGTGGCCAAGCCATCCAGATATTTTCCTCTCGGTCTGTTCCCCTCGATCTTGCCAGTTGTCACTAAGTTCTCCAGTCCATTTCTTTTCATAACATGTCCAAACAATGTTGACTGTCTACGTCTTATTAAGTGCCTAAATTTGTTACATGTCCCAAAGCCTAGATTGGACCTATACAAAACATGTTTCGCCTATTCTGGTGCTCACTTATGGAATGATCTTCCTCCAGATCTGAAAACTCCAATGAGTCCCTACACATTTAACCGAAAACTCTTTCAATACTTAATCCATACCGACTATATGCCACCATTATTCATTTGCTGGTATAATTGTTTAACTATAACTGTTTACTATATATGTGTGTGCGTGCGGGAAAGAGAGAGAGAGAAAGTTGGTGTCAGAGAGTGATAGAGTGAATGTGTGTGTGCGCACGTGCATGCGTGTGTGTGGAGAGAGTGATTGAGCGAGAAATGGTGAGGGAATGTGTCAGTGCATGCAAGTGTATGTGAGTGAGGGAGTGTGTGCGTGCGTGCGTTCATGCATATGTGTGAGAGAGTGTGATTGAGAGAGTTTGTGTGTGTGAAGGATTGTGAGAGAGAGAATGCGTGAGTGAGTGAATGAGTGTTTGTTTGTGTGTGAAAGTGAGAGAGAGAGTAAAAGAGTGAGTGATGAGTGCGTAGGGTAAGAGAGATTGAGTGAAACATTGAGTGATAGCGTGAGGGTGTGTGTCTGTCTGTATATGAGTGAGAGAGAGAGAGTAAGAGAGTTAGAGATAAAGTGAAAGAAGATGGAGAAAGTGAATGCATGAGGGAAACAGTGAGTGAGAGAGAGAGTGGGAGAGTGGATGTGCTAGTGTGAGTGTGTGTATATGAAAGAATACAGAGAGAGAGTGAGAGTTGAACAGGTGCATGTCATGTAACACGCGAATCCATATGTTTGTGTATTCTCATATGCCATATTATCAGTTGAATACCATTTGATTTTATCAAGTATAATATAAACTTATGTACATTACTGTAGTTTGAGTGAGAGAGTCAGTGAGTGTGAATGAGAGACAGAATGAGTGAAAGTGTGTGTGTGTGTGTGTGCATGCACGCGTGTGTGCGTGCGTGTCTCTGTGTGTGTGGGAGCATCACTATTTTTACGTCACACACTGTATATGTACACATTTTTCTCCATGTTTAACATTTTATGAGACTGCTCACGACAATTGTCAGTGTATGTGTGTGAGTAAAGTGTGGGAGTTTGTTCATACTAGTTTCAATGCTCACGCGAGGCATTATGTATATGTCTAGATGTGAGGTGTGTGTGGGGATGTGTGGGTGTTTGGGTGGGGGTATGCGTATGGATGGGTTGGGGTGTGTGGGTGTTGGTGAGTAGTGAGATTTGTAGGTGTTGGTGGGATGTGTGGATGGATGTGTGGGGGTGAAAGTGGGGTATGTATGGGTGAAGGATGTGTGTATGGGATGGGTGCGGGGGGTGAGTGGGTGGAGATGTGTGGATGGTTTGGGGGAAGTATGTATAGGTGGCTGGGTTGTGTGGGTAGGGAATGTGTATGGGTGGATTGGGAATGTAAGGGTGGGTGAGGAGAAGTGTATGGTGTGTGGGTTTGGGATGTGTGTGGTGTGTTGGTGGGGGATGTGTGCATAGTGTGTAGGTGGGGGTATGTTTGTGGTGAGTGGGTAAGGATATGTGTGTGGGTGGGGGATTGTGTGATGGGTGCGGGGATGTGTGTATGTGTGGGAGAGTAGGGAATGTGTGATGGTTGGGAGAAGCATTAGTGGGTGGTGGGGATGTGTGCTTAGGTGGGGGTGTGTGAGTGGCTTAGGGATGTGTAGGTGGTGAGGAATGTGTATGTGTCGGGGTGGGATGCTTGAGTGGGTGGAGGATGTTTGTGGGTGGGGGTATGTGTGATCGAGAGATGTTTGGTTGGGGGTGGGTGGGGTGTGGGTGCGTAGTGGAGGATGTGTGAGAGTGTGTGTTGGTGGATGGGTGGGGAATGTGTGTGTGTGTGGGGAGAGGTGTGTGGTGTGTTCATTAGGGATATGTGTGTTATGTATGGGTGAGGGATTTGTGTGGGTGGGGTATGTGCAGGGTGGGTGGGGATATTGTGTGGGGGATATGTGTGTTGTGTGTAGGTGGGATGTGGGTAAGGGATATGTGTGTGTGGTGCGTGGGTTGGGAATATTGTGTGGTAGGGGATGTGGGTTATGGCATGTGTGGGTGGGTGAAGGATGTATGTGTGGGTGGTGGGGTGTGTGTGTGAGTGGATTGGGGATTATAGGTGGTTAGGGAGATGTGTGTGTGTGGGTAGGGAGTTGTCAGTTGGTGGGATTCTGTGTATGGTTTGGGGATGTGTGAGTGGATGTGTGGTGGTGGGGGATATGTGTGCATGGGTGGGGAATGTGGTCGATGGAGGTGTGGGTGGGGAGAGGATGTGTGGGTTAGAATGTGTGGGTGGGTGGGGGATGTTTGTGTGGGTGGCAAGTGTGTTTGGTTTGGGGGAACTGGTGAGGGCAGTGTGTGGGTTGGGGATGTGTGGGAGGTGGATGGGTCGGTTGGTGGGGTATGTATGTGTCCCTGGGTGTGTGTGTTGGTAGGTGGGGGTGTGTGTGTGGGTGGGGTGATGTGTGGGAAGGTGGGATATGGGCCTCATAACATGGTAATTTGCCTTGTTTATGTTTGCAACATTCATTTCACAATGTTTTTTTTTCCTGTGTGAATGTATAATGCTCTTGATGAACGAAAGATGAGTGATTGGAAGGGCCGAATGTAAGACGGGCCTGCGTGCCCAATTTGTGACCCTTTTAAAATAAAGTTGAAAGTTGATTTACCTTTACTAAAGGCTTCTGCATAAACAGGCAGCACACAATCAGGGAAGACTACAAATGCTGCACCTTTACTAAAGGCTTCTGTATAAATAGGCAGCACACAACCAGGGAAGACTACAAGTACTGCACCTTTACTAAAGCACCTGAGAACACAATGGGCATATGGGGCTAGATCCATATTTTAACAGACAATTGGCCCTCGGTGTGTGTTGGCCCTCGGTGGGTGTAGCTCTCGATGTGTGTTGACTCTCGGTGGGTGTTGGCCCTCGGTGGGTGATGTCAGTATCATGCCCACCCCATTTACCTCCCGAGATATTTCTTGGTACCTGTTGTAAAGGACTTAATGACTTCAGTATATATAAGGTGTTAGTTGATATGACTGCTGTCTGCACCTAGACCCCAGCAGCCTTCGTTCTCTAACAGACATTTAATCATGCACCTTTACCACTTGACAGTAATGGCCCATGTTGTGTTTCTTGTTACTATCTGAGGGGCAGTAAAGCCATCCGGACTGCTGGTTCATGTTCTCTGTAACCACCGATTGTTCCAGACATCACGTTCTGCATCAAAATAAATCATGATTACTTTGTGCAAGGCAGAAACAGAATTAACACAGATTGTTTTTGTCATTCCAGGAATATTCTCTGTCTGCGGGCATGCATTACTTCAAATGTCCTCTCTGCAACTCAGTTGACGAATTTCAGATCGAAATGAGAACTTATGGTATCTATATTCCAGATCAGTAAGTTCTGAACACTTTCCTTTGTAGGGATTTTTTCATTTTTATGCTCATTAAAAATGTATCTTGCATTAGTACTAATTATCTGTATCCTACAGTACACACTGCATTATATAACTTCAGTAGCAAACAGAGAATTGTCTATATCCTACAGTACACACTACATTATATGAACTTCAGTAGCAAACAGAGTATTGTCTGTATCCTTCAGTACACACTACATTATATGACTTCAGTAGCAAATAGAGTATTGTCTGTGTCCTACAGTACACACTACATTATGTGACTTCAGTAGCAATCAGAGATTTGTCTGTATCCTACAGTACACACTGCATTATATGAATTTCAGTAGCAGTCAGTCAGAGTATTGTCTGTATCCTACAGTACACACTACATTATATGAATTTCAGTAGCAGTCAGTCAGAGTATTGTCTGTATCCTACGGTACACACTACATTATATGAATTTCAGTAGCAATCAGAGAATTGTCTGTATCCTACAGTACACACATACATTATATGAACTTCAGGAGCAGACATTCAAAGTATTGTCTGTATCCTATAATACATGCTGCATTATATGACTTCAGTAGCAAACAGTCAAAAGTATTATCTGTATCCTACAGTACACACAGATACTGAAGTCTGTTCTGTAGCAAACAGTCAGAGTATTATCTGTATCCTACAGTACACACAGATACTGAAGTCTGAGTTCTGTAGCAAACAGTCAGAGTATTATCTGTATCCTACAGTACACACAGATACTGAAGTCTGAGTTCTGTAGCAAACAGTCAGAGTATTATCTGTATCCTACAGTACACACAGATACTGAAGTCTGAGTTCTGTAGCAAACAGTCAGAGTATTATCTGTATCCTCGAGCACACAACTTTATCTGACTTCAATAGCGGACAGTTACAGTGGCATATTGTTCTGTGCCCTCAACCTTTTGGGAGTTGCAGATATTTTGAAAATGTAATGCACCATTCAGTGGATGAATCATAGATACCGCTATTGGGTTTGTAATCTAGAAGTCATGGCAACTGACATTTTTGTAAGAAAAAATATTTAACATCAATTGCTGTGTTTATCCATGCACATAATATAATGCCATTCTTATAATTTTTCCATTTGAAAACATTTTATTTCACTCTGTTTAATAGCTTTAGTCTTACAAAGCTAAGTATTGTTTGCATTAAAAACTGTTAAAATAAATTAAACTAACTGCATTTGTAAGCAAATTTATTACATTGTCATAACAATAAAGGACGGAAATGTGCTGTTAACAAGAAAACTGATTAAAAATATTTGTTGGAAACTTGTCTTCACGGATCACTGTTAAGTGTCTGGCAGGCTGCAAAGTGGCTTGAGGGACATAAATCGGATCTAAGACAAAGATGTAAAAGTCAGGGGTCTAGTCCACATGATTGTGCTTGTGATGAATCTGTACAGTTGGACATCAGACAGATTGGAATATAATGGCCTCTGCCCTGGAGAAATGTCCAACATAGATACAACCAGTATTGACTGCATGTGTGCTTGGAGAGAGTTATGTCCCTGTGGGTGAGACACCTACATGACACTTCAACCTCCGCCAGGGATGGTGTCCTATATTACCTCTTAGACTGGTAAAAGGGGGGAAGTAGCAGGCTGTCATGTTCTAATCAATGAATCCGCTGTTTGCTGGAGTAGTGTCATTGTCTTGTCTTTTTTTGTTTTGTTTTGCGCTCGCTCGTTTTGACATTGAACATAGTCCATATACAATACTTCTAGTAGTGCTGGACTGAATTTTGCATGTGGATTAGCTTTCCCTATTAACAATGTCCCTCGCCACCAAGCTAACCCACCCCGACTTTACAGGTACTTGTAATTTACGGCCCCAAGTCAAGGACGAGAGGTCAACATTTTAGTCCAACTGTCCGGTGTAGGGGTTGAACCCCTTACCACGGCATCAGCACACCGGAAGCTTAAGAACACGCATTCTTGTCAATTCATCCTTCTGCACTTCGTCATTGTTGAAAGTGTACAAGGCTTCTCTGAGGGGAGTGCAGTTATCTGTCACTGACAGCTGTGAGTCATGCCACAACCACTTTCAGGTGACCTGCTGATGGAGGTTACGGTGTAAATGTGTCAACATACTCTTTTGGAAGAACTTTGTGTAGGAAAACAGAAGCGGTTTCATTTGTAATTAGAAATATAAGGGACGTTCATTTGAAATCTGTTCATGCCGCACCACGCATGATTGCGTACGTTGAACATGATCATGTCATAGTCATGTGATAAGTACTGACCAATGAATAAAAGAGCACGTGCTTATCGTCCCATGGTGCATAGGTTCTGTTTCTGACCGTTGAGAAAATGGCCGGGTTGATCCAAAATTCGTCCAAAGAAGCTCAAAGAGCAGTGATTCAGTTTCTTTCATTTGAAAGATGTCGACCAGTGGACATTCATTGAAGAATGCAGGCAGTGTACGGTAACAAATGCGTGCCGAAGACAACAGTGACAGACCGGGCACGAATGTTTCAGAAAGGACGTCTGTTCACGACAGATCTTCGAAGGCTGGGTCAAGCGCATATTGTTGCAACAGAAAAAACCCGTAGCCAAAATTGATGAAGCAGTACAGATGAACCTTTGTCGAAGCATATGTTCGCTAGCAAAAGAATGTGATGTGTCAATTGGGACAATTCAAAAGGTCGTTCGTAAGAAACTGCAATATCGGAAGGTGTGTTTACAGTGGGTACCACGGATGTTGACCGACCACCAAAAACAGGAACACATGGGATGGTGTTTGAACCACTTACTGCGTTACAGAGTGGAGTGTGATGCATTTCTCTTCTGCATAGTGGCAGGCGATGAATCATGGTGTCCCCAATTTGAGCTGAGCAGCAAAAGAGAGAGCATGCAATGGAAGCATGCTAGAACACCAAAAGCCACAAAATTCAAGTCACAGGTTTCCGCTGGTAAGGTTATGCTGAGTGCATTTTTTTACCATGAAGGGCTATTGTTGGCCGACTTAAAGACCCAGTGTCAACCCAACTCTACCCACTAGTTGCAAACACTAGACAAGCTGCAAAAAGCCGTCAAGAATAAACGACACTGCATGCTTTCTCGCGGTGTAATTTTGTTGCACAATATTGCTCGTCAGCATGTCGCAAAGATTGTGCAGGAAGCATTAGCAAGGAAGAAGTGGGAAATTCTGCAACATCCAGCCTATAGTCCTGATTTGTCACTGTGATTCTGTGATTTTCATTTGTTCGGACCTCTAAAAAAGCTCTCAAGGGGCAACGATTTCACACAGATGCAGACGTAATGAAAGCGATAAACACTTGGTTCGGTGAGCAACCACAATCCTTTTTTGCGGACGGCATTCGCCGCCTACCTAAGCAATGGGATGCTTGCCTGAATGCCTACGGCGACTTCTTCTGACCAACCCATGTGCCTAGCTTTAACTTCGGCATAATCCAACACGAAATTATCTCAAAGCAATAAAGCTCGTTAAAATCGATAACTGTAAAAAGTCTCACCTTGAATTCTTGGAACACAATGCGAACAAGCAACTGACGCAATCCAAGCGAATGCTCACACACTTTTATTCATGTGCTAGATACAATACCAGGCTTGCCTAGACTCTAAACTGTCCCTTTTATGCAGGGATGGAGTTTATACCTCGCCTACGACTTTTACGCGGCTTTTCCTGCACGTTCTTATTTTCCATGCTGCACCGTGCGTTTAAATGATTTAAGCCGTGCACTTCATAGTTTTGCGTGCGCTCTTCTCGGCTACTGTATAAAGGTGGGATTCATGCTGACAATCATTCAATCAATATGTATCCAAGTCCGGAGCGATTCCCCACATCTGCCTAGCTATAAATTCGGCATAACCCAACACGAAATTATCTCAAAGCAATAAAGCTCGTTAAAATTGATAACTGTAAAAAGTCTCACCTTGAATTCTTGGAACACAATGCGAACAAGCAACTGACGCAATCCACGCGAATGCTCACACACTTTTATTCACGTCCTAGATACAATACCAGGCTTGACTAGACACTAAAACTCCCTTTTAAGCAGGGACGGAGTTTATACATCGCCTACGACTAAGTCCTTGCAACATCTGATTCCACCTTGGGCGCAGTTTCCTATTTCGCCATTCCAAATTCATACTCGTCTAGGTTCTGTGATTTCGGTCCTCTATTGATTGTTCATTCCGTCAGACTCATCCTCCTCCTATTCTTTCCTAGCCGGACCTAGTAATCCTTTTATCCAGATCTTCAGATCTTCACCGAACACGGGCTTCGTGAAAAACGTCCGCTCCTTATTCGATTCACACAGCGTCTGTTTATGTTGTCCTGTGACGTCTTGGGTTCTCCTTAGTTTTCATGTTAATGGTTCGGTTTGGTGTCCATTTGGGAAAACCCTTTTCCTCTTTTCTTGTATCATGTTTTAGGGGTGCCCATCGTATGGCACCATGGTGCATAATTCATTCAAAATGAATGCTTTGTTTAATTCTACCACACCTGTTAAAATTTCTTTCATGCTTTTGTAATAACGCCATTGGAATGGGTTTCAAATGAACATCCCTAATATTTCAAAGTTTGAATGTCAATTTTGGTAAATATTCTTGCCCAAAACTGTAAAGTGGAGCAACATTTGCATACTCACATGTAACTGACAGACACGCAGACTGTAGTGTTAGTCACACCAGACTGCATTGTTAGTCACACCAGACTGCATTGTTAGTCACACCAGACTGCATTGTTAGTCACACCAGACTGCATTGTTAGTCACACCAGACTGCATTGTAGAGTGAACATTTGATGGGTCTGTACTTTTTTAGCCGTGGAAGTTTCTGAAACTGGTCTTGAGCAGGCCACACAGACAAGTTAGAGCCCTTGGAAGAAGTCATTCCACATTATTTCCATATCTTCTTCTTTGCGTTCATCCGGAGTGATTTTTTCAGATGTGATTGCGGTGTGTCTGGTTAGGCACCCTCGGGTCGAAACCCTCAGCCAACACATCCGACTTTTAGCGTGCATTTTTGACCAGGTTAGCAATCCTGGGAGACTCTCACTTTTGTGGTACCGTCCACATCTCAGCTGGTCTAGTTGGAACAGTCGAAGACTACACGGTCATCCCTCAAGTGAAGGCAGGGACAGTCCATAGCATTTTCCGCCATCCTGGGTGGCTTCCATAATTGCAGAGCCGGCACATAACGCTCTGGTGCTGGGTTTACCGAGGGAATCGTCACGTCCTGCTCATGGCTGTTTTAATTCCTCACTTCAATATATTGGGCATTTCGCTCGCCCTGGGCCGTTCCTGCACAAACCAGTCAGCTCTGCGGTTGGTTTCCACTAAGCGAGTTTTCGGACATGTGCTTGTCCCTGTACCCATCAGAGCTGTTCCAGGCACGGCGGACATTCGGAAAACTACCTAGTCAGAGCTGTTCCGAACAAGAGCGGCATTCGGAAACTAGGTAGTCAGAGCTGTTCCTAGCACGGGAGACATTCGGACGAGACATTTCACTCGGACGTAAATGCGTAGTGTCAATTTTTAGTTTGCCACCCGTAGGACGACACTTCCGACTTCCGGCGGGCATTTTTTAGTGAGGTTAGCCTTCCTCTGGTTTCGAGACACGTTAGACTGTTGTAATGTCACCCACATCTCAGCTGGTCAAGATAGAACGATTAACGATATCGTGGTCTGCCCTCAAGGGAAGGCAGGGGCAGACCATGGGCATTATCTCGCTATCCAAGGAGGCTTCCATAATTGCAGAGCCGGCACATATTGCTCTGAGACTGGGCTCACCCAAGGAGTTTCCACGTCCTGCTCATGGCTGCTTTAGTTCCTCACTTCCATGTGTTGGGCATCCCACTTGCCACTGATCGCTCAATCACACACCAGGAGCGGTCAGACTGCGAGTGACATCCACTCGGTAAGCTTTTTGCTTGTGACTTCAGACCACGCAATAGGTTCGCTCGCCGTGCGTTCCATTTTGCGTTGATGAGACATTATTCCACTTTTGTCTACACTCTCTATGAGTTAGATACAGACAGTTTCCGTAACCCTTCGACTGGGGCACTTTTCTGACTTTTTTGTACTCGCTCACGAGGTAGGCTACATGTGCTGCCGGCTCAGCACCTTACCTTCGTGCAGCAGTGAACGGGAAACGGCCAGGCCCCTTCATCCGGGAAACTCTCATATCCCCCAGCTGGGAGCCTTCGAACATGTATCAGACCTTGGCATGTAGCTTGCTCAGTATCATGTTTCTATTTTCCGGTAGACGGGTATCAGCCTGGCTCTAAGATCCGAGGGTTTGTGGCTTAGAGGCGTTCAGCCACAGCCCTCGACAGGGAGCCTTAAGAGCTTTGTCCGGACCAAGAAATTCTGCCTTTGTGCACCACATTTAATTTTTGACTGCTATCCTCAGTCTATGCCTGCAGAGCAGCAGGTTGTGTCTCTCTTAGTCTGGTCCCTATCCCATAAGCTGTCCGATATGTAATTTTTCACCCATCGGCAAGCAAATGGGGTCTATGGGACACGCAAGCTCCCCCACCACGTCAAGGTGGAGACACATCGGGGGAGTTATTTCCATATGACACATGTAAACTGACGTTGAATGTAACAAATGGCTGAGAACAGTCAGTGACTGTGATTGTATTTCTCACATCATTTATGTCTGTGAATCTGGCTGTAGACTGCACTCTTTATGTCTGTGAATCTGGCTGTAGACTGCACTCTGTGGCCAGGTATAACATTGTGTGGCATGATCACTAGAGCAATGTCACCAGCAGAATGAACAGCTTCCTTCCAGTTGTCAATAGACATGATCATCTATACCAAACAGCATGTAATTTAAATGAGGTTTCACAACTCTCAGTTGTAATATATTGTGTGTGTGCGCGCACGTTTACTTAACATTTCTATGCTTCCATAAAATATTTTTCCTGCCCGTTTCTCTAGGGATGCCTCATGGGAGAGAGAACCAAATGCATTTGAAGATTTGCTGGAACGACACAATTGCTGTGATGTCTCTGAATGTTCATGTCCACAAGGCAGACAGTTTGATGCAGACTCTGGGTAAAGCACTTTTGATTTAACAACAACTCTCTGGATGAGACAGCTTCCTCTTGTTTGTGAGCATTGCCTTCATGTAGAAAGTGTTTAAGGTCATCTGATGCCCAGGCTGTTGAAGAACCTGGAGCTGTTAACACTTACTCATTAACCACTTGTGTATGGTGTGGCCGTGATGACAATTTCCACACATGATCAGCATGAATAGAGACTTTCTTGCACAGTTCATCCATATCATCACCAAATGACTTACGCATTCACTTACCTCCACAGATCTTGTCCCTTGGTGTTCTGTATCAATTCTGTTGGCTTTATCCCTTCATGCCACCATCTTAGGCCATCCAGCATCATTTCCTTCGGTCTGCCTCTGATTCTTCTACCGCTGATGTTTCTAGTACCAGAATATTATCTCTTTTCATTATATGACCAAAGAAGACAGTATCTTTATTATTATTGTGTATAATGTTCTACATTCATTTGCTTGTTCCAGGCAATTCATGGATAGTTAGTTATCTTGGCAGTGAAAGTTATTTGTAATATTTGTCTCAGAAACCCCATATCCATTGCTGCCAAGCTGTTTAATTTGTTCATTCACATTCCGCGATCACTGCCAACCAGCAGAACACGTTCTATATTACATTTCAATATTCTTTTTCTGACATTCAGTATGAGTGACATATTACCTGAGATACTTGTTATCTTCTGAAATGCAGCTTTTGCTTGGCCTGTCAGTATCTCCAATCTTTGATCCAATGTTATGATCACCTGTTGAAAAGTTTATTGCATATCCTTTACAGGACACAGCAGTCAACCCTAGCAAGTACGCGCACGCGCGTTACCTTTTACTTACAGAAAGCAGATCTGCCAAGCAGACAGTATCACAAGGGAATCCCAACTGGTGAACCTTCTAAATAGTGCTGACATTTAGTTTCATACAATATGCAGAAGACAGAATGCTAGTTCAGCTCGTGACAACTATAGTCTCTTAGTTCACACATGTTCCATGAAGCTTGCTAGTTCAGCTCATGACAACTATAGCCTCTTAGTTCACACATGTTCCATGAAGCTTGCTAGTTCAGCTCATGACAACTATAGCCTCTTAGTTTACACATGTTCCATGAAGCTTGCTAGTTCAGCTCGTGACAACTATAGCCTCTTGGTTCACACATGTTCCATGAAGCTTGCTAGTTCAGCTCGTGACAACTATAGCCTCTTGGTTAACTCATGTTCCATGAAGCTTGCTAGTTCAGCTCATGACAACTATAGCCTCTTAGTTCACACATGTTCCATGAAGCTTGCTAGTTCAGCTCATGACAACTATAGCCTCTTGGTTCACACATGTTCCATGAAGCTTGCTAGTTCAGCTCATGACAACTATAGCCTCTTGGTTCACACATGTTCCATGAAGCTTGCTAGTTCAGCTTGTGACAACTATAGCCTCTTGGTTCACACATGTTCCATGAAGCTTGCTAGTTCAGCTCATGACAACTATAGCCTCTTGGTTCACACATGTTCCATGAAGCTTGCTAGTTCAGCTCGTGACAACTATAGCCTCTTGCATCACACATGTTCCATGAAGCTTGCTAGTTCAGCTTGTGACAACTATAGCCTCTTAGTTCACACATGTTCCATGAAGCTTGCTAGTTCAGCTCGTGACAACTATAGCCTCTTGGTTCACACATGTTCCATGAAGCTTGCTAGTTTAGCTCGTGACAACTATAGCCTCTTGGTTCACACATGTTCCATGAAGCTTGCTAGTTCAGCTCGTGACAACTATAGCCTCTTAGTTCACACATGTTCCATGAAGCTTGCTAGTTCAGCTCGTGACAACTATAGCCTCTTAGTTCACACATGTTCCATGAAGCTTGCTAGTTCAGCTCGTGACAACTATAGCCTCTTAGTTCACACATGTTCCATGAAGCTTGCTAGTTCAGCTCATGACAACTATAGCCTCTTGGTTCACACATGTTCCATGAAGCTTGCTAGTTCAGCTCATGACAACTATAGCCTCTTGGTTCACACATGTTCCATGAAGCTTGCTAGTTCAGCTCATGACAACTATAGCCTCTTGGTTCACACATGTTCCATGAAGCTTGCTAGTTCAGCTCGTGACAACTATAGCCTCTTGGATCACACATGTTCCATGAAGCTTGCTAGTTCAGCTTGTGACAACTATAGCCTCTTGGTTCACACATCTTCCATGAAGCTTGCTAGTTCAGCTCGTGACAACTATAGCCTCTTGGTTCACACATGTTCCATGAAGCTTGCTAGTTCAGCTCGTGACAACTATAGCCTCTTGGTTCACACATGTTCCATGAAGCTTGCTAGTTCAGCTCGTGACAACTATAGCCTCTTAGTTCACACATGTTCCATGAAGCTTGCTAGTTCAGCTCGTGACAACTATAGCCACTTAGTTCACACATATTCCATGAAGCTTGCTAGTTCAGCTCGTGACAACTATAGCCTCTTGGTTCACACATGTTCCATGAAGCTTGCTAGTTCAGCTCGTGACAACTATAGCCTCTTGGTTAACACATGTTCCATGAAGCTTGCTAGTTCAGCTCATGACAACTATAGCCTCTTAGTTCACACATGTTCCATGAAGCTTGCTAGTTCAGCTCATGACAACTATAGCCTCTTGGTTCACACATGTTCCATGAAGCTTGCTAGTTCAGCTCATGACAACTATAGCCTCTTGGTTCACACATGTTCCATGAAGCTTGCTAGTTCAGCTCATGACAACTATAGCCTCTTAGTTCACACATGTTCCATGAAGCTTGCTAGTTCAGCTCGTGACAACTATAGCCTCTTGGTTCACACATGTTCCATGAAGCTTGCTAGTTCAGCTCGTGACAACTATAGCCTCTTGGATCACACATGTTCCATGAAGCTTGCTAGTTCAGCTCTTGACAACTATAGCCTCTTGGTTCACACATAGTTCCATGAAGCTTGCTAGTTCAGCTCGTGACAACTATAGCCTCTTAGTTCACACATGTTCCATGAAGCTTGCTAGTTCAGCTCGTGACAACTATAGCCTCTTGGTTCACACATGTTCCATGAAGCTATCAGGCTTCACATATACTAGGACATGGTTTTATGACATGAGGTTACCAACTCCCTTTTTTGCCACTATTCCTAAAGTATCTGCAAGTTTGTGATTCTGGCTTGAACCCCATTGGTGGGATAGTAAATTGTTTCTTTATCTACTATACTAGTACAATTAGCAGATTCATGTTGGCTGTTTCAAATAATCCACAGACATGGCTTCCTTTAGTAGCTTATAATCCCGTCTGGGCATTAGTTTGAAGTCTGCTGACAACCTGAGGAAGAAGCATCACCTACAAAGACCTAATCCCTCACAACCCATGTCAACTGTGCTGAATTATGACCTGGTTAGATCCTAATATACCTCTCTACAGATGGGAAGTTCTGTCCAACACACCTTGCTGGTTTCTGAGATTGGCGAGGGGAAGGAGAGCTCTACCCATGGAGATGGTAGTTAGGTACCAAGTCGGGTAAAGAGTCCAGACCAAACAGATTCTGGTCTCAGGTGACCTGAACATGAATGCATCAGAGAATTTAGCACTGACAGTTAGCTTTCCAGAGGATTCACCACCAACCAGCTGGGACATAGTCTAATGTTTCAGTTGTTTTCTAGTTAGAATGTTGACCTTGTTTAGTTGGTTGTTGGTCTCATTTGTTGGCCATTGACCTCATTTAGTTGGTTGTTGGTCTCATTTGTTGGCCATTGACCTCATATTGTTGATTATCCACAGAAAATATGAACTGTTGCTGTGTGGCTGGTGTGGTGCCTTTGGCTCTCACAAAGCATGCAAAGGGCTTGTGTTTAGGGGAGTGCATTTAGTTTGCTGTGACTGTGCAGAAATTATTGACAAAGGTGAGTGATAACAGCTGTCACAGATGACATTGAATGATAGTGTAGATATTGTAAGTAGGCAGTAGGCCTAGCAATGCTAATATTCTGTTTCATGGAAGTGAGAGGTGTATCTATACCTCATGCCCTGACAACTATTGTCATCCAGGTGTTTTCCCACATGTTCCAACTGCACAGCTGAAGTTCAGCAGCATATATGATTTATAACATCAACTGTAAGGTGTGGAATGCGCCTGGCCCTGCAGCCAGCAGGGTTAGGATCGGCTAGCCTCTCCCAGGAGGGGTGAAGAGCGAAAATTAGTAGCCTGCCGATGACCCGCAGACTACACAAGTCAACCCCCACCTCCACGTGGTGCAGACCGGGCAACCATGACCGCGAGGTCATGGGCTAACGGGGCTATGGCTCGCCATAGGGGATGGACTCCCTGTGGTCAGATTAGTGTCCTAAACCTGCGACTGGCCTAGCAAGCCGGCAGGGGATCTTCATACTGCTCGTAGAAAAACTAAGAAGTATAAACGGACTGACCTAGGAAGTATAATATCATCAAATGGCAGATCAGAAGACGAGATCGAAAATAGGTGCAATAAGGCAAATCAACTCATTGGACAAATGGCACCAATACTAAAGAACAAACATGTATCAATAACTACTAAGAAAGCACTTTACAACACAATCTTCCTACCAACTCTGTGCTACCAATGCCAAACCTGGACAATGACAGAAAAAGAGAAAAGAAAAATCACAACAACAGAAATGAGGTTCCTGAGAAGAATACTCAACGTATCAAGAAGAGATAAGATCAGAAATGAAGAAATCAGGACTAAAGTGGGGGTTAAAGCTGCTCTAGATTTTATTAGAAAGCAGCAAGTCAAATGGTTTGGCCATGCAAGTAGGCTACCAGTCAACAGCATGCCACAACAGGCAATGACGTACAGACCAGATGGAAACAGAGGAAGAGGCCGACCACGTAAACGCTGGACGGAGGGAATAACAGAATCCATGGGAATGTCGATATACGAAGCCCATAACCGGGCACTCTCACGAAGTTTATACTTCACCTCGACACCGCAAGGTACAAGAGGAACATGATGAGATGAGATGAGACTGTGACTGTTCTTTACTGGTGCCTGTGCTAGTGACACTTGAAGTTGGTCAGCTCCTACAGTTGCACTAAAAGAGGTAGCTGCCAGAATGCCAATTTCCCATTGTTGTGTGCCCAGAAATGAAACAGCAGATAGACTTCACTTATCACTGCACACGTGGGTAAAGCATACAGCTGCTGAACATGTTATGCAGCCTCATGCTCTGTACAGTGAGTTCATAAAGATAGTTCAGCCCACTGAATTAACACATAATTTAAGGATGTATGAAACTAAAGGGGAACATCAAAAGGCAATCACATTCATAATGAGAGCATGATAATGTAATCTACAAAGAAGAAGAGAAAGAAGAACAAGTATCAAAGAAAATTATGACACCAAAATGTGAAATGGAAATAGAAGGGAAAATTCTTAACCAGGTGGATAATTTTAAATACCTAGGGGCATTTATAACATCAGATGGAGGTGCACAACAGAGATTAAGACCAGAGTAGGGTAAGCAAAAGCTGCATTTCAGAAAATGAAAAATATCCTGTGCAATAAGGCAACTATCATTGATTGTAAGAAAGAGAGTGCTGAAATGCTATATACAAGGGTCAGTCAATAAGTAATGTTTAATTTCATTCAATAGGTTAAAAAAAAAAGAAGATAAAATTCACATTGAAATTAGGTCTGTACTCTAAAAATGTATTTCTCACTGTAGTCTCCGTTATTTGTTATAGTTTTTGTCTATCTTCTCACAAGGGCATCTATCCCCACAGGGTAAAAATGTGTCCCCTTTTTCCTAAACCACTGGGTGTACGGCATGTGTAAGGGTCTTGGTGTCCCTGTGATGTCCGCAAAGATCTTCTTTCACAGGTCCAAAAAGATAGAAGTCTGAAGGTGCTAAATTGGGACTGTAAGGGGATGTGGTAATAATATCCAGCCAAATTCTGCAGTCATATCAATGGTGCATCTAGTGGTGTGTGGCATGGCATTATCATGCAACAGTAGTACAGTTCTCGGATCTTTAAATGGGTAAAGTCGTCGAAGATGCCCTCTATGCTTTTTTCAAAGTTTCAATGTAACGGTCAGCATTCACAGTGTTTCCCTGTTCCAAGAAGTTGAGAAGAATCACACATTTCTCCCAAAACATGGAGGCCATAACTTTCCCTACAGATGGTGACATTTTGAACTTCTTTCTTGTCAGCGATGTTGTGTGATGACATTCCATTTACTGCCTCTTGGATTCTGGTTCAAAGAAATGAACCAAGTCTTATCACCTGTCACAATATTCGATAAAACCCTTCTCCTTCAGTTTTGTAATGGTGCAGGAGGTTGATGGCTACGGGCTATGGATTTCCTTGCTTCTTTATGTCTGTCAACATTCTGGGTATCCACTGTACACAAACCTTTGAATAACCTAGGTATTTAATGATCTTGGCACTGCCTTTACTAATGGACAACATGGAACACAGTTCATCCAGTGTTACCCGATGGTCACCATGAATGATATCGTCAGCTCGATGAATGATGTGTGGAGTCAATGAGGTTGACAGATGGCCAGTTTGCTTTGTGTCAGCTCTGTCACGACGACGTACTCAATGTCGGACAGTGCTAACATCCACTGTTGAATCTCCATAAACAATACTCAAACATTTGTGGATGTGAATCGCAGTCTCATCTTCAGCATTGAGGAGTTCTATGACATTAGGTTGCTTTAACTGAACTTCTTTGGTGGCCATTTTTAAACCATTACTGTTGCGCAACCTGGGACTGAAACACATTGGTAGTGATACATGGTGCACAAGAGTAGCCAAGGAATCCCCCTAAATTAATCAGTTGCATACCGATAAAGTATTTACACCGATGAAAAATATAAGCCATTACTTATTGACCATCCCTGGTAGAACCTGTTTTGCTGTATGGCAGTGAATCTTGGAATGTAAATGAAAAAATTGGGAAGAGCTTGGAAGCAACATGGGGATGTTTGTTAAAGAAATTTACATTTCATATCTAAGTATGTATGAATTTATTATTGATTTGTAGCTAGCATTCTTGAAACCTTCAGTCACTAATTATGTGGATTTGATCTGTTTTAACAGTTGAAAGCAAGCAGAAGCAAGAAAAGTGTCAGCTGGAAAAACTTACACCACATAGTCCAGGATCAAGAAAACGTGCTTGTCTTCAAAAAGAACTGGATGAGCAGTCACCCACATGTTCTGCAGCAAGAAGACTGGTGGAAAGTCCCTGGGATCAAACATGGCTGCAAAATGACAACTCTCCTGTTGTCACAAGAAAAAGACAGTGCAGGAATAGCTTACAGTTCCCTGCAAGCCTGCAGGGAGAGAGTGATAATAGTGATCATTCTTCATGGGAGTGGACAGCGGGCAGTAACAGTCCAAGAAGCAGCAGAGATAATCTTCAGAAAAGCAGGCAGCGATCGACAGGTCAGCAAATCGGCAAGCCGAAAGTAAGTAATCTGACACTAAGCCAGCCATCCAGTGGGCATATGAGGGTACGGAGAAGTACCTTTGTGCAGAGATCCCTCAGTTCACAATCTCAAGGCAGAGCTCATCTTTCACAATTGCGTTTGAGGAAATCATACACTTCATCTGTAAAGTGAGGAGCATTCTTTTGCATAAGCTTTTAACATCACCCAACACCTACAACACACATACAGCTAGTGTGTAAATGTTGCAGCACGTTCATTGTGAGGTTTGAAATGGGTATTAGCTCCTAGAGTAAATATTTGCTATCATAACTTTCTACTGAATTGAGACTGATAGAACAGACAGCTAGCTTGTTAGACTTCACTACATGTTCAATGCCAGCTCTGAAATAGGTAATACAAAATAAATGTGCAACCAACACAGAGAGTCTTTGACCAGTTGATTACATAGACTTTTGAGCAACAAGTGGAGAAGAGTATAGAAACTTTTGGCCATCATATGGGGAGAGAATAAAGATCTTTGGTCATCATGTGGGGAAAGTACAGAAATCTGGCTATCAAGTTGAGAATGCAAAAATCTGGCCATCTCACACAACGGCTTTCGATAGAGTGAGACATGTTAACATGATAGAGATGCTTGCAGATCTAGAAATTGATGGGAAAGACTTGTAAAAAACATGTATTGGAAAAAACAAGCTGCCATAAGGATTGATAATGAAGTAGGTCAATATCAGCCGAGAAACATTGGGAATATAAAAGAGATCTCCATAACATTTTTGTGGATTTTAAAAAGGCTTATGATAGTGTCCATAGGAATAGTCTATGGAATGCTATGCAGGAATTTGGAATACCAAGGAAGTTAATCAACATGACCAGACTATGCATGGAAGATACTTATAATATAGTAACATATAAAGGCAGGAAATCAGACCCCTTCCAAATAACATCTGGCTTGAAACAGGGTGATGCACTATCGCCGCTTCTCTTCAATCTGGCTCTAGAGAAAGTTGTAAGGAAGGTAAAGAAGGAATGTGATATTGGAGGAACATCCAAGCTGCTTGGTTATGCAGATGATATAGATATTATAGGGCAAAGTGAACAAAAGACATTGGAAATATTGACTCGCTTAAAGGAAAAAGCCCAACAGATGGGGCTGGTTATCAACCAAGATAAGACAGAATATATGGTAATTTCAAGAGACGGAATGGCTAGAAACTCTGGCCACATACAAATAGATAATATGACCATTAAAAGAAAGGAAACATACAAATACCTGGGTACAATCTTCAACTGCTCCAACATCATAAGGGAAGAAATACAAACTAGAATCAACTCTGGAAATAAGATATACTATGCACTACAACATCTACTAAAATCAAAGGCGCTATCTCGTAACACCAAAATCACAATATACAAAACACTGATCAGACCAGTTGTGCTGTATGGCTCTGAAACCTGGAGTACAACGAAAGGAGACGAAGCCTTGTTACAAACCTTTGAGAACAAAATTTTAAGACGCATCTTTGGACCCATTAGGGATACACAAAGTGGAGAGTGGAAAAGAAGAAGTAACAAAGACATTTATGATCTGTTTAAGTCCCCGCTAATCACTGGTATCATGAAGGCTAATAGACTACAATGGCTGGGGCATATAGAAAGAATGGAAGATAATAGGGAAACAAAACTCGCTTACACTCAGGAAATAAATGACCGTAGACCCCGAGGTAGACAAGAAGACGGTGGAGAGATAATACATGTACAGACCTGCAAGCACTTGGAATCAACGACTGGCAAGAGAAGGTCCACCAGAGAGACGAATGGAGACGGATTGTATTTGCAGCAAAGAACCTCAATGGCTCGGAACGCTGAAGAAGAAGAAGAAGAATGTCCCCAGATAATTTTTCCCTGTACAGTGAAAATATTTTCAGAAATGTAGAAGATATGAAAGGAATCATCATTGGAGGAAGAAACATAAATAACATTAGATATGCAGATGATACAGTATTGATTGCAGACAATGAACATTTAGTAGATGCGGTTGTTGCACACAGTGAACAAGTAGGGTTAGAATTAAATTGTAAGAAGTTACAGATTATGGTTGTCACTAGGAAGAAGGAATTACCACTATGTAATATACAAGTAAATGGGAAATATTCTTAAGCAAGTGAATCGGTACATTTATCTCGGAACAGTCATAACATCTGATGGCAGATGTCTTGAAGAGATTAGAACAAGAATCGCCATGGCGAAGGTAGCCTTTTGCAAGATGGAAAACATACTGACCAATAAAATGTCATTTGCAACGAGAAAAAGTGCTGCGGTGCTACATAGAACCTGTGCTTTTGTATGGATGTGAAGCGTGGACAATGAGCAAACAGGCTGAAAAACATCTGATGGCTGTGGAAATGTGGTTTCTGAGGAAAATGCAAAGAATACCATAGGACAGAAAAACCAATGACCAAGTCCTACAAGAAACAAATGAAAACCGTAAACTGATTAGAGAAATTAGTGAAAATTAGACGTAGACAGTCAACAATTTTTGGTCACGTTATGAGAAGAAATAAATAGGAGAATTTGGTAGAACTGGCAAGATCGAGGGGATGAGAACAAGGGGCACTTGTTCAGAAAACTAAAGCTAGGAGATACCGATCAATGTAATTGTGGAACTGGTAAAATGACAGCTAAACATTTGCTGCAGGACTACCCAATATATGCAGAACAGAGAAAGATATTTTGGCCCACACCTGCTTCATTTGAGGACAAGCTCTATGGAGATATCAACAAGCTCAAGTTGACCGCAGCTTACTTTAACTACATTCAGGTTGACATCTAAAGGTGCACGAAGAAGTACTTAGACTGCCACACCTCATACCACAGGTATGTCGGTAACAAAAGCATCCCAGAGACATGAAATGCAGTATTGCTTGGCTAACATATTCATTACGTGGAAAGTCTGAATTAAAATCTCACTGTATGGGCGTCATAAAAGGTGGAAAAAGTGTCCTAGTGGCACGAAATGGAATGTTGCTTGGACAGCAAATCCATTACGTGGAAAGTCCAAATCAAAAGCTCATTGTGTGGATGTCATCTGCAGACTGCATTCTTCTGGTTTCCGGAGGAACAGCCTATGGTGAACGGAAGGCCCAATATACGGAAGTGAGGCTAAGCAGCCATGTGCAGGACATGACGATTCCTTGGGTGAGCCCAGTACCAGTGCGCTGTGTGTTGGCACTGCAATTATAGAAGCCTCCTTGGGTGGCGGGGAATGCCCATGGTCTGCCCCAGCCATTCCTTGAGGGCTGACCAGGATGTCTTTGGCTGTTCTAAATGGGCCAGCTGGATGGGGGATAACCCACAACACTGAGAGTCAAACATCCTAAGGAACCCCCGGGAAGGGTGTTTTTTCACTCGATTTTTTAAATTTAGGAGAATTCCTCCTCCTCCTCCATTGTCTATTGAATTTTTGGCTGATCCATCTGTATATGCTTGGGTCCAATTGCTACTTGGGTAATGTTCTTTTATGTAGTTTAGAGCGATTTTTCTTTTTTCTGTTTCATTCTGAGTGTTCTTTTTGTTTTCTATCATCTCAGGCAGTTGCTGCTGGCTCCAAGCTGGGAACTTGTGTGCATTGTAAATGGGTTTGACTTTGATATGTTAAGTATGGGATCTGCCCTATTCTTTCCTTTTGCAGTTTCTACAAAGTTTCTACGCTTCAGTCTTCCCTTTCCAAAACCAATAAACCTGTTATACATAGGGTGGTTTGTCAATCTTCTAAATTTTTCTGCTTGTTGCTGGGCTCTGCTATCTCTTCTGTCCTGCACTAGTTGTAAACAAGTGATCTCTTCTAGTTCGTTAATAGGCGCTGTCTTCAGGCTTCCAGTTATAATCTGCATTCCTTGATTTTGGACTCGACTTATTTTGTTAAACTTTGACTTAGCTGCTGTTGCTCAAGCTGTATTGCCATATTCCAGTACTGGCCTCACCCGTCCAGTATATAACTTCTTGAGAACTTTCTCATCTGCTCCCCACATTGTACCAGCAAGCTTTTTCATGATTGCCTTTCTTTGCCTTGCTCTTGTTCGATTTTTCTCAACCTGTGTTTTCCATGTCAGGCGATGATCAAAGGTGACTCCTAGATAGTTTGGATTTTCTTCATGGCGCAATATCTTCCCATTCAATACCAGCTTAGGGTGCAGAGTTTTATTTGAGAGGGAGAACACTGTGCATGTTGTTTTCTCCTCACTTAGCTTCACTAGCCATGATTTTGACCAGTCCACTAGCGCTAATAAGGCTTGCTGTATTCTGCTGTTAGCTGTACTAATATATTCTTCAGATGTCCATATGGCTAGGTCATCTGCAAAGGAGGATGTGTGTACTCTGGCTGGAATATTTTCCATGATGTCATTTATATATGCTAGGAATAATGTTGGTGAAAGAACTCCTCCTTGGGGGACACCTTGCTCCAACAGCATCTTTTTGCTGGTTTGTCCTTGTACTTTTGTCCTGGCAGTTCTTTTCTCAAGGTAGTGGCTGATCCATTTGTACATTTTCCCACAAACATGCATTGTTTGCAGTTTTACTTTCAGTCCTTCCTTCTTTACTTTATCAAATGCTTTTTCTAAATCTATCCAGACTGCTAGTGTGTGCTTTTTCTCTTGGAAAGCATCCTCTATTTCCTGAGCTATATAGGTTATTTGATCTTCAGTGGATCTGTACTTTTTGAATCCTGCCTGGTGTGGTGTTAAGAGTTGGTTTTCTTCCAGATGCCATGTTAGCCTGCCATTAATAATGCGTTCCATTAATTTTCCTACACAGCTAAGTAGACTGATAGGTCGATAGCCATTTGGCTCTTCCAGGTGTTTTCCTTTTCTTGGGACTGGTGTTAGTATAGCTTCCTTCCATGCCTGTGGGACTATTCCTCTCTTCCAGCTGTAATTTAGGACTGCTAGTAGTTTCTTTTTTGCCTTAGTGCCTAGCCCTATTAGCATTTCATTTGTGGTTCCATCCTTTCCTGGTGATGTTTTCTTTTTAGGGTATTCATTGCCTGTTCCATTTCTTCCTTTGTTAGATTTGCCATCATATATTCTGCTGTATCTGAATTACTATGATGTGTCTGTTAATCTGTGAGAGGAAAAATTACAAACCATACTGGACTGAAGAACTACACATTTTGGAGGACAAAGTTGAAGATGCGAGGAAGACAGCATAGAGAGAAAAACAACTGAAGCAAACATCTCTCTCAAAGCCATCTCAGCAAAATATAAAAGAACATTAAATCAAACAACAAGAGATTGTTGGAGAAAAAAAAACAGAAAACCTGAACTTTGACAGGGATGTAAACAAACTATGGAAACTAGTGAAAGCCATGAACAGTGAAGAACCCAGAAACAAACAAATAACAATTAAACAAGGAAATGCCATGCATACAGGAAAAAAGGCTGCAAATGCACTAATGGAACACTATGCTAGTGCAAACCACATTGATATTACAACCGAACAGAAGAAAGCATGGTCGGAACAGGAATGCTGAGCTCTGGTGATTAAGTGAGATGGCAAAACATGACCACCCACGCAAATCGGTATGACACATGATGGTGAGATAGTAAGTTTATGTTAACCAGAGCGTAGGTAGTGTAAATTTATTATGACTTTGTTTAGGAAAATAAGTGAGAGTAAAAGGCATAGATTAGAATAGTAACTTCCGGGAAGGTTAACCTGGTCAACAAATGCCTGCAGAAGTCGGATGTGTCTGCCTAATGGCGCAAGAATGCATCTCTGTTGTAAACAGGCACAATGCAATCACATTAAAAAAAGTCTCCGGATGAACGCAGCAGAAGAAGAAGAAGAATAGTAAGTTGAGTTTGAGGCATAAACTCAAATTCATTAGTGTTTAAGAAATGGATTGGGAAAGTCTGTGTTTGAGTGAATGGGTTATGAAAGTTACTTAATATTTGGAGAATGGGTTGGAAAAATAAGTTTGAAGAATGGATTAGAAAAATAAGTTAATATTTAAAGACATGGATTGGGAAAGTTAGCTAATGGATTGGGATTGATAAAGTTAAGTTAATATTTGAAGAATGTTTTGGGAAAATATGTATTTACAAACAAAACCATTCAAAATAATGTGCATGTTCTTTAAAGTCAGCAGCTTTCAGTTGTCAGTGTTTACTCTCAGCAATCCCAAACCAACTGGCATAAGTTCACAGGCAGTTTGGACACAAATCAGGGCACCCATTTGTAATTGTTTGATTCACTTTAACACAGCCTTAGGTAACACCTGCACACTTCTTTCATTCAAGAGATACTTCTTGCTTGCCAGGAACCTGTTTAAATGTTATTTGACAGTCATAAAGCAGATACCCCTTTCGATGTTAAAGGAATAGTTAATTTATAAATATATGCTATTATAGGTGGTAAAGGAATAGTTAATTTATAAATATATGCTATTATAGGTGGTAAAGGAATAATTAATTTAATCTCATCTTACTTCATCTCATCTTATACCTTGAGGTGTCGAGGTGAAGCATAAATAGCGGGAAAGTGCCTGTTTATGGGCTTCATATATCCAGATTCCTCTATTATTCCCTCTGTCCATCGTTTACGTTAATTTAATAATATATATTATAGACTAAAGGAATAGTTAATATAATAATATAATCTACCGTATGACAGTAGACGTACTACCTGCTTTCTGTTAGCGCCAAATGTTGGGCGGCAATCACCAAACCCAACACCCCACATTGTGGCACTGGCTTCAGGCGGAGGAGTGCAACTGGGAGTGTACAAGCCTTACCCTAGTGCGAGGAAATGCAACCTTAAGACTAAATGTCATGGCAGAGTAGACCAGGCCCTAAGCCTGGGTGCCTTCAGCGTATTCAACATTTCTGCATTGGTGGCTGTGGCAGGATGTATACAGTGCGGCCAATCAAGTAGTTCCGTATGTCCATTCCCTGAGTCTTTGATTCTCTGAATACAGCGACTGACTGTACTCCTGTAGATTGCAAACTTCTATACACATCACATAGACACTTGTGAGTGTTCACAACAATTTCCTTCTCTGCAACGAGAAATTCTATCACAATTCGCTGTTTATAACGCAAGTTGCTAACATGTTCCATTTCAATGGTTTTGGACAGCCATATTATTTGGCTAGTTGGGTTGTAATTTGGTGCACACAATAAGCACTTGCCATATATGAAGTGTGCACAATTTCATGCTTTTACCTTCATAATTAGCTGAGAAAAACAATGTGGTGCGTAACTTTCTAAACGATCCTCGTTCCACTGTAGATATTGTAATAGACAGTCAAGAATATGTAAATTCCACAGTAGATACTATAATAGACAATCAAGGAGAATCAAATTCCACTGTAAATTCTACCTTAGAGCGCAAAGTTAATTCCAGTCATATTTTGTGTTATATTCAGGCATGAATGTGTCAGATGGTGTGTATTTGTGCATTTATGCATATATATTGGCACACAAGCATTTATTTTTAATTTCTAGTTTGTTTCTTACGCTTTCCGTACCCCTTCTCGTTTGATATTTATGTTTTACATTTTCAGTTTTATGGATTTGGCTTTGTTCAAATTAAGTATTTCTTTGTGTTGTCAATATTATATATTTATTTATTGTTTCATTTTTGTTATTCCATTGATAAAGACTTTGGTGAAAACATTCTCCTGTTTCTGCATGTTTTCCATCATTCAAGCTTCTCAGTCATATTTGTTTTTTCATTCAGAATCCATTAATTGTCCTTAAGCAGTAAACACCTTTTTGGTTACAATAGATGGTATAGGAAAAGTTATTTTCACATTAAATGGTAAAGGAAATGTAAATTCCACGTTACATAGTAAAGAAAGGTTAGTTGCATATCCTTCACAGCATATTTTGGCTGTTTGTGATTTCTTGGCAAGTTTACGTTCAGTAGTTTGCCATGCCTTTCTCAACAACCAGCTCTTGTGTGTATTTAACTGTCACAAAGTGACTGGACATAAAGACGTGGCTATAGTTGTCTAGAGGATGTCAATGTGAATGTTTGTATGAACACTCTGCAGGTTTACTGGTGCACAGCTACAGACACTATCAAAACACCGTTTCATGTACATCCGTTTATTAATGACACGGGTACATGATTCACAGCAAAATGACACTATTTCCAGAAAATACATTGGCACAATTACATAACACAATTGTCTTCGATCGGCCTGATGATATGACTAATATGCCTCAGACTAGATCCCGTGTCCGAGCTTCCTGACTGCCTGGCTGAGATTTCTTCCTCAGTCCGAACTCCGAATAACTGACTAGTTTCTTCCCTTAAACATAGCCCACACTGCATACTTCTTCCTGAACGACGCTTTCTGGCTGGTGTCCCTCACTCAGCCCAAAATCTCAATGTCCAAAACTCAGACCTCCACTGTCTGGCACAAAACTCAGCTCTCCTCTCGAGTATCTTCGCTCTGGACCCAGATCCCTTCACTGGTCCATATCTTAATGCCCTCACTACGTCTCCCTGACACAGCCTCAGACTCCACTGTCTGAGAATTCACCAGGCGGAGTTGTCCCTACCTCCGCCAAGATTCCACTGTCGGGCTAGTTCTCCACACCTAGCCCCAGCCTCCACTCGGCTCTACTCGACTCGAATCCCCTTTCACTTTCCCAGCCTTGGGTATTTATCCCCTCTTTGCAGACCACCCACTAAACACACCATTTAACCTCTGGAACCCTACTTTACATAACTCCAACATTCTATTCCTGATTTCTCTTTGTCTATCAGTCTAATATAGTCTAATATCACGTATACACATCTCATTAGTTACCTCCTCTTAGCCCGTATGTGTCCTAACACTCCCTGTGTTGGGTCTTACCCATTGTTCTAGAGTTTCTAACTTGACTTCTTTGACCTCACATCCGCTCTACTTTCATGTTTTATCTAGTACCTACGTGACTAAGGCTGACAACACCATGATCTACTCTCCCCTGTTTTTGAGCCTGCCATTGTACTTGGAATTCCTCCCTCAACCTTTACTGACCTCACATCTGCATATACTTCTGTGACCCAATTTAGCTTGCTTGTATAATCACCTTATTAGCTAGACCGTTTACCCCAGAATTTGCATAAAATAAAGGCACGTTACACTGTGTTAACACTGTAACGTGACACCAAAAATGTTAATTGTTGAAGTGCTGTACCACCCCTGCAGTCCATCTCTGGATCATCTCACTACCACATTAAATAATACAGCAGGTAATCACAAGTAACCCGACACACTCCTCATGCACAAAACATATGCACATTTCCATCGTGTGTACCCACAAGTACGCTAATACATCACACAATCGGCATCACACCACACAAAGAAAATCCTATTTGTGTACCTGCAATTCAACTACTATACTACCGAACACACAAAATAGCAACCTTGCGAATAAATGATAAGCGTCCATGAAAAAATGTTGTGGCGCTACATCGCCCCTGCACTCCAACATATAAAATGTTATATTATTGTAAAATGTCTAATTAACACACACAAAATAAAGCTCCTTGTTCCTGTGGATCCCTGCCCTTGGTAATTTCTTAAAAATTGAGTCCAGCCTAGTATTGTCCTTTCTATGGATTACTATGAACACACCATCCGTAAGATAATCCATAAGTGAGTACATAAGTTCTACATTGTTGCTGAATGTGCGAGTGTCACTGGTAGGTGCTATGTCCACCCCATAACTTATCTGTTCATTTAGCACCATGACCGTTGTACGCTTAGCCTCCAGAATCGTTAAGGCCTCGCATTGAAAACGTGAACCTTTGGTTTCTGGTGGTGAGAGTTCACTGCTGGCCTATAGCAGTGGATAAACAACTGGATTGTTCTCGTGTATCGCACATCCACCAGATTCTGACGATGATGCGTCTCCCTCACGTGTACACTGCAAATCAAGATTAGGGAGAATTACCATGGGATGATGCAAATATTGTTTCGTATTTCCTTTGAGTTCTGCCACCCACAGTGTCCTCCATGCTACCTTGTTGGGTCTGCCCTTCTACCGACAACACTAGTGTTCTGAATGACACCAATTTCTTTTTTACTGTATTATAGAACTGTGTGATGTGTAGCATCCTATTCACTTTGAAACGGCCTCACTTTTATACAACCCTCAATCATGGTCAAGATATACCTAAAACATCTCTTCGATATCCCTAACATTGGGTCAGTGATGTCACTAACACTCTTGAAATGGCCTCACTTTTATATCTACATCTTGCACACATTTTGAATATCTTGGGTCATTGATTACGAATAATGGTGACACAATGAAAGAAATTAAACGGCGACTATCCATTGCTCTTCAAAGACTAAAACAGATGAATAAATTATGGTGTGGGACAGACAGAACTACAAAAATTAGATTTTTAAGAGCATGCATCTTTCCCATTGTAACATACGCCTGTGAGACATGGACACTTACTAAACAAGCTGAACAGCGAATACATGCCTTTGAATATAAATGTTATAGACGAGTTCTAAGAATATCTTGGGTAAAGAAAAGAACAAATGCATCCATACTTCAAGAGTTGAATATTGAGGAGGGATGGCTATTAAAGACGATAAAACAGAAAATTGAAGTATTTTGGTCACTTGAAACGTCACGACAGTTTGGAGAGAACAATAATGGAAGGGTATATGCCTGGGAAGAGAGGAAGAGGAAGGCCAAAGAGAAGATGGGTGCAGGATGTGGCGGACGATCTCCAGATGGGTGTATCAGACGCTGGACATCTTGCTTGTGATCGAGAAGTTTTCCGGAAGGTTGTTATGGGAGCGAGGTTCTGCAAAGGACATGCTACTGAATGAATGCACAGGTGCTTGTTTAGCTTGCTATCTTTACTAACTCCTGGCCAATAAAACTAGGACCCGGCGCGGTTATAGACATATTTCAAGCGAACGAAAGAAGAAAAAAAATATGTTTTCAGGCTCTTCTGTTGTGCAAGTAGGCTTTCACTCATTTTTACATTCTTCTATTCACTTTATAGTTTCTCAGTTTCTTCATCAGACATGATAGATGGTAAAGGAAAAATTAATTCCATGTTAGATGGTAATAGAAATGTTTATTTAATGTTAGATGGTAAAGGAAATGTTAAATCCATGATAGATGTAAAGGAAATGTTAAATTCCAGATTAAGTGGTAATGGAAAAGTTAATTCCATGTTAGATGGTAAAGGAAATGTTAATTCCATGATGGATATTTGTGGTAGGTAATAGATAGAATAATTCCCTAGTAAATACTGCCACGAAGGTGTCGAACATTCTGTCACATATACTAGGTCAGGAAATCAATTGGCTGGAAGTGACCAGTTTCCAACCTCATCCCATCACATCTTACCAAGGTTAAGAGCCTATTTTTCAACTAAATGCATCAAAGTGGTGAATGATTTCAACCTAAGTTTCAGCTGGTAAAATCCCCTCATAATTGAACTACTCAGCCAAAATGTTCACAGTTTGAGGTAAACTAATAGTTTTTAATGACTGTGTTGACCAGTACTATGGGCATAAGAGGTCAAGCAGAAAGAAGCTGCCTTTCAGAAAATGAAAAGTATCTTATGCAATAAGCCACTATCATTGAATGTCAGAGAGTTCTGAAATGTTATATAGAACCTGTCATATAGAATATGTTATATAGAACCTGTTATATAGAACCTAGTTTGCTGTGCTGCAGTGATATATGAACAAAGTAGGAAGGAGTTGGAAACAACAAAGATGTGGTTCCTGAGATGAGTGTTGTGAATACCTTGGACAATCAGAGCAACAGTCAGTGATTGCCTGTAAGAGGCCCATGAAAGTAGAACCTCATATACAACTATAAGAACAGTACACAAACATTGGTTGGTATATGATAAGAAGAGAGTCATTGGAAAACATGGTCATAATGGGACAGATCGCAGGCAGACTGAGAGCAATGATGCTGAATGGGCTGAGGCGTTGGCACGGAGAGATATCAGCAGAGTTGATCCCCAACACCCAGGACCGAGATCTGTCGAGAGACATGAACGCCTACACCAGTTCGCCAGGCACATAATAATGATGATGAATTGCATAAAAAATGGTGCTATTACATGTCTAGTCAGTACATTTTTTTTATTTGATTTATGTTCAGTGCTGTATTGCACATTTGTTTCTGTGAATTACTTCACATATTGCTAAATATTGTGTTTTATTGTTTTCAGTCCATCTGTTGTATTATTGTCTCTCAGTTTTGTTAATGCTATAATTAAAATATTGTAATCTTTATCTTAGTGTATATGTAGGTACAGTAACCATATTGTTTGTTTATTTTCAGCGCTCAGAAATAGCAACATTTCGTATATCCACCCATATGGAATGGGACAGTCGTTTATTTGACTGCAGAGTAGTGTTGACAAAAGTGGATAGGCAAATAAATGACTCTCTGGAAAAAGAACATTCATTAAAAAGCCACTCAGAGATGGATCAACAGGAGGGTAGTTACGCAAGTGTGAACAGCCCTGCAGGCAGATGTACTGGCATCACAGAGACTCTTGTGTCACAACAAATCAACAATCCTGTGACTGTCACTGATACTAACACAGTTGAAGCCAACAGCAACTCTGAAGAATCACCGCCAGATTTATTTGACATGCATGATTTACACGAATCTTCCAGGGTTGTTGGTTCTGACAGGTCTCCACCAGTTATTCAACCAGGAATCTGCTGGGCAGCCTCTCCTCACAAACCTAAACCACGGAGAAGCTATTCTGTCACAGTGTCAGAGCTGAATTTCCATGGTGTTGGTGAGGTATTGGTGGGCGAGGCAGTATATCCAAGCTTAACCTGTGCTGACCAGTTGACCTGTGCTGACCAGCTGCTGAGTGGTACAGCTGATGACTTTCAGCTGGTTGCAGCTGAGGGTTCACATGTCGATGCTTCACCGACCTCAGTCATTGCATCACACAGTGGGTCTGGATCACACGAGTGCACTAAACCAGCCCAGCTTGTCTGTCAGGGCACATCAAGAATGACAGCCCTCAGGTTCCAGATCCACCAGCTGTGCCCAGCTGTGGCTGAGGACATCGCAATCATTCCAGAGACTGTCCAGACAGATTCATACAGTCTTCTACATGCTTCAGCTGTCTTAAATTCACCTCCATTGTTACCTAGCAATGAAAACCTTAACGTAGACTGCAGTCATCAAAATACGGATGTGAGAACAGAAAGGGCAGCAATGACATACCTGGACAAAATGCTCATGCAAACTGATATCTTTGGTAAAGTTGTAATGCTAGATTCCAGCCATAAGAAAAGAAGAATGTCTAAGTCCAAGGACTGCACTGCATTTTTAAGACTATCTCAGTCCAAGATAGAACACTTTTTAATAACTAAATGATGCACTAACAATCATTTGTTGTATTGTGTATTTTTTGTATAATATATTTGTGTCCAGGTACAGTCAAGACTTCATGTTGTGGTTGATCTGCTTGAAAGCGGTTCTATAATGTAGAAAATTATTTGTGCTGGTGGCATGGTAATAGCACTGAACAGACTACCATTTTTTCACATTTTGTGTAATCACTTGAGCTGTATTTGGTGTGTATTTTTCTTTTCTTTCTTTGATTGTTCAATATTTACTCATGTTTTTGTCGTCTCTTTTCATAGATTTACAGCCATATGTACATGAGTGACCCCTCTGTCTATATATTTATATATATACATTTTATAATAAGTATCTTACCAGTAGCTGGTTTAAATGTCAGTACATCAGATTATGTGCACTGACACCACCAGCCACTGACTACAGAATCTGGGTTGTAATCATATTGACCTAAATAAGGTCATAATTAAAACATAACTCACATTAAAGATGAACACTCATATACCAAACACTTGTTATAGATGCCCTTAAAATGTTTAGTCTTATGACTTTTTATTTTTAAATAGTTATATATATATATATATATATATATATATATATATATATATATATATATATATATATATATATATATATATATATATATATATATATATATATATTCATGCGCAAGGGTCGGTCAGAAAGTAATGCACAACGTTTTTTTGTTTTTCTTAGTGAATAATAAAGATGAAAACATTAAATTTGGTATATTTCAAATTTGATATTTATATTGTGTGTGTGAAATTGCACCACATTTAGACAATTAGAACAACTATAGTAATCCTTTAAATTGTCGTGTGTGAACAATTTGCGTTACAGATAGCGAACTGTAATAGAATTTCTGTTTGCTGAAAAAGAAACTGGTGAACATTCACAAACATTTGTGTGTGGTGTATGGAAGTTTTGCAGTCAATAGGACACTGCCAGTCGCAGGGCTCAGGGATTTAAAGCTTCTGAATGGCGAGATGGAGCTGCAAGGTGATGAGGCTGTGATTCATGCAGTGTAGAAATGACTACATGATCAGGAAAACACCGGGTACAGTCAAGGCATGCATGTACTTGTTTCATGCTGGCGTAAGGCCGTACATGTTGAAGGGGATTATGTCAAACAAATATTATGTGTAGAGGAAATTTTCATGTTTATTGTTAAATTTAATTCATTTTTAACAAATAGTTTCTGAAACAAACTTATGATATATTACTTTCTGATTCTCTCTCTCTCATGTGTGTGTGTGTGTGAGAGAGAGAGAAGAGAAAAGTTAGTTGCATATCCTTTACAGGACATTGCAGTCAACTCCAACATTGTTTGGCTGTGTGTGATTCCTGGACAAGTTTACATTCAGTATTTGTCATTGCTTTCTGAGCGACCGGCAATCATACCATTGTATGGAAACCAACGCACGGTGGCCTGCTTCCATATCCAAGTCTGCAGCTGTGTTTGGGATGTGGGATTGTGGATTGCATTCGTAACCTCTTAGCTACACAATATATATATATATCATATATGCCACCAAGCATGGTCGGACATATTGTTTCACCATCTCACACAATCAGCAGAGTTGTGGATCAGCTCTGTACTCTTGTCTCGACCATACCACATGGCCAAGCCATCCAGGTATTTACTTCTCAGCTTTCCCTTATTTCTTTTCCACTCAATCTTGCCAGTTGTCACCAAGTTCTCTAATTTATTTCTTATGTGTCAAAACATTGTGACGTGTCTACTCTAATTTCTCTAATCATTTTACAGTTCTCATTTGCTTCTTGTAAGTCGTGCTCATTCTGTCTGTCCATTGTATTCTTTCTCTAATCATTTTACTGTTCTCATTTGCTTCTTGTAGGTCTTGCTCATTCTGTCTGTCCGTTGTAATCTTTGAATTTTCCTCAGAAACCACATTTCCACTGCCATTAGATGATTTTCAGCTCGTCTACTCATTGTGCACGTTTCACATCCATACAAAAGTACAGGTTCTATTAACACTGCAAAAGGCTACCTTCACTAGAGCGATTCTTGTTGTAATCTTTTGGAGGTACCTCACACCAGATGTTATGACTGTTCTGAGATAGTTGTTTTGATTCACTTGTGGAAGAATATTCCTATGTGCCCAGATATTATAATATGGAAGCCTTGGAGACGTGGTTTTGTAGAGGAATGCAGAAAATTAATTGGGCAGACAAAATGAGCAATCTGGCCATTTTCAGGGAAGCAGAGTCACAAAGACAACTTATCACAAACATCAGACAGAAGTAATTGTTTTTGGCCACATTATGAGAAGAAAAACACTGGAACATGTGACAACTGGAAAGATTTGCGGAAAGAGAAATAGAGGAAGACCGCGTGAGAAGATTCTTGACAGTCTTGTATCATAGCATGAAAGGGAGTTAACACATGTATTGATCCATGACGCTGGAGATCGTAATTTGTGGAGAAGCATGATCACCCACGCCAGTCGGCAAGACACTGGATGTTGATGATTACCAGTGTCCCTCGCCATCATATGAACCCACTCTGACTTCAGAGGCACTTGTAATTTACGTCCAAGGCAAGGATGGGAGGTCAACATTTTAGTCCAACTGTCCAGTGTAGGGGTTGAACACCGGATGTTTAAGAACATGCATTCTTATCCATTCGGCCATGCTGACCTCTGCACTGGATGATGATAGTATTATAATTATTTTATATATATATATAGTTTTTCAAATGTTGCGTATCAATTGCAGGACTTTTTAAACAACCCGTCTGATTTTGTGGGCATTTTACATTCATTAGTTTGCTGTTGCTTTCTGAATAAAAAGTGAGCATTCTTAGTCAAACAATTCCGGGGGTAGGCGTTGAACGCCTTCCTTGCCATCAGTGAACAGGAAGTTTAAGAGTGAGTACTCTTATCCTGTCTGCCACTTTGATGTGTGTATATCTATGCCTGTACGCACACAAACACTTTACTATTGTCAACTGTGTTTCCAAGTGTGTAGTAAAATACTGAAGAGCTGAGAACTGAACACCTGTCAGTTCTGCATAATACTGTCTTCTCCTGCCTTTGACCTAGCAATGAACCAACTCAGGCCCAGCCATCCTTTCCTGGGCTGTCTCTGGCAGCTGCCTCCATGTCCTTCCCATCTCTGCCTCTAATTCTCTTCACCATATGTGCTGAGGTCTCCAGTGCTTTTGTCCTGTGTGTTTCAGTGAAGAGACTTTCTAGTTATACTATTAATAGGTTATCTCAGTGTGGCTCCTGGCCAGCATGGTTTCCTTGCCTCTTGATTCACTGGAGTTTAATTCTCTCCATCAGGCAGCAATTAATGAATGTTTGTAGTTTATTAGTAATTGTATTAGCCATTCTCTATGGCTTTTCTATACCCAGCAGTACTGATTTGGCATTGGGGTTCAATATTTAATTTTTTAATTTTTTTGACTACCACAAATATGCTAGTGATATGAAGGCTGTTGATTTGTGTATCTGTCTGTTCTAGCTTTGTCAATATTGCTACCTAAATATAAGTGATTCCACCTCTTGAAGTGAAGTTTCATCGATGAAGAATATCGTTTGCTTGTGTAGTGTCTACTCCTGTGTACTACTGACTTTGAGCCAGTTATGCCCGGTCAACTCCAGTAAGGATTGCAGTACTTGTGTGAGATGCTTGCATTTATTTATGCACGGAAAATATAAATGGGTCAGGTGATATTGCAATCATCTTCTGTGATAAATCTACGTCTCATACCTGTCTTTCACAGTGATTATATGTGAGGTGTTCCCAGGCCTCCCTCACGCACTTCAGTAGTTACATGACTTCAACATCTCCCACATCTACCTCCTATTACTCACTCAATGGTAGATTCCCTTTGTTTTCTAGCCTGCAGCTTCTTTATTACAGTGTTGCAGATACATTGAGTTCTCAAGACACCTAACCTGACTTATCTCTGTTGTAGAATGCTTGTTTCGACATGTCACTGCAAGAACATACTAATATGGGGGAGAACATGTGGGGGATGAGTGGTCTCAGGGTATGGTGTCCGCCTCGAGTGCTGGAGGTCCCGGGTTCAGGCCCCGGTGAGAACCGGGATTTATTTAAATAATCCTCCTGGACTTCCAGTAAAAAAATTTCCCCACATATGCTTTGTTTTGATTGTTGAACGGAAACTGCCACTCTGCCCAAAGCATTCTGTCTTCACCTTTCTCATCATACTTTGTGAGTCCTTTACAATGATAACTTGCATGTGCTGTTTGTCTTCTAGAAGGCTGTTAGTTGACAGAGTACCCTCATTGCACATCGAACCATTCAGTCCATAAGTGCTCGGATCCCCTCCTCAGCAAATCCCGCAGCGTGTAGCGGCTAACAACACCAGTTCTGAGTTGGTTTATTATTCTTCTTTGGCTTCCAGTGTAGTGTTCTTGTTTGGCCACACCTCTTTTAATTTGCTGTTCTCACATCCTGATCATGGTTGTAGATTCAGTCATCATTTGGTTCTTGCGAACGATTTACTTCTTATAAAGCATTCAGAATATCAGCCTGGTCCATGGTGCGTCCGCCCTCCACAGTAGCCTTACACGCGAGCTTGTCAGCCTCCTCATTTCCTTGTACTCCCACATGCCCTGGCATGAAAATGAAACTAATCTTTGCAGCTGAGACCGTTCCAGAGGCAGCAACCACTCTCTTCTGATCCACCCCATCTCTGTCTTCTTAAGCATGCTCATTGAGTCACTAAGGAAACATGCCCTAGTGAATGTCTGTCTCAAGCCATGTTATTGCTTTACTTACTGCCATGACTTCCATAGTCAGGCTACTTGTGGTCAAAGCAAAAGCACCAGAATCTTCCTTCACAATTCTCCCTTCGGCCTGAACCGTAAAGGCCCATGAATTTCTCACACGCCGAACGACCGACCCATCTGTGTAAATGACAGCATCACCGTCTAACGAATTCTCAAAGATCAATGTTTGTACTTCCACCTCCACAGCAGCCGGATTTTCTTGTCTGCATTTTGTCTAGTTGGAGGCAAACTGAAACAGACGTACAGAAATCTGTTGGCACCTGTACCCACTCCTCGCCAGGTTCTAAGTCCTCAAGTGAACACACCAGTTGAAGAATGTCTTCGGCTTGACCCATCCATGACCTTCCTCTTTTTAACTTGCTGCCCTTAACCTTCTTAATTTCACTATGCAGTGGATGTTGTGTGTTTGCATTAAATCTGAGGTAGGCACGTGCTCTGCAAAGTTGTATTCTGTCTTCAATGGTTGGAAAATCAAGAAGATAGCACATCGCCCTGCATGCTGTATCTCTTGTACATCCAAGAATAATACGCATAGCTTCGTTCTGTATCCTTTCCATCTGAGAGTCAAGATCGCCATCGCATACTCAAAAACAGACATGACCAGCCCCTCGTATAGGAGACAGATAGCGCTGCTCACAGTTTGCTGCCGCCATCACCCGCATCGCAGCCAAACCCCGCTTGGCCTTTGTTATCATCTGGTCTATGTGCTCATAAGCAAGGCTTCGATCAAAACATATCCCTAGGAAATTCATTGCCTGCGTTCCTTCCAGTCTCTGAACACAGCTTTACAGTTGGTTTTGGAGTGTTGACAATATGGTTATTCAAAGAAAACCATGTCACTGTTGCCTTTCTTGGGATGACCATTGCCCTAGATTCCACACACCAGGTGCTTATGTGATTTAGTTTGGTTTTTAGTTCCACAGCAACCCAATCTCTATCCTTACACTGACGATACACTAACACATCGTTGGCATATGACAATGTCCTCCCCCGTCCTGTGGTCTGCTCGCTGGTAATACTCACAGTGTAGGCGTTGAAAAGCACCGGAGATAATGGTGATCCCTGTGGCAGGCCCAGTTATATTGTTGGTCCAACTACCACATCTAAAAACCTCTTTCCGTTGGAAGAGGGCTGCCGCGATCCAACTAAGGAGGAATGGACTTGAGTTCAAGCAGCTGACACATTAAAACATCCAATGGCACTCTATTGTACGCATCTTCAAGATCAATCGCTACAGCACGTTTCAATGCCTGAGTGGAAACCTTCATAGACATCATGGGCAAAAACTGCTGCGTTGGTCCAGGTTTCTCTGTTTGGATGGTACCCTCCAAGGGTGGGAAACAACCTTGCCTCTCTAGCTGGCTTAATATTTTCCTGGCGATTAACTTCTCCTGCAGCTTGCCTATTGTATTTTGCATGGTTAGTACCCGGTATCCCTGAATTATTGTGTGGTCTTTGCCAGGTTTCAGCAAGGGAATCAGCTGTGTAACCACTCCTTGATGCTAGCACTCGCTATGCGTTGTACATATCTGCTCGTTGTCTGTACACATACTGATGTCATCATACCTAATACCATCCAGCCCTGGTGCACTATTTCTTGTTCGTCGAAGCACAGCCCTGATCTCTTTCACTGTCTTCAACTGTAATGTTCTGGGCCTTGCACCTGTCTGAGGTAACCGTTTTGGCAAAATTTCGGCCTTTCATGTCTATCTGGTTGCTCTGCTCTCAATAGCATTTGAAAAGGGCTTTGCCCTTATTCTCAACAGACCTCTGCCAGATGAGGTCAGTGCTTTGAAAGTCAGGAACATTCGTATTCTTGACTAACCAATTCATACTTTTATGTAGCCGCCAGAACAATTTCAGTGACTTGTCTGTGCTTATTCTGCCCATATTTAACTTTTAACCACTTTAACCAGCTTTTTTGAAATAGCTAACCCCCGGGAAGGTTAACCCGGTCAACAAATGCCCGCAGAAGTTGGTCTAACGGTGCAAGAACGCAGCTCTGCTGTAAACAGGCACAACGCAATCACATCCACACAAAAAAACTCAGGATGAACGCAGTAGAAGAAGAAGAAATAGCTAACTTTGGTGTCCATCTCTCTTTCCAATTGCACAATAAGACTAAAATTGGGCAACTCTGTTTTTGGCATCTTGCCAATTCCTTACAGCACCACGCTTATCCACCCAGGCCTTCTCCACCTCACAATTCCACCAAGGTGGCTGTTCCCAGCTTTTTTTCCTGCGCTTGTCACGCCTTATTTTACTCACCACATCTTGCCCTGAGCTGTCTTGACCATTGACTAGGGCTGCCTGGTTCTGCCACTCTCCACCAATATGTTGCAAGGGTGGTGGTCGCTGCCATAAGACACCCCATCTACACACTGTAGTGAGTGACGGAGACACCAGCGCCAGATCAATAATACTGTTCTTGTCACCTGGACGACTTGCTGTCCTGGTGACACAGCCACTGTTGATACACACAAGGTCACTGGTTTCAAGTGCCGCCTCGAGCTCCTTCCCCTGTGTGTTGGAAGAAATGTTACCCTATGATTTGCCCTTAGCGTTGAAATTGCCACAGAAAATGACATTCCTCTCCTGACATAATATGTCACCCAAACACTGCCATCTCTGGGAATCAAAACTCACGTTACAGGCATAAACATTCACCAACATGAATAGTAGACCGGAGTGAACTCCCACAGCCTGTAATTGTATCTCGTCCCTGTCCCACGTGGACATGTCCAGCGCTGAAACCACTATATTCACTCGAATCAGAATCGCCATTCCCAGGTGTCGCCTGTTGTACAAACATTTGAAGCCAACTATATAGTGTGTCTTATCAATGCCCAGTCTGGTCTCCTGAAGTGCAACTATATCGTTCCTGTTTGCCAGGCTTTCCAAGCTGGGGCCACGGTGTTTAGTGCTGGCACAATTCCAATATAGAATACGCGTGTACTTGAGGCCCAGTCGGTCGCATTTGCGCCTGAGGCGTCTGGCACTGGTCCATCTACCTTGTCTCTTCTGTCATGGACTGCGCTTTAAAAGTCAAAAGGGTTTGTTTACCTTATGTACGGGGCAAACATGCACATCCGCCATTTCGAAGAATCCAGAAAACAACACAGTAACCCAACACGCTACGGAAAACGCTCACGGATTGATTCGCTCAGATGTACAAACTCCGTAGCACCGGCAAAAATCTTGAGAAGAGACTTCTGGTTCACACCCTCGCGTAGAAATCACACATACAAGATGAAATTATCCACCTCCTACATGAAAATTGGAGCGATTTCAATATCACAACCGCCCGCCGCCATCTTGACCGGAAGTCCTTCCCGCAGGCTAAGCACCAACAGTGAAATAATAGCTAGGATTGTAACACCTAACTGGTACAATGGACTATTGAGAAACAAACATTACTCTAGTAATATACGACTCACCGGATGTTCCAAGTACAAATACCCGGAGAATAACAATGAATAAGTTTGCTAATGCCAATGCTGCAGTCTTCATCTCTCCAAGTTGGGGAGGTTTGTGCAGCTCTCATAGGGCCAGTGCCACAAGGGTTCAGAGTCTGTTGTACTGATTATATAGATGGTATCTTAAATTTGGCATCCTGTGCTCAGCATAAACCTAATATCATTAGTGTCAGTTCACCTTCATAATGTTTTCAACACATGAACCATCAGTGTCAGCTCATCTTCAGTGTTTTCAACACATGAATGAATCATCAGTGTCAGCTCACCTTCATAGTGTTCTCAAAACATGAACCATCAGTGTCAGTTCACTTTCATAATGTTTCCAGAGACCACCTTGTCACCCCTCCAAGTAAGCTAGACATATTCTTCATGTGGGCACTGTGATGGAAATATAAACTAACAATCAATGTTTCCAGGGGCTAGAAACCATCTTGCAGGTGCCCACACCTCCACACATATTCTTCATGTGGGCACCGTGATGGAAATATAAACTAACAATCAATGTTTCCAGGGGCTAGAAACCATCTTGCAGGTGCCCACACCTCCACACATATTCTTCATGTGGGCACCGTGATGGAAATATAAACTAACAATCAATGTTTCCAGGGGCTAGAAACCATCTTGCAGGTGCCCACACCTCCACACATATTCTTCATGTGGGCACCGTGATGGAAATATAAACTAACAATCAATGTTTCCAGGGGCTAGAAACCATCTTGCAGGTGCCCACACCTCCACACATATTCTTCATGTGGGCACCGTGATGGAAATATAAACTAACAATCAATGTTTCCAGGGGCTAGAGACCATCTTGCAGGTGCCCACACCTCCACACATATTCTTCATTTGTAACATTAGCCTGTTCAGCAACTTATTGGACCCACTGCTTGTAAACAGCCTCCTGATTCTAGAGCACCTGGTCGCCATGGTACCTGGATATACATGGCACCTGCATATTTTACTTGTTTTCTTAACCAATATTTGCACACCAGTAAATGCCGGTCGCCGTGGCTAAGGTCTTGCGAACACAATTTGTGAGCCTGTATACCCAGGTTCGAAACACAGCAGTGCTGGTTTTTCGAAAAAGGTATAGGTGCTGGTCATTCAGAAAGCAATGGCAAACTACTGAACGGAAAATTTGCCCAGGATTCACGAACAGCAAAAATGCTGGGGTTGACTGCTACGTCCTGTGAAGGACATGCAACTAAAAAAAAAAAACTTTACACACAAAACCATATGTTAGCTCCTGATTAACAAAGAGGCTGGCTTATCAGTGATGTTTTTTGGTGCATAAGAGACAATGTATGGTTATTTCACATGTATAATCAGAGCCCAGGAGAAATATACTATATACTTTGAAAATACAAGGTCTAGGTAGTACCAAGTGGGTGATGAAGATGATGATGGACGGACAGTATGCAACAGTTGACATGAAGAGGATGAAAACTAGAACAAGGAACAACAAAATAACGATTGTCGTACAGTCAGATTTACGAAGGTTGTCTATATATGTAATTGAGCATTATCACAAGTTGTTATAGACACTCAACGTTACTAAATTATTTAGAAATAGCCATGGTTGGAATTATGACAATGGAGACAGCTTTCACTGGTTGTTTCACAGTTGGCAGAGACAGTTTTGACTGATGTTTTTTCTTCTTTCGTTCACTACAGATTATGTTTCTTGATGGAGACAGTTTTGATTGGTTATTTCATGGTAGTTTGAGATAGTTTTGACTGATTATGTTTCATGATGGTTGGAAAGTTTTGATTGGTTGTTTCATGATGGTTTAAGATAATTTTGACTGATTATGCTTCATGATGGGAGGAAACAGTTTTGGTGGAGACAACTTTGACTGGTTACATTTCATGGCGTAAACAGTTTTCACTGGTTATTTTTCATGCCAGCCATTTTGATTGGATTATGGTTTGAAAACTTTTGACTGGTTATCTTTCATGATAGAAGCTCTTTTGACTAGTTATTATTCACAACAGCGTTTTTTAAAACTGTTTCATATTTTTTAAACTGATTATGTACTACAAGAAAATGTTTTGAACTGGTTATGTCGATGTGGACAAAACAGTGGACTTGATATTGTGACACACACACACTGGAATATAAAGTGGTTATACATCAGCAGGGAACAATTGTCAAGACACAGAATTTTGCTTTTATTATTTAATTATGTTGTTACTGTAAAGTTTTGTAAATTATGTATACATTTATTTGAGGAAGTTAAATTAATTTGTATAGAGTTTGTGACATTCAAATGTAGCCATTTTCCTCCTTAGTTTCATTTGTAGAGGATGACAGTTACATGGATACCTCCATAAGTGCTCCAGTCTCCACCTATACATCACACAAGGATAATCCCAGCACAGTGCGCTAGCTTTGTATCAAGGATGCAGATGTGTGTATATTGGAATCATGTGCTACATTTGCTTTCTTGTGTGTGGGTGGGTTTAAATGTGAAAATGTAGCCTAGCTCTTGCAGTGGTCAATTTTTCTGGCTTTTCCCCATTTCCAACTGCAAAGGGATTTTAATGTGTACAGCATGCAAACACATCCACTGAGTTTTCTAGCCACATTTGAGAAGGCTAGACATTCAACCCACTATCCCAGAACCAGGGGATGAATAGAATCCACAGGATTTGTATTTTATTACAATATATGCTGCCAGGATTAGAGTTAGGTGCATCTCCCCCCATGGTTTTCTAGATTGTACAAGTACAAGATTGTATTGGTTTTTTATCTTTTATGCCAAGTCTTGACATTTTGTGTTTGTTTTTCATAACTTCATGGTCTTAATAGAAATTCAGACAGGTTTTTGTTGATTTCAAGAATATGGGTAAGTAACAGATATAAGCATCAGATATTGCATCCAATATTGAGCTGCAAGCACCAGACCACCACTTCTTCTGTATTTCTACAGTCACATGTAGTTTTCTAGCTTTATTCTCATTCTAGGATATACACCAGCACTTACTCTGTTCCTCTTTTACTGAAAGGGCACCACACTTAGTTGTTATCCCTCAGAGGTCAGTGTGTTAGTTGTTATCCCTCAGAGGTCAGTGTGTTAGTTGTTATCCCTCAGAGGTCAGTGTGTTAGTTGTTATCCCTCAGAGGTCAGTGTGTTAGTTGTTATCCCTCAGAGGTCAGTGTGTTGGTTGTTATCCCTCAGAGGTCAGTGTGTTGGTTGTTATCCCTCAGAGGTCAGTGTGTTGGTTGTTATCCCTCAGAGGTCAGTGTGTTAGTTGTTATCCCTCAGAGGTCAGTGTGTTAGTTGTTATCCCTCAGAGGTCAGTGTGTTAGTTGTTATCCCTCAGAGGTCAGTGTGTTAGTTGTTATCCCTCAGAGGTCAGTGTGTTGGTTGTTATCCCTCAGAGGTCAGTGTGTTAGTTGTTATCCCTCAGAGGTCAGTGTGTTGGTTGTTATCCCTCAGAGGTCAGTGTGTTGGTTGTTATCCCTCAGAGGTCAGTGTGTTGGTTGTTATCCCTCAGAGGTCAGTGTGTTGGTTGTTATCCCTCAGAGGTCAGTGTGTTAGTTGTTATCCCTCAGAGGTCAGTGTGTTGGTTGTTATCCCTCAGAGGTCAGTGTGTTGGTTGTTATCCCTCAGAGGTCAGTGTGTTGGTTGTTATCCCTCAGAGGTCAGTGTGTTGGTTGTTATCCCTCAGAGGTCAGTGTGTTGGTTGTTATCCCTCAGAGGTCAGTGTGTTGGTTGTTATCCCTCAGAGGTCAGTGTGTTAGTTGTTATCCCTCAGAGGTCAGTGTGTTGGTTGTTATCCCTCAGAGGTCAGTGTGTTAGTTGTTATCCCTCAGAGGTCAGTGTGTTGGTTGTTATCCCTCAGAGGTCAGTGTGTTAGTTGTTATCCCTCAGAGGTCAGTGTGTTGGTTGTTATCCCTCAGAGGTCAGTGTGTTAGTTGTTATCCCTCAGAGGTCAGTGTGTTGGTTGTTATCCCTCAGAGGTCAGTGTGTTAGTTGTTATCCCTCAGAGGTCAGTGTGTTGGTTGTTATCCCTCAGAGGTCAGTGTGTTAGTTGTTATCCCTCAGAGGTCAGTGTGTTGGTTGTTATCCCTCAGAGGTCAGTGTGTTGGTTGTTATCCCTCAGAGGTCAGTGTGTTAGTTGTTATCCCTCAGAGGTCAGTGTGTTAGTTGTTATCCCTCAGAGGTCAGTGTGTTGGTTGTTATCCCTCAGAGGTCAGTGTGTTAGTTGTTATCCCTCAGAGGTCAGTGTGTTAGTTGTTATCCCTCAGAGGTCAGTGTGTTGGTTGTTATCCCTCAGAGGTCAGTGTGTTAGTTGTTATCCCTCAGAGGTCAGTGTGTTAGTTGTTATCCCTCAGAGGTCAGTGTGTTGGTTGTTATCCCTCAGAGGTCAGTGTGTTAGTTGTTATCCCTCAGAGGTCAGTGTGTTAGTTGTTATCCCTCAGAGGTCAGTGTGTTAGTTGTTATCCCTCAGAGGTCAGTGTGTTAGTTGTTATCCCTCAGAGGTCAGTGTGTTGGTTGTTATCCCTCAGAGGTCAGTGTGTTGGTTGTTATCCCTCAGAGGTCAGTGTGTTAGTTGTTATCCCTCAGAGGTCAGTGTGTTGACCCAGATTCATGATGGCGTAAATGGCAAGAGTGTTAGTTGTTATCCCTCAGAGGTCAGTGTGTTAGTTGTTATCCCTCAGAGGTCAGTGTGTTAGTTGTTATCCCTCAGAGGTCAGTGTGTTGGTTGTTATCCCTCAGAGGTCAGTGTGTTGGTTGTTATCCCTCAGAGGTCAGTGTGTTGGTTGTTATCCCTCAGAGGTCAGTGTGTTGACCCAGATTCCATCAAGGTCATGAGCTCTGGCTAGGCTTGCCCCTCCTCACAATATGGCAAGGACAGTGACCTAGCTGCCTGCTACCGTGTTTCTCCAAAAATAAGACCCCCATCTTATTTTTGCTTCAAAAAAATGCACTAGAGCTTATTTTTGGGTTCCCCCCCCCCCCCTTTCTTCCCCAGATACAAACATCTACATTTATTCATGTTGAAAATTCTACATTTATTAAAATAGTCATGTTTTCTTCCGAAACGTCATAACTTTCCAAATCCTGAATTTCTTGCAACTTTATTCCCTGTAGAACCATTGGCCCCAGTCTCTCATGTCCAGCAATCAAGTGCAGTGGTAAGACAGATATCAGTGATGTTATCCCATGAATTCTTCACCCAACTAGGCTTCACAAAGTTACCACGCTGATTTCTCTCCATTCTATTTTAAACCTAGTCAATTTCTATGCGCGAATGGTCCTTGAATGGCTTGTTTATTGCGATACCAAGAGTCTGGAGATAAGAAGTCATTCCTGTGGGAATCATTTGATCCATTCTTCTCTCTGCAAGGAAGTTCTTCATGAACTTCTGAATCCCATACCTCGTTGACCACCTCGCAAAACAAGAGGCAGCATTAAATTGACCCACTTCCTTACAACTGCTCGCGTGCACCAGGCTTTTTTCAGTTTCAAGAACATAAGTCTGTACACATTCAATCAGATCTTTCTTGCCCTCTGTCATGATTAGAGGTGGAGGGCTTTCCTTCCATCCAGATAAATTGCCAAAATACAAGTGACACATGCACTTTTGCAACTAGTTGATGATGTGTGTAGATTGACGAGGCACTTGTCTGAGCATTTGTCATCCTAGGCCCATACACACTGCAGTTTCATCCATTGCAATAATGTTGATTGCCATCAACAAAGTACTTGATTGCAATTGCATGTTTAATAACTTCAGTATCGGCGATCTTCTTAGAATTTTATACTGCCATCCAGCCAGTGACGATTTGAATTCTTCTGGGGATATTTGAAAATATAGTGCCATTGCAAGGACAAATGCCCTGCAAACAGACATCTTTCCACTTACGCACATCAAAAAAATAAAAGTCCTTCTGCTACTGCATGAGTGAAGCACCAGATTAATGACATACTCTCTTCAATTGTACAGCTGCTGCTCACCAGTTAGCATGTTTGTTCTGTGATCTGTGCACACTTAGCACAGATTCCGTCGTCATGTCAGCTGCCACATCTAGCACACATTATGTCAGGTGCCACCTCTATACACATCTGGGCAGGACCCAGATTTATTATTGAGCAGCCTCTTCATTTTATACATTAAGGAAAAAGTTGGCTGAAATGAATAGCTTCTATTCTATCCAAAAATTAGGAAAGCACCAGCATGTGGTGAAATGATATTCATATGACATACTTCAGACATTTTATCCACAAAAAAGTAGTTCATTTTCTTTAGCAAACCAGGGATTATGTTTTTTTTTTTTTTAAATCACTTTTCTGACACAATCAACAAGACAGCATTATAAAACTGATTTGTTTATTTGTGTTAATAAGCAAAATATGCTTGCCATACAACCTGCTTCTGTTTATAACCATAAGAAATTAAAAATTTGTGTTCCAAAATGGCTGTGAATCTTGCCCCGTCTGTGGCTGAATGGTGTATATAGCAACAGCTCTTTACAACTAACACTGATGAAATTGTCTACATGCACCCAAGTCAGGAGTGTAGTTAAAGAACACAGCAGTCAACATCTCAGTTTGTCCCTCTATGGCGTGGTTCTGTCCTGCAACACATGTAGTGTAACCCAGGCAAACAATGATCAACTGATGTGCTATTACAATCAAGGCGTAGGTGACAAGCAATGTGCTGCAGTATGTTCATACAAGAACACATCTGATAACAGTTACAAGTAATCATATATTATATGAACAGATCAACTGTAGATTCATGATGTGTACTTGATTACAACAGACAAATAGCATAAATAACACAAACACCCCCATGTGTGCTGTGATATTTCCAACATTGACACTAACTACAACCAAGCATCAACATTACCCACATCCAGGGACACAAGAAAAACAAAGACCAGACACTAAAATAGTTCCCACTAATAAACTATAGCTTAGGCGAGTGACTGAAGCTCCTCATTGCTGATCTGTCACAGAGTCAGTCTGCGCATTCAGCCATGGCAGCCTCCAACTCTTCCTCCAGTTCTGCTGCAGTGGCGTCCAGTTTTTGGCGAGCCAATTCACTGATACTGAGACCTTGAACAACGGTCCACTTTCTGTTCTTGATCTGAACAGGGTAGCTGTACATCAGTCCTGCCTTGATGCCATAGAAGCCCTCGGAGATCACACCCATGGACACCCAGTCATCCTAGAACGTTACAGGAGAATAAGTACATTTTCTAATAAAACACAGACATTTCTCATGTAACAAGCATATATTTAACCACATGGATTAAATAGAAGGAAAGGCAATCACATATATCAAGTTATAGGACTTCACATCAATGGCAAACTACTGAGCATAATCTAAGCCAAGAAATCAACAATCAGCTGAAAGATGCTGATGTTGACAACGATGTCCTGTAAAGGGTATGGGGAACAAACACAAACCCCCCCCCCCCCCCCACCCCCCCCCCCCCCCCCCCAAAAAAAAAAGAAAGAAGGGATGTGACATATACTAGGTGGGTTTTCAACTCACTTTTGTTGTATTTGTTTCCCAATTTACAAGTGTACAGGTGGAAGAAGTGAAAGCAAACAGCAGCTTACCCCTTGAGTTCCGGCGAACCAGTCGTGCATGTGATCACAGGCAGCTTTTGCAGCTGACATGGCACTGGACAGTTTACGTGCCTTGATGACCTCAGCCCCTCTCTGCTGCACCGCCTGTTGAAACAAGAAGATTACAGACATGAATGCCAAGTTACAAGATTTTACATACACATTTCAGACCAGACCTCTAAGCTTGTGAGATATACTATCTACTGTGTTAGACTCAACATATACAGTTAGTGTGCATGAGACTAACTGGACCAGACGCTAGCGTAGTGCTACAAATGTTGGATCAGCGAAACACTGGGCCAGACGCTAGCGTAGTGCTACAAATGTTGGATCAGCGAAACACTGGGCCAGACGCTATCGTAGTGCTACAAATGTTGGATCAGTGAAACACTGGGCACATGAAAAACAATATCTTGTTCAACATCCACTAGAGCAGAGGGTTGAAAGCAAATGTACAAGGAGAAGACAACAGTGGAAATAAAAAGGTATCCAAAAATGTGTTGAAAAAAAGGACATTAGAGACATCACAGTTATAGAAGACTGAATGTTAAAGATCAAGAGGCTGACCTTCGTTGTGATCTCTTCTGAGTGTGATCAGTGACTTAATACAGTGGCCCAGGGTTAAAATCCCAGTAGTAGACAGTTGTTCTGTCACATGTACCACATAAGATCATAAACTGAATGAAGGCAACATTGACACGAATTGCAGAGTTCTTCATGAGGGTAGTTGACGGATGTGTTTGAAATAAAATGGGAGTTTGACAAAATGTCACCTTTACCATTCTTACAGAATATGTATAGATTGGATTATGAAGACAACAGTTACAACCAGCAATGGCATTGAATGGACTGACCTGCACTCTGGTGATGACAGTACCCTCCGGTACCACACAAACAAATCAGCTGCATACAAACAATTCGGTCTAAACATTCACAGCAGAAAGACAGGTGGTGAAAACACATCAAGCAATAATAACCCAATATTCACAGGTTAAAAAGGTGGAACCGTACACACATTTAGCTAGCAATGTACACACATTTAGCTAGCAATGTACACACGGTTGGAACAAATCATATAGCAGGTTCTTTGTAGAATGTGACTTTCAACATGGGAATCAGAATGTTTCTCCATCTAAGAACATGAGGTCATCAAAAAATGTGCTAACAATTTCATTAAATTGGTTACAATAGTTGCTTGCTTGCGTTCGCTGGCTGTGAACTCCAGCGCGAAGTCCTGTATGTCGGATGAAGACATCCTGTTGTCCAACATCAGTGTGATGTCATACTGGACTGAGGTTTGCGTGAGTATCCGTTGTCCCATGTCTGGCTTATTGGTGTGCAGACTGGTGGTTCCTCGCCGTGCAGGCAGATACTCTCCAACTTCGGAAGAATCAACGATCCTACTACGTCAGCTAGGACCCCAAAGGGACCTGTTGCCCAGGTCGCACGGCTACGATGTGTTAGGTCTTGGCCAGTATAGAACCTGGCCCTGGTGCCTTGGAAATAGCTCTGCGTCCTGGTTACAATAGTCACTGCTACCCAGGAAGGTTAACCTGGTCAACAAATGCCCGCAGAAGTCGGATGTGTTGGCCTAAAGGCGCAGTATCGCAGCTCCGCTGTAAACAGGCACACACACACACATAAAAATCACATCCAAAGAAAAAGACTCCAGATGAACGCAGAAGAAGTCACTGCTATAGCCTATGGCTATGCTGTTCTGGGGAAGCTGGAAAGTACCAATGAAGTATTCATTAGAACTTATTCAATAAATTTCTTATCTAATGCCATGAGGAGGTTGTTTATCAGGAAATCTTGCTATAAATCTTTTAAAAAAGCAGCCATGTGTATCAACCGCCATTTCGAAAATTTGTTCAACTTTAAAAAATTCTTCCACTGATAACACCATTCTGTTTGGTGTGTAAAGAATTACTCAGCAGACAACAGCCATTCACTGCATATAGCTACACAGTGGACTGGAGAACATGTTTTGATGACATCATGTGCTTCATTTGTCAAAATTGTTCTACATACAAAGTGTAGTGAGACTTTACAAACAGTCAGTATGTTAGTTTCTGAAAAACGAGCTTTGATAGCACTTGAACATTTGTGGAAGTCAAAAGACATTAAGTCTAGTCCCAAACTTGGAATATTTAACTCTGAAATGAAATCAATATTGCTGCATGAATTAGACATGTGGAGAATGACTACAACAGTTAGTAATAAACTACAAACATTCATTATTTGGTGCCTGTGTGTGCAGAATAGAAGGACTACAGTGAATATAACCACTAATGTGGTGCACACTACACTAATCCCAGAAAATCAAAAGGTGAGGCACTGGATAGGGCACACTGAGAAACCCACAGTATAAGTAGACAGTCTTTCCTCAGGAACCCACATGGCAAAAGAAAATGGAGCAAGAGATGAATAATGTGAGATGGACATGGAAGGAGTTGCTGAAGACAGCAAAGAATAAAGCAGCTTTGAATGAGGTGTTATGCTTCATTGGGAGATTAAGGCAGAAGATTTCTGCAAGCCACGCCTTTCATCCCCAAAATAAATCATGCCCATACATGAGTTTGTGAATAATTGAACCCACCTTAATGAATTCATTATTCAGGTAGTTGTCATCCTTGATTGCCTGACGGACTGGAACAACTTTACCTTGAATTTCTACTGTTGCGTGAGCTACATCAGGATACTGGGTGGAGGAATGGTTGCCCCAGATGATCACATTCCGGACTTTTTCACTGGATACTCCCAGTCGAGCTGCAATCTGTTGAAAAAAATCACAAACATCACAATGCTCTTAAATAAGTATGACGCACACAACCATGTAATCCATCTTAAACACACGCTTTCTGGAGCTAGGTAAACTTCTACTGTCCCAGTGACAGACCACAGAAAAAACAGCTAGACAAACGGGGCAGAGAGAGACAAAATTGGCACAATGATAACAGCCATACTTTCTCCATAACCCAGATCCCCCCATGTTATTCCAGAAGATAACACAAATGTCATCTCAACCAGGCACCCTGTACGTCTGATGAGGCCAGAATTTTTGAAAGAGGGTAGGAGAAGTTGGTGGGGGTAAACTCTACTAAAATAAACGAACATTTATCAAAAATAGAGCAAACTCTCGCCTAAGTCAGTGCAATACATATGACAAATATATTATAGAAATTAATAATGGATTACTCCATGCAGCAGAAGAGACAATACCAAGAAGAGGAGAAAAGACTGTACAGTACTGAACCAAAACAGTGCAAAAATACATAACGTGAATGAAGCACGACCCACTGCAAGATAAATGATAACACAAAAAGCCAGTTGTATTTCTTATTGATGTAATGTCAGATCTGCAGGCTCTCAACTGACACTGCCAGAGCTAAGAATAACCTGAAATGAAGTCAACACTAACAAAGTGTTGGAATACAGCAGAAACCAGCCGGCATCTGTGGCATAGAGGCAGTGAATGCAATGACTTACTAGGATGAGGTTCAAAGTCAGCTCATTGGCAAGAGATTGGGCTTTTCTGAACATGAAATTTGGGTTCTGTGGCTTAGAGGCAGTGATTTACTGGGATGAGGTTCACAGTCACCTCATTGGCATGAGATTTGGGTTGTTCTGAAAGCAATGACTTACTGGGATGAGGTTCACAGTCAGCTTATTGGCATGAGATTTCAGTTGTTCTGACAGCAATGGCAAACTGAACAAACAAATTGCCTAGAAAATCAATCAGCCCAAAAATGCTGGGTTTGATTTCAACTTCCTGTAAAGGATATGCAACTAGCCTCGCAGTGAATACTATCTCCCTGAAACATACTCGGAAATGAAACCCCAGTTGTGTTAGCTAAAGGAGGAGCACACCAGGACCAAATGGAACAAGCGAATCACTTTAATGACAAGAAGACACTGAAATAGATTCTGAAACCCCTGTACATGTGGACAAGCGTACAGACACAGCCAAACATACTTGGAGACTGCCACATGTTTTGTGAAGTACGGATGGGTCAAACATCTGCGCAAAGATATTTGTTTGTGAGTCTTAGCAAGCTCTCAAATACCCCACCCACACACAACCGCACGCACAAAACATGACTTCTTGGGTAGATATTGATAGAACAGCAAATGAGAAGAAAGAGGACAAGGTGAACGACGTAGCAGCAGCAGAAGAAACTTAATAAAAACAGCACAGACCAGAACAGGTCATTATTCTGCGCCTCAGAACAGGACACAATAGATTACGCAACCACATGTATACAAAATTCAAGATTGGTGACTCAGCCATGTGCACATGTGGATTGGCGTTGCAGACAGCAGAGCACATACTCCAGGACTGCCCAAACTACAACATATCCAGGCGAACCTTCTGGCCTAGTGAGACAACAGTGGAAGATACTCTATGAACTGCTGAGTGGACTAAAAAAGACTTAGATTCATACAAGAGACAACATTGCAGTTATAGACATATTTCAAGTGAACGAAAGAAGAAGAAGAATAAAAACAGCAACAGATGTGAAATATACGTGTATATACAATTATGTACATGTGAGATGGCAAGATAAAAAGGCAAGAGACATGTCTGCTAAAATGTGTATGGAACATAAACAAGAAACAATGTACAGGAAGGCCTCGGTTAACGTTGGGGTTACGTTCTTGGGAAACGCGACTTTAAGTGAAACAACATATAGCAAAACACTATTTCCCATAGTATTTGCCAGAATTGTTCTGTGCAGACTTCAAGTCCTGGGAGATCAAGTCTACCCTGAATCACAGTGTGGCTTCCAACAGAACAGGTCTACCATCGATATACTTTAATTGTGACAAATGCAAGAAAAATGCTGTGAACAGTTCTAACCACTGTTTATTGCCTCCACCGTCCTCACAAAGGCATTTGGTTGGTCAGTCGTGAGGGTCTGTTCAAGGCACTAAAGAAGATTGGCTGCCGCTCAACTCTTCTGTCCATTGTGGAATCGACACAAGTATGAAGGGTATAATCAAATTTGATAGTGCAACTTCAGAAGAGTTTGAAATCAAGAGTGGAGTTTAAGCAAGGTTGTGTACTAGCTCCCACCCTCTGTGGAATGTACTTTTCACTTCTACTGAAATATGGCTTTCGTGATCAGGATGCCGCTTATATACATTCACTCACGCTCAGATGGCAGACTCTACAATGCTCAGAGATTGAAGGCCCACACCAAATTTAGGAGGGTACTGATCAGAGTTGCTTTTTTGCAGACGTTGCTACAATTACGACGCACTCTGAGGAAGAATTACAACATCTACTATCTGCATTCTCCAATGATTGTTCTGAATTTGGTTTAACAATTAACAAACAGAAGGCGTAGCTTATGTCACAAGGTGCACATGGGGTACCATCATTCTTTATTGACAACACCGAACTGGAGATAGTGGACCATTTCACATATCTAGGATTAGAGGTAAATATCAAATTATCCCTAGATCAGGAAATCAACATCAGGATTGGTAAGGTAGCAACAACAATGAACCGGTTAACAAAAAGAGTCTGGGAGAACAGGAAGCTTACTGCTAAACCAAAAGTACTTGTCTATCAAGCCTGTGTCCTTAGTATTCTTCTTTATGGCAGTGAAGCCTGGTAAACTTACTCATACCAAGAGAAATGTTTAAACAGCTTTCATATGCGGTGTCTGCGAAGAATTCTTGGTATTAAGTGGCAAGACAAAATCACAAATACTGAAGTATTGGAAAGATCAGGCTGTGTGATGGTTTGTTCCATGCGCAGTCTTCGTAGACTTGGATAGGACACGTTAGGAGGATGGATGATGGTAGAATACCAAAGGACATCTTTTTTGGTGAATTACAGATGGGTAAGAGATCTCAGGGTCGGCCTCTACTACGATATAAAGATGTGTGTAAGCGGGACATGATTGATACAGGCATTGATAATGCACATTGGGAGCAAGTCGCCGCTGAACGTATTGCATGGAGGGCAAATATCAGAAATGGAATAAATAAAGACAAAGGGGAAAGTGATTGCAGATAGGTCACACACTGAGTGTGTGACACGTAAGATGGTGAAAATGACCACATGTTCACATGCATCCACTGTGGACGAACATTTACAGCACAAATTGACCTTATCAGTCACATTTGCAACCGCCATGGGTTATAGTTATTATGCCTTTTAGAAGCACAATGTAACAAATTATCGTCTGTTAAGACAGCAAGGTGCCAAATGATGAAGATGAATGATTTCCCATAGAATTAAATGAAATAAGTGTATTATCTAATGTTTATTTTGATGGTTGTTGATATTTATTCACTAAATAGAGGTGGGTTGGAGGGCGAGAGGTAGAATTATTGGCACGTAGAGGCATTACAACCACGGCTCGCTCCAAAACTATCATCAGCACTACTAGTACTGCTCTCACCCGCTTGCTTAGCTAGATCTTCATAGAGAGACTTTGCTTTCTCTTGGATAACCATCTTGCTCACAGGCATATTCCGTTGGTTCTGGTCGTCAATCCAGACGGCCAATAGTGCTTCCATGTTCTCCATAAGAGTACTTCTGGTACAAGTGATCTTGGAAGCACTCAAAGGGGTTACGTTTTTAACACCCTCTTTGATTTTGTCAGCACCTGCATTAATTGTCCTTACCGTGGTTGGAGGTAAACCATGGATTTTACCGATATCAACAGCCTGATTGCCAGCCTCAAAACTACTAACACAGCTAACTTCACCTCAAGAATAACACTTTTCCTGGTTCTCTTACAACCAAACACACTATCAGTTATAGTGGAACACAGCGACGTAAAGTGAAGCCATGTCCCACTGTGATGATGAAGTTATACCGAAACGTCGTAAAGCGGGGCCTTCCTGAATACAAAAATAGAAGTAAATGTACAACAGACAGAAGTGCACTTCACTGATGAATGAACAATCTGACAAGCATTGCAAACTATGCATTCACCCCAATACAGTAGAAATAGCACAAGTGTAGCAAGTGATGAATGAGCAATCTGACAAGCATTGCAAACTATGCATTCACCCCAATACATCAGAAATAGCACAAGTGTAGCAAGTGATGAATGAGCAATCTGACAAGCATTGCAAACTATGCATTCACCCCAATACAGCAGAAATAGCACAAGTGTAGCAAGTGATGAATGAACAATCTGACAAGCATTGCAAACTATGCATTCACCCCAATACAGCAGAAATAGCACAAGTGTAGCAAGTATAGAACATATAAATTGCTATGGATAACTTCAAACAGCTTTTGCCTGCCAACTGCCTGCCATCTAACTGTACCTGTGATGGTGGAGTGGAGAATAGCAACACATGAATGTGTGTGTCCCTGCCACTAAACACAACTATGTACAGGAGGAATACAAGACTTGTACTTGTAGCCTTGTACCATCCAATCATAACAAACAACCCAACACAAGTCAACAACATAGTACAACTGACCTGTGCTTGAGCTCTATTCTGATCCAGTCGGGTCATGCAGGTGAAGTTCTCCTTGGGAATGGATGGTGCATACTTGCTGAGTATACAGGCGTTGGTGTTTGCTGGGTTGCCAACAACTAGCACCTAAACATGAAACAGGTGATGCAGACAAATATAATCACTGGTATATCACATCAATTGCTGTAACATTCTGACTGCTATCTATAACACCATCACTTGCCTGTTTTGGTCTCTGCTAGTGTTCACCTCTATTGTCAAACTTAACATGGTAGGACAAGAATAAAATATTAAGTCAACACAACATAAGTTGTTATCACAAAGGAAGAATTAGAAAGCCTGTCATAGAAAATCAAATCAGAAAGCAAATAAAACATCTGAAATACTGAGAGAGCATACTATCATCTGATGGAAGAATGGCAGCAGAAATTGATCATAAATGCAACATGTGTCAGCAATATTGCAGGACAAACATGTGGCAACTGAAACAAACAGCACTGCTTCATTTCCTGCTAAGCCTTCTTGCACAAGTGACAAAACAAGAAATTAAGTGCTCCCGGAAGTTGGAAGCCAACAGTAAGTTGTGATAGCCGCCGCTAGGGCAAAATTATAACATCTGCACATAACAGACTTCTATTTATTATAAATAAAGATTTGCTGAAAGATAGAGAGGAAGACAGCGTGAACAGATTATTGACAGTCTTGTGTCATGGCACAGAAGGAAGTCAACACGAATTGATCCATGACGTCGGAGATCGTAATTTATGAAGAGGCATGATAGCCTTCGCCAGCTGGCAAGGCACTGGATGATGATTTATTATAAGTGGACTCTGATATACACAAAGGGATCATTGCCAGCACTACAATTCTGACATGGAATGGGATCAGTGCCAGTGCTATGATTCTGGTACACACACAGGGATTAGTTCCAGTGCTACAATTCTGGTACACCGATTGGGATCATTGCCTGTACTACAATTCTGGTACACAGATTGGGATCATTGCCAGTGCTACAAAGTGCTGTCAGTAGGCGATTCCTAGAAACTGTCTCAATGTCTTCCACTGCAACTTAGCAGTTCTGGCTGCCTGCCTGCCTGTCTCATAACATGGTAATTATGCATTGTTTATGCCCACAACTTTCATCTGACCATGTTTTTTCTTTCTTCTATGTAAATGTAACATGCACAATAGATAACTGATGGGTGATTGGATGGGCCTGCGTGCCCAATTTGTGACCCTTTAAAAATAAAGTTTGTTCGTTCACTCGCTGCCAGCACAATCACACACACAAGGCTGTTTATTGTTAAAAACTACCTTGACATTCTTTTTAGAATACTTGTCCATAGCCTGGCCCTGTGCCTTGAAAATTCGGACATTAGCCTTCAGCAAGTCTTTCCTCTCCATGCCATCCTTCCTGGGCATAGCTCCCACCATGAATGCAGCATCGACATCTTTAAATGCAACATTAGGATCATCTGTTGCCACAATATCTGTAACAATAAGAGTTCAGTGCAAATATGCTGCAATGCTTTCACTAGAAAAGGTTTACAAGAAAGTTGTCACTCTTTCTTCAGAGCTGTGCACCTATATAATTTTAGCAGTCTAAAAGGCATAGGGTGTTATATAACACATAAGTTTAGTTAGTCTATTTTTCCCCTTTCTTATATTGCATTTTTCCATCAGACGATAGTATGCTCTCTCAGTATTTCAGTAAGGTCACTGCCATAGAGGAAAACAACGGCAAACTACCTCTTTAAAAGTGCCTAGTACATCATGATTCGCTTAAAGACTGATCATCGCAAGACACTGGTGATTGAGTGAAATGGCGAGTCATGACCGCCCACGCGTTCCGGCATGGCACATGATTGATTGATTGATTGATATTGCAGACCATTTTATCTGCTGGAATTATTCACAACCCTCTTATTTTATTATAATCAATAGATGCTTGCACTACGTATGTTGAATACATTCAAAATAACACTGGCAAAAAAACAAACAAAAACCCGCAACCCCCCAATTACTTTTTACCTCAAGGAGTTGCAATTCCTGTTCTAAATTGTTATGTTCATACTATATGTATGCCCCTCGACCAAGGTCAGTAACATTTGCCAGAGCTCACGTTATCTCTATAGTTAAAAAGTTTTTCAGTACTCATGTCATTGGTCATGCTATATATGCAGTCCCATCACCAGGATAAGTAACAACTTCCCACATTTATGCGTGAATCTTGGGTTCTGAATTCCAGTTGATGAACGCAGAAGAAGAAGAATAATTCCAGTTGCACATGAAGTTGCATCAGTGTGACAGATATGGAGATGGTATAGATGGCCAAGCAGTCTGAAGTCTTTAGGCAAATGGAAGATTGTTTTGTCTTTGGAGTCAGGTCAGTTTTCCATTTCTGTAAATGCACAGTGGTAGGTAGCCATTGGAAGTAACAGCTGAACATCTGTGTATACTGTTTAGTTATGGTCTTATTTCATACACTGGTTGTTCACTTCTAGTGCTCTGCACGGCCTCCAGGAGAGACCTGCAGTTAATTAAGAAGACTATATTGCCCGGTGCCACTTCCAGGAGAGACCTGCAGTTAATTAAGAAGACTATATTGCCCGGTGCCACTTCCAGGAGAGACCTGCAGTTAATTAAGAAGACCATATTGCCTGGTGGTGTTTGGTCTGATGATGTGAACAATCACAACCCATACAGGAGTGAGTGCCATCAGCATCATCAAGTAGCCCCTGTGGGCGACCATGCTTCTCCACATCTTGCCATCTCCAATGGCATGTATGACTTTGTGTGTTGACTTCTTTCCATGCCACGATAAAGAATGTTCCCTTACATGACAGCTTGATATGAGTTGTCTACACTCCAAAGGGGGGATCAGCAGCAGCAGTGTTGTTCTCTTTCAGGCCAATTGTCTTTGTGCTGATGACACAATCACAAGCATGTTGAAATCTAACGGGAAACAGAAGGAAACAAACCTTGAACTAAGGGAATGGCGCAGTCTTGGAGCTCCATGACCACACCTTGAAGAACACTCATCATTGGGGTGATATCCAACAGCAGCAGCACTACAGGCTATGGTTCAGTGACAACCGAAGGAAACAGTCATATTTGTAAATACTCATTAAAGTTATATAGCATTTTCATAACCAATGAAAAAAAAACAGCACAAAAATGAGTTATCAAGACTTTCAGTTGACAATAATAAAAAAAAAAAAAACCAAGGAAAGAGTTATAATTTCCATCACAAACCCTGATTCAATATGATTACAGTTCTCACAAAATAAGCTGTAATCCCATATTTCTTGTCATACCACATGTAAACTGACTGTGCTTGTACAATCTGAGTGCTACAATGTGCTAGAATGATGGTCTCATATCGTCATTCCTGAAGTTTACATCTAATCTCTGTTGCTTCCCACCTTTCCCATGACAGTTTACTTAAGGAAACCACTTGCTGGTGTGCATAGGAGGCACTACATTTTTCAACAGCGTAAGTTGACACACATACAAAGCCTCAGCCAACTGGTTCAGTTCTGATAAGTATACCTAGTTAAACACAGAAGCCACAAACAATATGTTGCACATTTTATTGCCTGACACATTTAGCTGCGTAACATTGACACAGTGTGATGAGATGCAACAAACATAACATAAAGACAGTGTGATGAGATGCATCAAGCATAACATAAAGACAGTGCGATGAGATGCATAAAACATAACATAAAGACAGTGCGATGAGACACATCAAACATAACAAAGACAGTGTGATAAGACACACTAAACATAACAAAGACACTGTGTGATGAGACGCAACAAACATAACATAAAGACACTGTGTGATGAGACACATCAAACATAACATAAAGACACTGTGTGATGAGACACATCAAACATAACATAAAGACACTGTGTGATGTGACACTGAGAGAAAACATTGTTAGTCAACCTATGAAAGCTGTGGTAGTTTGTTATCCACATTGACCCAGGATGATAGTTGCATATCCTTTACGGGCGTAGCAGTCAACCACAGTATTTTTTTGGCTGTTCGTGATTCCTGGACATGTTTTATGTTCAGAAGTTTGCCATTACTTTCTGAATGACCGGCACCCATACCATTTCATAAAAAACCAGTGCAGCTGTGTTTCAAACGTGGTATGCAGGATTACGAACGTCTGTAACTCCTTTGTCAACCCAGGGTGATACAGAACTTGTTAGATCACATCTGGTTTCACTGAGCAGTAAATGAAATGCTGGGCCACACGACTATATGCCCTGTATATAGACAGGCATGCTACAGTTTAATGTACTGTCAAGAACCCATTGTGCAAAGATGAGGGTGCAGATCTCATTTCAAACAGTACCTAAATGAACACACACTCTATGAAGAAAAATTAAATCTTAACCCTTTACCGGGCAGACGCTTGTCCGTTTTTTTAGCCCTGAAAGGCAAGATTTTTTTCAGCTGAGGTAAAATTTCCGGTTACGTTAGTAAAAACATCAAATAAGGTGTTAGTCAACCGATTTTAGTTAAATAAACAACACAATGAAGGGAAAAGCATGCAGAATATGTTACTCACATGATTGTTGCCAGTAATCCATAAATGAACACAAATATTTACGAAATACAGGATATTGTTTGTGATTGTCAGTCATCTACAGGGCAATTTACAAACATTTTCAGAATCATAATCACTTTTTTAAAAGTCCGACTCACGACTGCTAACGCAAAGTAATGCTGATCACTGATAATGATATCTAGCTCCGATTAATAGTCAACTTCGTGCCTTTCAATGTCACTTAAATTGAACCCAGCGAAATCTCGGCTATCACTTGAAGAATCGCCGAAATCCATTTTGAAAAATGAAGTGTAAAAACCCTAAAAATTATTTTAAAAATCCGTTCAAATTCGCTTGCAAGTGGTGGCCAAGTTGTCAAGCTATCGGCGAAAGCAGCCATCTGAAGTATCGGAAAGCCGAGAGATCACATTTTTACAATGCATAATAGTAACGGGTGGTTTGGGACGTTTCGCCCGTTAACCCTTTACAGGTCACAGCGGCCAATTCCGGCCGATGCCATAAAACGATCGTAGCGTCCGATTCCGGCCGATACTATTATGCATTGTAAAATCGCGATCTCTCGGCTTTCCGACACTTCCGACGGCTACTTTCGCTTTCGCCTACAGCTTGACGTGGCCGCCATTTGTAAACGTGATAGTATGAATTTGAACGGACTTTTAAGGACAATTGTTGATAGTTTTCGGGATTTTTACGCTTTTTTTCAAAATGGATTTCGGCGATTCTTCAAGTGATAGCCGAGATTTCGCTAGGTTCATTTTAAATGACATTAAAGGGCACGAAGTTGACTATTAATCGGAGCTAGATATCAGTGCAAAGCGTTACTTTGCATTAGCAGTCTGAGTCGGACTTTAAAGAAAGTGATTATGATTCTGAAAATGTGTTAGTAAATTCCCGTATAGATGACGGAAAATCACAAGCAACATGCCGTATTTCGTAAATATTTGTGTTCATATATGGATTACCGACAACAATCACGTGAGTAACATATTCTACATGCTTTTCCCTTCATTGTGTTGTTTATTTAACTAAAATCGGTTGACTAACACCTTATTTGTGATGTTTTTACTAATGCGACCCAAAATTTTACCGAACCTGAAAAAATCTTGCCCGTTCAGGGCTAGAAAACGGACAAGCGTCTGCCCTGTAAAGGGTTAATGGGTCCGGACGGAAATGGACGTTTCACCCGTTAAAGGGTTAAAGTAGAGATAACATGTAATGTATTGAAAGATTATTTAAGGAGCCCATGAACCAAGAGATATCCCAAACCGCCACTCCACACTGTTGGGGAGATAAAAGTAGAGAAAATTGTATACACTAGAAAAAAAAACCTTTAATCAAACTCAGTTTATTTTACCTTTAGCTTAAGTGACTCAGATTAGTCTGGATAAAGGTAGCATGTACACAAATGTGAACAAGAAGAGACTAGCGATATGGCCGTTCCATTTTACAATTGTATAACCTTCAAAATTTGTGGACTTACCTGGCACTTGCCAAAAACATCTCCTTTGGCAAGAGAGTACAGCAGGGAATAGGCAATCTGGCCTGCTGCACCAGTGATAACAACTCTGATTGGTTCAGCCTGGGTAAGGACAAACAGTGCAGAAGTAAATAACTCATTACTAGCTAGTGAATTTTAGGACTTTTTTTCAGGTTCTTAATATCAATATGTTACCTTAAGTATGTTTTAGCATACTTCTTTAAAAATTAAATTGTTTTTATTGTGTATTTAAGAGCATATTTCATCTGGTTTTTTAAGGGTTTTGAACATGTTCCATCATTTTGATGGAACCTTTTCTGACCTTTGAGGCCATATTATGAAGACTGTTGGTAGCATAAAACTGAACATGAAAAAATACACAGCAAATGTAAATGATTTCCTGACCTAGACAGACATACTACAGTTATGGTGCATTTACAATGAGGGATAGAAAATTTGATTAAGATGAATGAAAGGTTATCCACCTCCACCTAAGCTGATCAGATTGACTGATTTAAACACTGACATTAAGCACATGGGGCAAACCCGTAGATACTCTTTCTCCTGCGAGACGGACATATAATCAGATTGCTACTGGAACTATTAGTGTTGGAACTCTTCACTGGCTGCTGAGGATGGGGACGGAGCGCTTATGGGAATGTCCCGAATGCTGTGATGTCGGTTCCTAAATCAATCAATCAATCAATCAATCTCCTGCAGCAAATGTCACAAGCCATAGATGCTGATTATTCTAGTAGCACATTGCCTGTAAGCACACATTCTTCCTCTTATAGTCCTTCCTTGCCAGAACCATGATTAAATTCAAATCAATGCATCCTTACCAAAGTTGTAAACTTGTTCATAAGTTTGAATGAAGGTCAGATCATTCATCCTCCTATCATTTTCATTGGCACCTTGCCGTCTTGACAGACGATAGTTTGTAAGGGATGGAGTTATTGCCTCTCCATAGTACAAAGCCTGGGCTAAAATACAGAGATCATGTGTTGCCCATGCAGCATGATCCCTCTCTCGGCCTGCCTAGTTCACTCCAGAGGAAAAGCAACACCTCTACATCTGGAACAAGACAAGCTGCAGAAGCTGCCGGATCAGCAAAGCAATGCTCTAATTGTCCGCCTGTCGGAGCTTCGATCCTAGACCAGCCGCCAACCAAGGCTTAGGGCCTGGTCTGCCCTGCCATGACACTGTCTTTAGGTTGCATTTCCTCGCACCAGGGTAAGGCTTGTACCCTCCCAATTGCGCTCTTCCGTCTGAAGCCGGTGGCACAATGTGGGGTGTCGGGTTTGGTAAGCGCCGCCCAACGTTCGGCGCTAACAAAAAGCAGGTAGCACCGTCTACTGTTATACGGTAGCTCAGTCATATCTGACTAAGACCTGACACAACATCCTCCTATGAAGTGTGCGAATTAAAAAAGTCGCTTAAAAGTCGACAGGGTCGACTTCATTGCACCGGGTTTTATCCCATATGGCTCGGTCTCTTTCCGCAGAACGGAAAGCGTCGCACAAAGCACGAACTCTGTAGCTTTTAGCGACGACCCACAGGAGTCTCCGAAACATTTAACTCGTAAACCGAAGGACGCGGCCCGGAATCGAACCCACAACCTTTGGATCACGAGTCAAACGGCTTGACCACTTCGCCACAGAGACTCCTATGTGCGAATTAAGCAGTAACATAAGTTGGAAGACAGCATTGTGTCACTAGTCTCACATGGTGTGCCCCATCAGTTTCAGCCAAAGATGTCTCAAGCAATACCTTCAACAAGAAGGCTAAGACAATTTGTATGGGGGGGTTTCGGGAGCAACATTTTAGCACGGATAGATATTATTTTGCAAAGTAAAAGTTACTGCCTAGAAGCAGTTTCATGTGCAATGTGTTGTTGCAGTACAGAAAAGAAAACGAGTAATATGACTCAAATTCTGGTGAGGTCTGGTAACAACTACTGTTCCAGAAATCAGCATTGTCCAAGTAAAGTAAAACAGTTATCCATAAATAATAACCAGCATTTAAGGAAACGTTTAGAGAGGAGCACCCCAATGAAGCTACACTGTGAAAACACTGCAAGACTGCTCGTTATCGAGACATTTGAAATAAATCTTGTATCACTGACAACAAACATTGAACTGAGGTACACAACTAATTTTGCTGGGATTTAAGAAAAAGATGTAGCAAACATTTCTGTCTTCTGAAATGTTGAAGATGTCACTGCTAGTTCAACAGTACCATGAATCTTCTGAAATGTTGAAGATGTCACTGCTAGTTCAACAGTACCATGAATCTTCTGAAATGTTGAAGATGTCACTGCTAGTTCAACAGTACCATGAATCTTGTGAAATGTTGATGTCACTGCTAGTTCAACAGTACCATGAATCTTCTGAAATGTTGAAGATGTCACTGCTAGTTCAACAGTACCATGAATCTTCTGAAATGTTGAAGATGTCACTGCTAGTTCAACAGTACCATGAACCTTCTGAAATGTTGAAGATGTCACTGCTAGTTCAACAGTACCATGAATCTTCTGTGACCAGATGGGATTCTGCGTCTAGTAACAGATGCATGGTGAAGGCAGTCAAACATCTGCAGATGCTATATCCAAAAATGGTGCATTTACATCACATAGGATACATGAAGAGTCTTGTGAGAACTATCCTGATATGGACAAGCTAATTTCTAATGTGAAAAAAGTATTCAAAACCCCACCATGAGTTCAGAAATTCAAGTCAATTTTATTTTTAAATTGTCATAAAAGATAAGAATATGGAAAGAAAACTGGCTTATAAAGAGCATGATGGTCAGAAAGTGAAGTACTTTGGCCATATTGAACATCACTGTGGCTTACAAAGAACAGTAATGGAAGGTACGGTTCCTGGAAGAACAGACCATTGACTAGCAGGACATTCAAGACACCTGTCACAGCAAAATACAAGAGGTGGGGGTCATTGGCAAGGGACCCAGAATTTCAAGCAGGCCATATTCTGCAAAGGATGATGACCGGATGATGATGATGGGGGTCATACTTTTAATTTCAAGGGGGTTACCTTTAATGTTTCTTCTTACGGTTGTTAGATACTACGCAACAAGGCAATGTGATAAATTATTAACAAGTAATATATATTTGCGTCATGCTTCCTACAAGTGATACATTCAAATTACTTCTGGATTTTCAATGAAACAGTTCTGAAAAACTATTTGATCAAGGAAGTCCACATTTAGTAGACAACAAAAGCTTTGTGTTTTTAAAAAATCTTTTCTCAAACATAACAGCACTTGTAATATTGGCTTTTTCTAGGTACAATTAATTAGAAATCATACATGTCGCGAGTTCGACCGTGCCGCTCCACAATTATCCATGGTGTCCCCAAAAATGATTATCCAAAGACCATTCATGCTTTCGACGTCATTCATTCATTCAAATATCACGTGACAATAACACAAGTCACTTGGCTTCAGCAGAATAGGCCCCCCTAATATTCCATGCACAGCGATTGGTTTAAATTATCATGGCGTTTAAATATATTTAATTATTTGCCACAAAGTAATTTTATATTTTAGTGCATGTCTTAGAAATCGTAGATTAATTTTAGATTATTTTAGAATTATGCATCCATTTTTACATAAATTTGGAGAGTTTCATTGCAGACCGTTATGGACCGGTGGTAGAACAGAATTATCTCTGCTGACATGTGAATGTAAACTCAAGATGGCGGCCGACGCGAATATCGATCGGAATCGGCTCACATCGTGAAATTTTAACTACTAAAGTTAAAGAAAATACAAGTTTAAAGATTATTAATAATTTATTTGTATACTTGTACTATTTTTGTTATCATTTAACATGATGGAACATATTAAAGTCAGTTTTCACATCCGTCTATGACCTGTTTGAGGCAATCTCACATTGGACTGGAAGTGGAGATAAAATGGACACACTGTTTTTCCTAAAATAAGGAAAATCATATCAATTTCAAGAGCTGAATATTGAAGAAGGTTGGCTATTAAAGATGATAAAACAAAGAAAATTGAAATATTTTGGTCACTTGAAACGTCATGAATGTTTGGAGAGAACAATAATGGAGGGGTATATGCCTGGGAAGAGAGGAAGAGGAAGGCCAAAGAGAAGATGGGTGCAGGATGTGGCGGATGATCTCCAGATGGGTGTATCGGATGCAGGACATCTTGCTTATGATTATGAGAGGTTTTCTGGAAGGTTGTTATGGGAGCAAGGTTCTACAAAGAACATGTCACTGAATGAATGAATATCAATTTTTGGCACTCTTCCGAATAATGGTCCCAAATTATTTATTGTAAAAAGTATCCCTTACAGGGCTTCAGGTGATTGACTGCAGTCGAGGAATGGTAACTGGGATATGTTGGGGGGGCCACTGCATTTATTAATTACAGATACAGACATATACTATTAGTAATAATTGCTTTTGCAAGTAGAAGGCAAGCTAGTGCTGTTGTGTAATGTATTTATTGAAATAAAGAAATTGAGTGTGTTGTCGATCACTTCCGGCTGAGTGTGTGGTGGACTGCTAGACCGATCGATGGATGCAATAAATGTTTCTGGGCCCGGAGGGCCCTCACTGTAGCACAAGATATTGATATACACTCCGACGACAGCGAGGGCCCTCCAGGCCTAGAAACATTTAATGCATCCATCGATCAGTCTAGCAGTCCACCACACACTCAACCAGAAGTGATCGACAACAAATCACCCCTGAATCAGCATATCACCCCGAAATGAGCATAATCACTTAATAAGGCCCTGTAAGAGATACTTTTTTACAATAAATAATTTGGGACCGTTATTCAGAGTACCCAATTTTTTATACGGATTTACTGATACTGTGTGAATATCTTCGCTTAGAACTGATAATAAGGCATCATTGAGGTACCATTAGATTTGGGTTTTCAAGGCCAATCTATCTGTGGTGGTCTCATTAGTAAATACTTTTTAAAATCTGATCAAAAATGCGACCTGTATTACAGGTAGGTTTTCCTTATTCTTGATTCTTAGCCCATTAAGGGGCTCTCTCTCCCTCTCTAAAAGACTTAACATACACAACCTTTTAATTTTTCTTTCTTCAACATCCTACATGACCTCTCCCATATTGAAAGGACGCCTATTTCAGCTGCCTGCCCAAGAATTCAGTCCACAAAATCTTAACTTAACTGTCATCTGTTGAGTTGACTCTCCTCTCATCGCCATAGTCTTGCACTTTGCCCGACATATTGCTTCAGTACGTGTCAGCTTTCAAATGCGACAGATAAGATACGCAAATACTTGCAAACAAACTACAATCTACATTGCCTTGAATGTTGACAATGAAACTAAACGATTAAAAAACTAAAAACTAAAATTAGTTCAGCATTCATGGTTCACCTCACTCAGTCAATGTCGTCTTAAATGAACAAAACGATTATAAGTATATATAAGCCAATATCAATTATATATTCTGGATAGAAAAATGTGTATATTCAATCAATGACATTCTCACACAATTTACCATTATTGTAGAATTTGTCAGTTCGTGTTCTGATCTTCTTCCACGCCGACCAGATGCAGACGACTGCTGTCAGTTTCTGAGGACAAGCCCTCTAATAGGTCAAGGTCAAAGTGGCGCCGGTGGCCAGATGTCAAACTTCGAAACTATTTGTTTAAGCTCTAAAGTTTATTTCATAATAAAGAAGTACACATTCAAGATATGTTTGTAACAATATATAAATAGCAAAAATTGTATAATATTTAAATGTTAGTGTTTATTTAATACGAAACTAAGTATCTTAGCAACACTATAAACAACAATGTCGTCGAGTCCTGAAGATGCCAATATTAACAATAAAGAGAAAGATAGCGGAGGTATATTTGCTGATATAAATTAACTCACCATTGCACATTACACTCTTGCATAATTACACATACTTATTTAATGTACCTTCAAAGGGAAAATAGTTATTTTTCGCTAAATTTATCATCAAGCTCATAACATAAGTCAACGTAATGTTGATATTGATGATAATTATTAAATTATTTATTAATATTATTAATTATTATTTGGATTTTGATAATTTGGACCAATTAAAAAATGTCAATTGAAACGAGAAAAAGAGTGTTGATCAGATACATAGAGCCTGTTCTTTTGTATGAATGTGAAACTTGGGCAATGTGAAGTCAAGCTGAAAAACATCTGATGACTGCAGAAATGTGGAAAATGCAAAGAATACCATGGGCAGACAGAAAAACCAATGACCAAGTACTACAGGAGACAAAATGAAAATTGTAAATTGATTAGAGAAATTAGACGTAGACAGTCAACATTTTTTGGACATGTTATGAGAAGAAATAGATTGGAGAACTTAGTGACAACTGGCAAGATCGAAGGGAACAAACCAAAAGGAAGACAGAGAGGAAGATACCTGGACGGCTTGGCCACATGGCATGGACAAGACAGGAACACTGAGCTGATCATGACTCTGGTGATTGAGGGAAATGGCGAGTCATGATCGCCCATGCTTTCCGGCTTGGCACATGATTGATTGATTGATTATAATTAAGCCATTATGAACTGTTGTGTTGTTATTTAATATATTATTAGTAGTAACGATCATGATTTTAAAATTGAGTATTTACTAATGAGACCACCACAGATATATTGGCCTTGAAAAACCAAATCTAATTTACCTCATTTATGCCTGTATGTCAATTCTAAGTGGAGATATTCACATTTTTGTGAAGGTGTCTCGGGATAAAACATTCACATCATTGTAGGTAGTCTGATCCCGATTTTAAATTTGAGTATTTACTAATGAAACCATGACAAATAGATAGGCCTTGAAAAACGAAATCTTATGGTACCTCAATTATGCTTGGATGTCAATTCTGAGAGGAGATATTCACATCTGAGTGTCAAAATCTTGATACAGATTTCGCCATACTATTCATACTTTGAAACAAAACAGTGGGTCCATGTTATCTCCATTTCTGGTCCAACATGATTCCGCTGACGGATATTAAATCTGACTTCATCCATATGTTCCGTCATGATAAATTAAAAAAAACAGTAAAAGTATACAAATAAATTATTAATAATCTTTAAACTTGTATTTTCTTTAACTTTACAAGTTAAAATTGCACATTTGAGCGTTAAACAGTGTCCACGGCTGGCAGCCGCAATCTTGGAGTTCTATTCACAAAGATATTTTTTAACGACATATCAAGTGATTTCCGCAATGAAACTCTCCAAATATATTTAATAATGGATGCAGAATTCGAATATCCATCTAAAAATATGATAACATTAAGATAAGAAGCTCTAAAATATGAAATTCCTTCTTCTTCTTCTGCGTTCATCCGGATTTTTTTTTCGGATGTGACTGCATTGTGCCTGTTTACAGCAGAGCTGTGTTCTTGCGCCGTTAGGCCGACACATACGACTTCTGTGGGCATTTGTTGACCGGGTTAACCTTCCCGGGGGTTTCTTAGGACGTTTGAATCTCACTGTTGTGGTGTTATCCCCCATCCTAGCTGGCCCATATAGAACAGCCAAAGACATCCTGGTCAACCCTCAAGGGAAGGCAGGGGCAGACCATGGGCATTCCCCGCCATCCAAGGAGGCTTCCATACTTGCAGAGCCATCACACAGCGCTCTGGTACTGGGCTCACCCAAGGAATCGTCACGTCCTGCACATGGCTGCTTAGCCTCACTTCCGTATATTGGGCCTTCCGTTCACCATAGGCTGTTCCTCCGGAAACCAGAAGAATGCAGTCTGCAGATGACATCCACACAGTGAGCTTTCGATTCAGACTTTCCACATAATGGATTTGCTATCCAAGCAATATTCCATTTCGTGCCACTAGGACACTCATGCCTCTGGGACGCTTTTGTAACCAACATACCTGTGGTATGATGTGTGGCAGTCTAAATACATCTTCATGCACCTTTAGATGTCAACCTGAATGTAGTTAAAGTAAGCTGTAGTCAACTTGAGCTTGTTGATATCTCCATAGAGCTTGTCCTCAAATGAAGCAGGCATGGGCCAAAATATCTTTCTCTGTTCTGCATATATTGGGCACTCCTGTAGCAAATGTTAAGCTGTCATTTTACCAGTTCCACAATTACATTCATCGTTATCTCCTATCTTTAGTTTATTGAACAAGTGGTGTTTCAGCCTGTTATGTCCTGTGCGGAGTCTGAAGATTGCTACTTGTTCTCTTCGGTTGAGTTTGTAATATGCATCATCCTTCTGGTGGCCTGGATGCTCTGATTCCCATTTGGTTCTATTAGTGCTTTTTATAAACCTTTTTGCCTCATTATAGGTTATGTCTATGTCGGGCTGTGGTAATCGTCCACCCTCTTTTGCTAGTCTGTCAGCCTCTTCATTTCCAGGTATACTGCAATGTGATGGGATCCACTGTATTACAACTTTTTTGGATTTATGGCATAGACCATGGAGTGCTGCTCTTAGGTCAGCTAGTTCTGTGCTGTTTTTGCTCTTCAGTATTGAGACAGCTGACTTTGCATCTGTGAAGATAGCTATTTGCTTCTTTTTATTTTCCTCCATCAAGAGCATTTCTGCTGCAGTTTTCAAAGCCTCTACCTCCGCTTTGAAGTTACTTGAAAATTTTCCTGTTGCCACTGACTGTGTTTTTATCACTCCATTTTTTAAATTAAGGAGAATTCCTCCTCCTCCATTTTTAATTGAATCTTTGGCTGATCCATCTGTATATGCATGGGTCCAATTGCTGCTTGGGTAATGTTCTTTTATGTAGTTGAGGGTTATTTTTCTTCTTTCGGTTTCATTCTGAGTGTTCTTTTTCTCAATACCAGGAATGTTTTCTATCATCTCAGGCAGTTGCTGCTGTCTCCAAGCTGGGAAGTTGTGTGCATTGTAAATGGGCTTGACTGTTGATATGTTAAGTATGGGATCTGCCCTAATCTTTTGTTTTGCAGTTTCTACAAAGTTGCTTCGCTTCAGTCTTCCTTTTCCAAAACCATTAAACCTGTTATACATAGGGTGGTCTGTCAATCTTCTAAATTTTTCTGCTTGTTGCTGGGCTCTGCTATCTCTTCTGTCCTGCATTGGTTGTAAACAAGTGATCTTTTCTAGTTCATTAATAGGCGTTGTCTTCAGGCTTCCAGTTATGATTTGCATTCCTTCGTTTTGGACTCTACTTATTTTGTTAAAGTTTGACTTAGCTGCTGTTGCCCAAGCTGCAATGCCATATTCCAGTACTGGCCTCACCCGTCCAGTATATAACTTCTTGAGAACTTTCTCATCTGCTCCCCACGTTGTACCAGCAAGCGTTTTCATGATTGCCATTCTCTGCCTTGCTCTTGTTCGATTTTTCTCAACCTGTGTCTTCCATGTCAGGTGACGATCAAAGGTGACTCCTAGATAGTTTGGATTTTCTTCATGGCGCAATATTTTTCCATTCAATACCAGCTTAGGTTGCTGAGTTTTATTTGAGAGGGAGAACACTGTGCATGTTGTTTTCTCCTCACTTATCTTCACTAGCCATGATTTTGACCAGTCCTCTAGCGCTAATAAGGCTTGCTGTATTCTGCTGTTAGCTGTACTAATATATTCTTCAGATGTCCATATGGCTAGGTCATCTGCAAAGGAGGATGTGTGTACTCTGGCTGGAAAATTTTCTGTGATGTCATTTATATATGCTAGGAATAATGTTGGTGAAAGAACTCCTCCTTGGGGGACACCTTGCTCCAACAGCATCATTTTGCTTGTTTGTCCTTGTACTTTTGTCCTGGCAGTTCTGTTCTCAAGGTAGTGGCTGATCCATTTATACATTTTTCCACAAACATGCATGTTTTGCAGTTTTAGTTTCAGTCCTTCCTTCCATACTTTATCAAATGCTTTTTCTAAATCTATCCAGACTGCTAGTGTGTGCTTTTTCTCTTGGAAGGCATCCTCTATTTCCTGAGCTATATAGGTTATTTGATCTTCAGTGGATCTGTACTTTCTGAATCCTGCTTGGTGTGGTGTTAAGAGTTGGTTTTCTTCCAGATGCCATGTTAGCCTGCCATTGATAATGCGTTTCATTAATTTTCCTGCACAGCTAAGTAGACTGATAGGTCGATAGCCATTTGGTTCTTCCAGGTCTTTTCCTTTCTTTGGGACTGGTATTAGTATAGCTTCCTTCCATGCCTCTGGGACTATTCCTCTCTTCCAGCTGTTATTTAGGACTGCTAATAGTTACTTCTTTGCCTTGGTGCCTAGTCCTATTAGCATTTCATTTGTGATTCCATCCTTTCCTGGTGATTTCTTCTTTTTTAGGGTATTCATTGCCTGTTCCATTTCTTCCATTGTTAGATTTGCCATCATATATTCTGCTGCTGTCTCTGTATTTCTATGATGTATCTGTTTGTCTTTGATTGCTTTCTTCTGTTCGGTTGTAATATCAATGTGGTTTGCATTTGCATAGTGTTCCATTAGTGCATTTGCAGCCTTTTTTCCTGTAAGCAAGGCATTTCCTTGTTTAATTGTTATTTGTTTGTTTCTAGGTCCTTCATTGTTCATGGCTTTCACTAGTTTCCATAGTTTGTTTCCATCCCTGTCAAAATTCAGGTTTTCTGTTTTTTCCCTCCAACAATCTCTTGTTGTTTGATTTACTGTTCTTTTATATTTGGCTGAGATGGCTTTCAGAGAGATGTTCGCTTCAATTGTTTGTTCTCTCTCTGCTGTCTTCCTGGCATCTTCAACTTTGTCCTCCAAACTTTGTAGTTCTTCAGTCCAGTATGGTTTGTAATTTTTCCTTGCTCCTCTTGGAATGGACTCAGTGGCTGCCTGTATTATCGCTCTGTTTAGACTTTCCACCATTTTCTTTATGTTGCCATATCATTTAGGTTTTCACAATATTTGTCTGTTAGTATGGCAAATCTGTCTCAATCTGCTCGTTTGTAATTCCAGCGGGGCAAGGGCTTTTGCTCCTGTGGAACATACTCCATATTCATTACAAGCTTGATTGGTCTGTGGTCACTACCTGCTAATTGGTCCAGCACATGGCGATCGATTTTGTGGAGGATGTCTCCTGTGCAGAAAGCTAAGTCTGGAGTAGAAGTGGTAAGCCATCTTCTGGAGTAGAAGCTTGGTGTGTCATCCGCTTTGTTGAGTAGATGGAGATTTGAGTCTATTTCCCAGTCCTCCAATTCATCTCCTCTTTTGTTAGTATCTGGGTATCCCCATCTTTCTGAACGGCTATTAAAGTCTCCGACAATAATGCAGTTTGTGTCAGTTATTTTCATGTTTGAGAGTGTAAGGTCCTTATCTGCTGGGCTATACAGATTGTAGATTCTTATCTTCACGTCCTTTATCATTATATCAACACCTATAATTTCCATTTGGTTGTCAGAAATCACAGATACTTCGCTGCAAGGTATTGTATTTTGTGTAAGTATTAGAACTCCTCCTTTGTGTCCTTCGTGGTCGAAACGTGTGGCCTGATATCCTCTGACTGAGAATTTGTGATTGGCGTTGAGGTGTGTCTCTTGAATGCATGCCACATCTATTCTATCTTTATGAAGACACTGTGTTAGGGAGTCTTTCTTCTTGTAAAGTCCTTCGGCATTCCACTGTAGTATGTTGAGTGTCCGGGGTATTTGGTCAATAGCTCTTAACCTACTCCTCTGTGCCTTGACTCCACAGCACAGGGGAAGGTGACCACCAGTAGTCATGGGTGGACCCCCTCCAGGCAGGGGGCCTGGCACTATCGCCGCCTGATGGGACTTCACGGGATTAGCACCATAACGATTAATTTTGATTTGTGACATCATGAATTAAGTTACGTTGCACTGCTTTGTCAAGCCTGTGGCTCAGTACATCCGATTTCGACAAGCATTTATTCGGGATGCTTTCCCTAGCCTTTGACTGTCCCCAGTCTACCTACAAGGCAGCAGGTTTTACGTTGCACTGCTTTGTCAAGCCTGTGGCTCAGTACATCCGATTTCGGCAAGCATGTATTCGGGGTGCTTTCCCTAGCCTTTGACTGTCCCCAGTCTACCTACAAGGCAGCAGGTTTGTGTGTCTCTTCGTCTGGTCCCTCTCCCTTGACCTGTCCGACATGGGTGGCCCTACCAGTAGCTGTGCTACCGTCGGCATAGCTCTTGGGGTCATTGGGATGCGCAAGCCCCTCTACCTCGTCACGGTGGACACACAGCAGAGGGGAAATATGAAATTACTTTATGCCAAATAATTATATTTATTTAAAAGGCCATGATATTTCAACCAATCGCTAGCACGGAATATTAGACTCACCTTTTCTGCACAAGGTAAGATGGTGTCTGCTATTGTCACGTGATATTGAATGAATGAATGACGTAGAAAGCATGAATGGTCTTAAAGCAGCCATTTTTGCTGACACAATTGATTATTCTGGGGTGGCACCGTATATCACTTCCGGTTTTATTTTGGGTCATGGCCCGGCTAACATACCTAATGATTGCCATGACTTTGGAACTCTTCATTGTTGCCCTGGACTCCACACTACCAGTTGTCTCAAACAGGTCATAGACTGATATGAAAACTGACCTCAAAAATATGTTCCGTCATGTTAAATGATATACAATTAGTAAAAGTATACAAATAAATTATTAATAATGTTTAAACTTGTATTCTCTTTAACTTTAGTAGTTCAAATTGCACATTTTGACCCAGTCTGATCAATAATTGCGTCTGCCGCCATCTTGAATTTCCATTCACAAAGACTAAACATGTCAGCATAAATAATTTTTTCTACCCCCATAATTGGCCATAATCGATTAAACTTTCCACATATATGTAAAAATGGTGCAGAATTCAAATATCGATCTAAAAATATCATTCAAATTAAATACACAAACTCTAGAAAATAAAATCACTTACTTTGTGGCAAATAATTGAATTTATTTAAAAGCCATGATAATTTCAACCAATCGTGCACAGAATATTAGACTAACCATTTCTGCAGAACCCAAGATGGTGTCTGTTATTGACATGTGATATTTGAATGAATGAATGACATCAAAAGCATGAATAGTCTTTACAGCAGACATTTTTGGGGACACAGTGGATCATTGTAGGGTGGCGCGGTCTGTCACTTCCGATTTCATTTTGGGTCGTTGCTCGGTCGAATCCACTAATATTATTATTAAAATTATATTAAATATTTAATAGTGCCAATAGTAATTAAGGTGTCTAATAAATTATTGTTTTTCTTTTCTTTCATTTTTAATGTGAACAAATTCTGCTGAATAGAAATGGAATCCAACGGCATCTTGTTAACGTCTCAATGTTAGCTACGGAGATCCACAACAGTTTAGTTTTAGTTTAGTCGACGGATCAACATCACGACACATGGGTGTAACCAATAAGTGCTCTGTTTTACTCCTAACTCAAGCCCGAGTCCGGAGAATCTCAGCTCACTGCACAAACTCTGTAGCACCGGCTAGGATCCTTAAATACTTTGGGTAGATTGTTAACTTGAAATTCACAACAACAATGAAGTGTATAGTATTTCACTATTTCCTTGGTGAATTTAAACACAGAAATCACAAACAATATATTGCATGATTTAGAGCATGGTGTATTTTGCTGCATTTCGTTAGGTGCATGCTTCAGAGTTATATATCATATGTTCCACATTCAAACTATACCCGTGACTGTGTTTTAATTGTTTCAGCTGAAGTATTATTCATTTGTTCACTTAATATGATCTATAACTCTGCAGTATGCACCTGACAAGATGCAGTGAAATATGCCAGGCAATAAATCCTGCAACACATTGTTTGTGGCTTCTACATTTAAATAAGCATCTGTATCTTAAAGCACACAACAGAATGGACCACTAGTCTGGTAAATCTTCCATTTGACTCTGAGGAAGATCTCTATGCTTAGGGGCTCTGGTGGAGCTAACAGAAATGCATTCCCTGGCGCTCATGTTGCAGGCCTAATATCTTAATTCTTCCTGCATTTCAAAACCACTGAACAACAGTATCGATCATGTATGCATTTCTTCTACCACTAGATTCTTCTATACAAGGATCCTGGAACATATCCATATATTTAGGCAAACACACTGCTGCTTTCCATCAATGTGGCTAGCGTGAAATGTCCCCATTGAATGCCAGTCTCAGAATAAGTGGTGTGCTCAGTCATTGGCCTATCTTATTGTGTGGTTTCTTAGATCCTTTATTCGTGGGATTTATCAGTCACCTATGCACCATCACCCAACACTTACAGTAAATTACTAAGCTCCATCATGTATGAGCCTCTACCCAAACAGCCACCACAAAGTCATGATCTATATGATTTCAGTGATTACAAGATATCAAGGATTGTGATAATTTTCATCAGGCCTGGATTGTATGATGGATTGCATCTGCAGCAGGGACATTGGCTGTGGCCCAGATCCCTCTCACATTTGAAGATTGTCAGTGTTACCATTGTCTTTTAGGGATCAGTTTGAAATTTTGAGGACTGACAAGAGAGAGTGGCAGTTGCATAACAGAAGTTGTAATTGACATGTAATCCATGAGTGGGATGTGGGTTAGTGCTGACATAGATAACATCAAGTACACCCTGCACAACATCTCTGGCCTCAATAGTTAGTTGACTGGACTGTGAGACAACAGTGAAGCAGACTGTCATAGCTGTTGATGTCAGTGTCAAATACCATTTCTGTGATATTGTCAGTTCAATAATAGAGAACTAGAAGTACAGGATCTATACAGTTGAAGTTCGTTGTATATCTGTCACATGATGTCGCAGTCAACCCCAGCATTTTTTGGGTGTTTGTGATTTCTTGCAAGTTTTACATTCAGTAGTTTGCCCTTGCTTTCTAAACGACTGGCACTCATACCAATGCAAGGCAGTTAACTGCCAAACCACCCGCAGCTGTGTTTCGAACGTGATATATGGGATTATGAATTGCATCCATAACCCCTTTGCCAGAGCTGGATATGCCTAAATCTTAGAGGCCGGAAAGCCAGTAGTTGGTAAATCAGTAATCATGGCTAGTAACTTTCATAGACTCTTTGTTTTGCTTCTCCTCTACTTAAACTTTTTAAATGTTTCCTTGATAACTATGTAGTACACCAATATAGTAAGTAAGGAAAGGACCTTTTACATGCATTGAGATACATTGGGTTTCTGGTGCTAGCCTCATTTTAGGCTGGATCTACATGGAAAATCCGCCTCTATCAGGATTTGAACACATAATCACCGGGTCAGCACACAAGCATACTAGCCACTATGCTACCATATCTCCGTCATACCAGTTTCATTTATTTTACAAAAATCATAGCAATAACTTTAAACTTCAACTAGACAGACGAAAGCTCAATGAGACAGAAAAATTCTACACCAAACATGTGGAATTCCCTCCTCCTGTGAGTGTTAATGCTAGTCCATCAACACTCTTCCATAGACCACGTGGTACGACCAGCTCACCCAACTTGGCAATTGACCATTGAAGTCATAGAGGATGTAGGCAGTGACTATTGTCCTATATCAGTCACTGTTATGACATCACAGAAGCATCCTGTCAAATAATTAAAAAAAAATAAGTGCTTATAAAGAAAGACAAACAGGAGACCTGGAAAGAAACTTGCAGTATATGAAATGGGAATGAAATAGCACTTGTACCTCTTGCACAACATCAAAGAAAGTGAAATGAAAACAAACCCCACACCCTTGGAGGATGGTAGTCGTGGATTTGTAAAAGCAGACTGTAAGAATTCTAACGTTTTCAACAACATCCATGTTTTTAAGGTGTGTGAAAGTATCCTTTTTTTAACGTTTATATCTCATAGTTACACATGATTGTCATATGTTTTTAAATATCCAGTTAAATTATAAGTTTCATTAATGTTTCCACTGTGTAAAATTTAGTTGTAAAATCATATCCATAAATCTGACGCTGTTAGCAATATGATGTCTGTGTTCAAATGAACATTACATCAGTTGTTCTATTTTTCCTCAACAGATACCTTGCTAGCAAGCATACAGAAAAAGATAACAGATGCATTTGACATTTTTGATCATGAATCAAATAAAACTGTTGATGTTCGGTAATAAATGACTATGTATTCTAGATTTAGTAATCTCTTGTTGATACTTAAGAGACTAAAACCTTTTACTGTTAGTAAGATATTCCTTCATTGCAGCTGAAACAGATGTATGAGTGCTCAGTTTCAGAAAGTATGGGTGAAGCTTGTTCCCAATTCTGGTTGCTTAACCTTCTTATTCATGTTCCACAATGATGGTCCCAAGTCAAATTCCTGCAGACTGTGCTGTTGATTCTTCAGTGTCTGTGTCATTAGATAATAAGTGATCTGGATACACTGCAATGTTGATCCTTTACCCAAATGGAAGATGCCTACTATGATTGCTTGATGCCAAACAAGTAGCTCTCTTGTCGCGAACCCCTACATGGCCTGATGTCTGTATGGATGGCAGCTGTCAGTGCCAAAGCTAATGTTGAACAATAATTGTTCACTCTGGAAATTGCAAAGTTTGTAAATGCAGTCATTTGAAAATCAATCAATCAATGTGCCATGCCGGAAAATATGGGCAGTCATGACTCTTGTATACATGAACAAGCTTTTTTTTGTTGAATTCTTTTCTTCAACAGAAATAAAGCTCATATAGTGTAAAATAAAACATTAATGAAACATTGATAGTCATGATGTGAAGAAGTAAGGAAAAGACAAAACACAAAGATTAAGATGTGTAATTTTAATAGCAAAAACTGAAAGTAATTTGCAACCCATTCTGGACAAGGTGGTTGTGGAGAGTAAGAATGGATTATCATTAAATGTTAGCAAAAGTGAATGCATAGTGGTTTCCAATAATACACACATTCCTTTCATTCATTCATTCATTGGCACCCTGACAGAGTTTGTTAAATAGTGCTTCATAAAGGCATAATAACTACAACCCATGGCAATAGCGAATGTGACTGATCAAACCAATTCAGACAATGGATGCATGTGAACACATGGTCATTTTCACCATCACGCACCATCTTACATCTCACACACTCAGTGTGTGACCTATCTGCAATCACTTTCTCCTTTGTCTTTATTTATTCGATTTCTGATATTTGCCCTCCATGCAACATGTTCAGCGACAACTTGTCCCCAATATGCATTATCAATGCCTGTATCAATCATGTCCCGCTTACACACATCTTTGTATTGTCATAGAGGCCGACCCCGAGATCTCTTACCAATCTGTAATTCACCAAAAAAGATGTCATTTTGGTATTCTACCATCATCCATCCTCCTAACGTGTTCTATCCATCTAAGTCTATAAAGACTGAGCATGGAACAAACCGTCACACAACCTGATCTTTCCAATACTTCAGTATTTGTGATATTATCTTGCCACTTAATACCAAGTATTCTTCACAGACACTGCATGTTAAAGCTGTTTAAACATTTCTCTTGGTATGAGTAAGTTGACCAGGCTTCACTGCCATAAAGAAGAGTACTAGGACACAGGCTTGATAGACAAGAACTTTTCTTTTGGCAGTAAGCTTCCTGTTCTCCCAGACTTTTGTTAACGTGTTCATTGTTATTGCTGCCTTACCAATCCTGATGTGATTTCCTGATCTAGGGATAATTTGCTATTTACCTTTGATCCTAGATATGTAAAATAGTCCAGGCTGCAAGCTGTAGCTTGAGGTTTCTATTTTTCTTTTTAGTGCCTGTTGCATTGGTTTTACAGCCTGCAATTCAGATTTTGTCCTAGCCCCAAGCACCCATTGAAGCAGGCAGGCTGAGGTGGATCAACACCTAATTGGCCGGGGACTGCCCAGCTTGAGGCAGGTGGTAGCTGATCAGTGACACCTGTAGGTATCTCCTACCATCAGAGGCAACCCATGGTGCCCCTGTCTACGCCAATTGACAAGGACTTATAACACATGACTGCTACCTCTCGCTTTGATGCAGAGACCGGTTATGACCAGGAATTGAGTTATACCTCTCTATAGCACAAAGCATTGATTGAATTGTAAAGATCGTGTGTTGACACACATTCCAGTATGTTCTCTATATAGTAAAGATATACAAATTAGACAGGTCAACCTTTTTTTTTTTTAATATCTAGGCTATGCAGTGGCATATCTGATGAAAGCTGTGAAATAGAGATACAAAAACGAATCCCTATGTTGTACTGTTTCATCAAGCCTGGGTCAGTATATCCGACTTCAACAAGCATTTTTTGGGCTTGCTTTCCATAACCTTAGACTGTCCTGACAAGGCAGCAGGTTTGTGTCCGTCTTTGGTTCCTATCCCTGGACCTGTCAAGCATTGGAGGCCCTACCAGTAGCTGCACTACTCTCAGCATATCTCTTGGGGTCACTGGAATATGCAAGCCTCTCTATCTCCACAACGTGGAGACACATCAGAGGTGGCACTCTTTTAGTATAAGTAATAGCGTGAAAAACAGAAATATCACGACAAGCACAAAATTTCACATACTAGTAAGTTAGTGGTGTTTTTTTTTTCTGTAAGGATGCACACACTGAACAATAAAGATATGGATATTTTTTAGAAGAATGTTGAGAATGTTGTGGTAAAAGAAGAAAACAACTGTTGAGGTATTGGCAGCTGCAGGTGTAACGACTGAAACATTAGAAGTACCGGGAGAATTTGGAAAAGAATACTAACTAAACTGTTGAATGATATTTACAACAGTGGGTGAAATGCTAAAATCTGTATTTATAGCTCATCAACCAAAAAGCAATTAAGCGTGAAGGATTTCCTTCAATCAACCTCATAAACCATGTTACCATACTGCTTTTTTTTTTTTTTTTGTTCGCATATCCTTTACAGGACATCGCTGTCAACATCAGCATCTTTCAGCTGATTGTTGATTTCTTGGCAAGATTATGCTCTGTAGTTTGCCATTGCTTTCTGAGCAACCGGCTCACATACCCTGTAAGTTACCGACGCTTAGAGAACTGCTACCATATCTCGTGCACGCCACGTTACTTACGAGGTATACAGGATTACAGAGAAAGTCATGTAACTCCTAGACCAGGGAGACCGGCTACCATACTGCTACTCAGATTTATAATAAGAAGAACAAGAAGAAAAATAAATATGGAAATTAGTGACGAAGAGTATGGGTTTGGGAAAGGAAAAGGTGCAACAATGCAATATACACATTATAAACACTGATAGAGAAATCAGTAGAGACACAGAAAGGTATATACTTGTGCTTGATAGATTACACCAAAGTATTTGACAAAGTGAGTTGAGCTGAGTCAAGAACCAACATCATAGCACTTGGGGCATTCCTATAAGTGCTCATTCCTCATCTTCAGCAGTCAGTGTAGAGTTCCAATACTAATGGTGCCCTTTGCAATCTGATTATATGTCCGTCCTGCTTTACCTCTGAGTGACGACTGTCAACCAGATCCTCTGACAACCCCAAGCTGCTGCATTCTCTCTAGACCATGATAGCCTGTTTATCTGTTCTTCTGCATTATTCACATTCTCCCAGAGGGCCTTCACCACATCTGCCTTATCATGCATCAAATCACCCCTTAATGATGCAGCACCAGCCAGTCCGTCTGCCTGTTCATTTCCAACCACACCAGAGTGTCCTGAAGAAAAGATCCAGCGAATGCTCACAACACGCGACCTCTGAATCAAAGCAAGCCATTCTGAATGAAGCATGCCAATCTTCACCTTTGTCAGCATGTTTTGTAAATCAGTTACAATCACAACATACATATACAGTTTGTTCTCCAACCAGCGGAAAGCTGCATTAACCGCCACCACCTCCATTTTCAGACTTGAGGTTGTGGTGTCATTTGCCAAGCTCTCCTTTTCTCCTTTGCTATGAATTCCCAGGCACTTTCTTTTTGCCTCTTAACACAGAGCCATCAGTATAGATAATCACATTGCCAGTACGAGAGTAGTCATGAATTAATTGCTGAATTTCAGCTTCCATAGTGCCCGCTAGCCACTCCCTACACTCACGGCCCAGTGTGATTATAACCTCACTCAAGTCTGAATTTCTATTCGGCACTCTGACCCACTTCTTGCCTCTGCCAATCTTCTCAAGTGTGCACACTTCTCTGATGGTATCTTCTGCCTGAGCCATCCATGATCTCCCTCTTAGCAGCCTGTGACCCTTGACTGCATCCAGGGAACCATGCAGGAGGTCTTCTTTGACTGCAGCTACCTTGAGGTATGACCTTGCCTCCAATACCTTGCTTCTGCCCGAAATGGTCGGCAACGCCAGGATGTATCGCATACACACTATTGGGGTGTCCCTTGTACATCCCAGAATCACCCTTATGGCTTCATTCTGTATGCACTCTAGTTTCATTAGCTGACTCTTTGAGACATTGAACATTCCCAGTCCATACTCTACCACTGAAATAATCCAGTGCTGTCAAAGTGTGAATAGCGTTTTCTGCTCCATGTCCCTTGCTGCCATACAAAGTGAAACATGATGAAATGATCAAAATGTTAGAAGACATTACAATTATTTGAAATCATCTCAGAATAATAAAAAAAAATATTTATTGAAAACATGAAGAAGCAATTAAAATGAGAAATAAAGAGGGCGATTATGAACAGATCAAACAAGGAGCAAGACAATAACCAGTTCTCTCTATAGTGCAGTGATAATGAGTGAGATCAAAGAGAGTCTAGGAATACAAATTTGAGATTATAATATAAATAATCTATGCATTGCAGATGACACAGTAGTGACAGCTGAAAATGCAGGAGATCTACAACTAATGCAACCTTGTAGTAATAGAGACTCTACTTGAATATCAAGAGAACAGAAACAATGGTTACATTGACAGAATTACTGAATGACAGAAAGAGAATTTTGAAATGTTAAATAGAACCTGTCTTACTCTTTGGCAGTGAATCATTGAATATGAAAAAACAAATTACAAAGAGCATGGATGCAACAGAACTTGTTTTCTAGGATGAACGTCATGAATACCTTAGACAGCCAGAGTTCCTAACAACAATTACTTGGATAAGGCTAATAAAAGTAATACATTATAAATAACTATAACAAAGAGACAAGCAGCATTCTTGGGTCTTGTCATGAGAACAGAGGCATTGGAAACAATTGTTGACTGAAACAATCAGCAGTAGAAGGGACAGGGGCAGACAGATAGAAATGAGGCTGGATGGACTGGGACAGTGGCATGGAGAAATATTGATGGACCTCATCCAGAACACCAAGGACTGAGATCTGTGGAGAGACAGCAAGGACTGAGATCTGTGGAGAGACACCAAGGACTGATATCTGTGGAGAGACACCAAGGACAGATCTGTGGAGAGACACCAAGGACTGAGATCTGTGGAGAGACACCAAGGACTGAGATCTGTGGAGAGACACCAAGGACTGAGATCTGTGGAGAGACACCAAGGACTGAGATCTGTGGAGAGACACCAAGGACTGAGATCTGTGGAGAGACACCAAGGACTGAGATCTGTGGAGAGACACCAAGGACTGAGATCTGTGGAGAAACACCAAGGACTGAGATCTGTGGAGAGACACCAAGGACTGAGATCTGTGGAGAGACACCAAGGACTGAGATCTGTGGAGAGACACCAAGGACTGAGATCTGTGGAGAGACACCAAGGACTGAGATCCGTGGAGAGACACCAAGGACTGAGATCTGTGGAGAGACACCAAGGACTGAGATCTGTGGAGAGACACCAAGGACTGAGATCTGTGGAGAGACACCAAGAACTGAGATCTGTGGAGAGACACCAAGGACTGAGATCTCTGGAGAGACACCATGGACTGAGATCTGTGGAGAGGCACCAAGGACTGAGATCTGTGGAGAGACACCAAGGACTGAGATCTGTGGAGAGACACCAAGGACTGAGATCTGTGGAGAGACACCAAGGACTGAGATCCATGGAGAGACCCCAAGGACTGAGATCTGTGGAGAGACACCAAGGACTGAGATCTGTGGAGAGACACCAAGGACTGAGATGTGTGGAGAGACACCAAGGACTGAGATCTGTGGAGAGACACCAAGGACTGAGATCCGTGGAGAGACACCAAGGACTGAGATCTGTGGAGAGACACCAAGGACTGAGATCTGTGGAGAGACACCAAGGACTGAGATCTGTGGAGAGACACCAAGAACTGAGATCTGTGGAGAGACACCAAGGACTGAGATCTCTGGAGAGACACCATGGACTGAGATCTGTGGAGAGGCACCAAGGACTGAGATCTGTGGAGAGACACCAAGGACTGAGATCTGTGGAGAGACACCAAGGACTGAGATCTGTGGAGAGACACCAAGGACTGAGATCCATGGAGAGACCCCAAGGACTGAGATCTGTGGAGAGACACCAAGGACTGAGATCCATGGAGAGACACCAAGGACTGAGATCTGTGGAGAGACACCAAGGACTGAGATCTGTGGAGAGACACCAAGGACTGAGATCTGTGGAGAGACACCAAGGACTGAGATCTGTGGAGAGACACCAAGGACTGAGATCTGTGGAGAGACACCAAGGACTGAGATCTGTGGAGAGACACCAAGGACTGAGATCTGTGGAGAGACACCAAGGACTGAGATCTGTGGAGAGACACCAAGGACTGAGATCTGTGGAGAGACACCAAGGACTGAGATCTGTAGAGAGACACCAAGGACTGAGATCCATGGACAGACACCAAGGACTGAGATCTGTGGAGAGACACCAAGGACTGAGATCTGTGGAGAGACACCAAGGACTGAGATCTGTGGAGAGACACCAAGGACTGAGATCTGTGGAGAGACACCAAGGACTGAGATCTGTGGAGAGACACCAAGGACTGAGATCTGTGGAGAGACACCAAGGACTGAGATCTGTGGAGAGACACCAAAGACTGAGATCTGTGGAGAGACACCAAGGACTGAGATCTGTGGAGAGACACCAAGGACTGAGATCTGTGGAGAGACACCAAGGACTGAGATCTGTGGAGAGACACCAAGGACTGAGATCTGTGGAGAGACACCAAGGACTGAGATCTGTGGAGAGACACCAAGGACTGAGATCCGTGGAGAGACACCAAGGACTGAGATCCGTGGAGAGACACCAAGGACTGAGATCTGTGGAGAGACACCAAGGACTGAGATCTGTGGAGAGACACCAAGGACTGAGATCTGTGGAGAGACACCAAGGACTGAGATCTGTGGAGAGACACCAAGGACTGAGATCTGTGGAGAGACACCAAGGACTGAGATCTGTGGAGAGACACCAAGGACTGAGATCTGTGGAGAGACACCAAGGACTGAGATCAGTGGAGAGACACCAAGGATTGAGATCTGTGGAGAGACACCAAGGACTGAGATCTGTGGAGAGACATCAAGGACTGAGATCTGTGGAGAGACACCAAGGACAGATCTGTGGAGAGACACCAAGGGCTGAGATCTGTGGAGAGACATCAAGGACTGAGATCTGTGGAGAGACACCAAGGACATATCTGTGGAGAGACACCAAGGACAGATCTGTGGAGAGACATCAAGGACTGAGATCTGTGGAGAGACACCAAGGACTAAGATCTGTGGAGAGACACCAAGGACTGAGATCCGTGGAGAGACACCAAGGACTGAGATCCATGGACAGACACCAAGGACTGAGATCCGTGGAGAGACACCAAGGACTGAGATCTGTGGAGAGACACCAAGGACTGAGATCTGTGGAGAGACACCAAGGACTGAGATCTGTGGAGAGACACCAAGGACTGAGATCTGTGGAGAGACACCAAGGACTGAGATCTGTGGAGAGACACCAAGGATTGAGATCTGTGGAGAGACACCAAGGACTGAGATCTGTGGAGAGACATCAAGGACTGAGATCTGTGGAGAGACACCAAGGACAGATCTGTGGAGAGACACCAAGGGCTGAGATCTGTGGAGAGACATCAAGGACTGAGATCTGTGGAGAGACACCAAGGACAGATCTGTGGAGAGACATCAAGGACTGAGATCTGTGGAGAGACACCAAGGACTAAGATCTGTGGAGAGACACCAAGGACTGAGATCCGTGGAGAGACACCAAGGACTGAGATCCATGGACAGACACCAAGGACTGAGATCCGTGGAGAGACACCAAGGACTGAGATCTGTGGAGAGACACCAAGGACTGAGATCCATGGACAGACACCAAGGACTGAGATCTGTGGAGAGACACCAAGGACTGAGATCTGTGGAGAGACACCAAGGACTGAGATCTGTGGAGAGACACCAAGGATTGAGATCTGTGGAGAGACACCAAGGACTGAGATCTGTGGAGAGACACCAAGGACTGAGATCTGTGGAGAGACATCAAGGACTGAGATCTGTGGAGAGACATCAAGGACTGAGATCCGTGGAGAGACACCAAGGACTAAGATCTGTGGAGAGACACCAAGGACTGAGATCTGTGGAGAGACACCAAGGATTGAGATCTGTGGAGAGACACCAAGGACTGAGATCTGTGGAGAGACACCAAGGACTGAGATCTGTGGAGAGACATCAAGGACTGAGATCTGTGGAGAGACATCAAGGACTGAGATCCATGGAGAGACACCAAGGACTGAGATCCGTGGAGAGACACCAAGGACTGAGATCTGTGGAGAGACACCAAGGACTGAGATCCATGGACAGACACCAAGGACTGAGATCTGTGGAGAGACACCAAGGACTGAGATCCGTGGAGAGACACCAAGGACTGAGATCTGTGGAGAGACACCAAGGACTGAGATCTGTGGAGAGACACCAAGGATTGAGATCTGTGGAGAGACACCAAGGACTGAGATCTGTGGAGAGACACCAAGGACTGAGATCTGTGGAGAGACATCAAGGACTGAGATCTGTGGAGAGACATCAAGGACTGAGATCCGTGGAGAGACACCAAGGACTGAGATCCGTGGAGAGACACCAAGGACTGAGATCTGTGGAGAGACACCAAGGACTGAGATCCATGGACAGACACCAAGGACTGAGATCTGTGGAGAGACACCAAGGACTGAGATCTGTGGAGAAACACCAAGGATTGAGATCTGTGGAGAGACACCAAGGACTAAGATCTGTAGAGAGGCACCATGGACTGAGATCTGTGGAGAGACACCAAGGATTGAGATCTGTGGAGAGACACCAAGGACTGAGATCTGTGGAGAGACACCAAGGACTGAGATCTGTGGAGAGACATCAAGGACTGAGATCTGTGGAGAGACATCAAGGACTGAGATCCGTGGAGAGACACCAAGGACTGAGATCCGTGGAGAGACACCAAGGACTGAGATCTGTGGAGAGACACCAAGGACTGAGATCTGTGGAGAGACACCAAGGACTGAGATCCATGGACAGACACCAAGGACTGAGATCTGTGGAGAGACACCAAGGACTGAGATCTGTGGAGAAACACCAAGGATTGAGATCTGTGGAGAGACACCAAGGACTAAGATCTGTAGAGAGGCACCATGGACTGAGATCTGTGGAGAGACACCAAGGATTGAGATCTGTGGAGAGACACCAAGGACTGAGATCTGTGGAGAGACACCAAGGACTGAGATCTGTGGAGAGACATCAAGGACTGAGATCTGTGGAGAGACATCAAGGACTGAGATCCGTGGAGAGACACCAAGGACTGAGATCCGTGGAGAGACACCAAGGACTGAGATCTGTGGAGAGACACCAAGGACTGAGATCTGTGGAGAGACACCAAGGACTGAGATCCGTGGAGAGACACCAAGGACTGAGATCCATGGAGAGACACCAAGGACTGAGATCTGTGGAGAGACACCAAGGACTGAGATCTGTGGAGAGACACCAAGGACTGAGATCTGTGGAGAGACACCAAGGACTAAGATCTGTGGAGAGACACCAAGGACTGAGATCCGTGGAGAGACACCAAGGACTGAGATCCATGGACAGACACCAAGGACTGAGATCCGTGGAGAGACACCAAGGACTGAGATCTGTGGAGAGACACCAAGGACTGAGATCCATGGACAGACACCAAGGACTGAGATCTGTGGAGAGACACCAAGGACTGAGATCTGTGGAGAGACACCAAGGACTGAGATCCGTGGAGAGACACCAAGGACTAAGATCTGTGGAGAGACACCAAGGACTGAGATCTGTGGAGAGACACCAAGGATTGAGATCTGTGGAGAGACACCAAGGACTGAGATCTGTGGAGAGACACCAAGGACTGAGATCTGTGGAGAGATATCAAGGACTGAGATCTGTGGAGAGACATCAAGGACTGAGATCCGTGGAGAGACAACAAGGACTGAGATCCGTGGAGAGACACCAAGGACTGAGATCTGTGGAGAGACACCAAGGACTGAGATCCATGGACAGACACCAAGGACTGAGATCTGTGGAGAGACACCAAGGACTGAGATCCGTGGAGAGACACCAAGGACTAAGATCTGTGGAGAGACACCAAGGACTGAGATCTGTGGAGAGACACCAAGGATTGAGATCTGTGGAGAGACACCAAGGACTGAGATCTGTGGAGAGACACCAAGGACTGAGATCTGTGGAGAGACATCAAGGACTGAGATCTGTGGAGAGACATCAAGGACTGAGATCCGTGGAGAGACACCAAGGACTGAGATCCGTGGAGAGACACCAAGGACTGAGATCTGTGGAGAGACACCAAGGACTGAGATCCATGGACAGACACCAAGGACTGAGATCTGTGGAGAGACACCAAGGACTGAGATCTGTGGAGAAACACCAAGGATTGAGATCTGTGGAGAGACACCAAGGACTAAGATCTGTAGAGAGGCACCATGGACTGAGATCTGTGGAGAGACACCAAGGATTGAGATCTGTGGAGAGACACCAAGGACTGAGATCTGTGGAGAGACACCAAGGACTGAGATCTGTGGAGAGACATCAAGGACTGAGATCTGTGGAGAGACATCAAGGACTGAGATCCATGGAGAGACACCAAGGACTGAGATCCGTGGAGAGACACCAAGGACTGAGATCTGTGGAGAGACACCAAGGACTGAGATCTGTGGAGAGACACCAAGGACTGAGATCTGTGGAGAGACACCAAGGACTGAGATCTGTGGAGAGACACCAAGGACTGAGATCTGTGGAGAGACACCAAGGACTGAGATCTGTGGAGAGACACCAAGGACTGAGATCTGTGGAGAGACACCAAGGACTGAGATCTGTGGAGAGACACCAAGGACTGAGATCTGTGGAGAGACACCAAGGACAGATCTGTGGAGAGACACCAAGGACTGAGATCTGTGGAGAGACACCAAGGACTGAGGTCTGTGGAGAGACACCAAGGACTGAGGTCCGTGGAGAGACACCAAGGACTGAGATCCGTGGAGAGACACCAATGACTGAGGTCCGTGGAGAGACACCAAGGACTGAGGTCTGTGGAGAGACACCAAGAACTGAGATCTGTGGAGAGACACCAAGGACTGAGATCTGTGGAGAGACACCAAGGACTGAGATCTGTGGAGAGACACCAAGGACTGAGATCTGTGGAGAGACACCAAGGACTGAGATCTGTGGAGAAGCATGAACACCTGAACCACCTGGCAGGGAACAAGATGATGATGATGAGTCATAACTAGTTTAGTAGCATAATATATCCAGTAGAGCTGAAGGTGTGCACCAGGGTTCTTGATTGTGTGTGTTTATATTACAGTACCACTGAAGGCGTGCACCAGGGTTCTTGATTGGATGTGTTTATATTACAGTACCACTGAAGGCGTGCACCAGGGTTCTTGATTGGATGTGTTTATATTACAGTACCACTGAAAGCGTGCACCAGGGTTCTTGATTGGGTGTGTTTATATTACAGTACCACTGGAGGCGTGCACCAGGGTTCTTGATTGGATGTGTTTATCCCCGGGAAGGTTAACCCGGTCAACAAACACCCACAGAAGTCTGTTGTGTTGGCCTAAAGGCGCAGTATCGCAGCTCGCTGTAAACAGGCACAATGCAATCACATCTGAAAAAAAGATTCTGGAAGCACGCAGAAGAAGAAGAAGGGTGTCTTTATATTACAGTAGGTGCTGGGGTAGCTCAGTGGCTGGCATGCTTGTCTGCCAGCTCCGTGGTCATGTGTTCCCTACCAGGCAGGGCTTTGTTTGACTGACCTGAGCTCCCAGGTCATGTGTTCCCTACCAGGCAGGGCTTTGTTTGACTGACCTGAGCTCCCAGGTCATGTGTTCCCTACCAGGCAGGGCTTTGTTTGACTGACCTGAGCTCCCAGGTCATGTGTTCCCTACCAGACAGGGCTTTGTTTAACTGACCTGAGCTCCCAGGTCAACTCTGTCCAAAGTAGGTACCAGAACATTTCCTGGGAAGTAAAGGCAGTCAGCATTGGATTAACCACATGCCCCCCCCATCAAGTCTTGACAGGGCTAGAACAATATGGGGCGAGCACCATATACCCAGTATGTCTCCAGATGTGGAGAGGGGGTCCTTGTCTGAGATTTGTACTTATACTAGACACTAGCTCATGTGCCACCGTGGTCTGTAAGGGAAGCCAAGATTAATAACACAATTAGTCAACAGATCACCCACATTACACACTGAACTATTAGTCCATGAAAGTAACACTATAACTTGCCATGCATGTCATAAGAGGCTACTTACGAGTGTGGCATGAGACTGGCTACATAATCCCACAGAATACTGAATCTGCACACTGTAACCAAGCATGAACCAGTCTACAGAGGGGGGCTTTGCTGTCAATTGCTTGAGGACCTTTGCTGCTCTGGGAGGTCAAAAGAAGAAGATACTAGATACACTTCTTGCTGGCATATATATTTTGTTGAATATTTGTTAGTAATAGTATACAAATCTAAATATAATTATAATTATTTCAAGCATAAGTGGATATGATGTCTGGGAAAGAATGGCTAATAGGGTAACCTTGCATGGCACACTTATACAGATACAGTTGTTTGGGATTTTTATTTGTGATTATAATCCATTACTCCCCAGAGAGGTGGGGACAATTATCAGGTCACTGAACTGTTGTCCCAGTGAAGCTGAACTACATGATATGCTTGCTGAGGTAGGTATTGTTGTTATTTACATTAGTTTTCAAACTCGTATGATAAAGCCACCGTGACATAGTTGTTAGTGTTCTTTTAAACACAAAAGCTAAAAACAACAGATTGCACAATTTATTGCCTGGCAATAATAGTGTTCTTGCTTACCATCACCATTGTCTGGGGTTTTCTACCAGCATGGCTCTCATAAAATTGATACAGATTATTAACCCTCTGTCCTCCTGTCTAAAGAAAAATCATTTCTTTTTTGCTTGGCTAAAACCAAATAAAACTAATCAAGTTCAAGCAAGTAGAGATACACTACAAGCACCTGCTTCCACAAAAATATATGTGATTTGTTAGCTTTAGGTATTACCTTTTCTATAAACAAAATTGTCTATGATCCATTATATCTACAAAATGTAATCGGTTCATGTCAAACTACAGCATGAAATGTATTCAGATGTTCAGTCTTAGAAACAAAGAATTAGTAGCCACAAATATTCACAATCATTTAAATATATTTATTTCTGCTGCAAGGTAGAAGAAGAAGAGTCAACTGGGTATATCCGATTTGAAAAATTCTTACCCATGATGACCAAAGCTCTGGTAGAACGAAGGTAAGATTCTTATTTTAATATTTATGTATACTTTCACTTCTGTTGCAAGCATATTGTTTCATGTCTAGTCAAAACTGTTAACTGTCTAGCTATTTGTTTCTAAATATAAAATGAAATAAAAAAGTATGTTAAGATCTTAAAGAAACAAACACATATTCTTACATAATTTTCATCATTTCTTGATGGCAGTCTAGTACCACCAGATGAGTGTGTCCTAAAATAGCCATTTAACATCATTCTTTAACTCTGATTTGTTTTGGTTCATGAAAACTTGGAAAGATAATATGATGGTTTTCCCTTGCCTTCCACAACCACCCAGGGGTATATTACCTCTCCATCCATCATGTGCCATGCCGATAAGCATGGGCGGTCATGTTTTGCCATCTCACTCGATCACCAGAGTCGTGGATCAGTTTTGTGTTTCTGTCTCGACCATGCCATGTGGCCAAGCCATCCAGGTATTTACTTCTCGTCTTCCCCTTGGTCTCTTCCCTTTGATCTTGCCAGTCGTCACCAAGTTCTCCAATTCATTTCTTCTCATAACATGCCAAAAAAATTTTGACTGTCTGCATCTAATGTCTCTAATCAGTTTACGATCTTCATTTGTCTCTTGAAGGGCTTGCTCATTGGTTTTTCTGTCTGTCCATGGTATTCTTTGCATTTTCCTCAGAAACCACATTTCCACAGCCATCAGCTGTTTTTCAGCTTGTCTGCTCATTGTCCACACTTCACATCCATACAAAAGTACAGTTTCTATGTAGCACTTAACCACTCTTTTTCTCGTTTCAATTGATATCTTTTTATTGGTCAGTATGTTTTTTATCTTGCAAAGGTCTACCTTTGCAATGGCAATTCAGACGGATCAATATCACGGCACACGGGTGTAACCCATAAGTGCTCCGTTCTACTCCTAATTCAAGCCTGAGTCCGGAGAGTCTCAGCTCAGTGCACGAACTCCGTAGCACCGGTGAGGATCCTGAAATACTTTGGATAGATTTTTTAACTCAAAATTTTGCCCGGGCAGCACTGTTGGGCTACTCTTTTTCGATTTCCAACTGCCAAGGAATTTTTTACGTACGCAACAATACACACGGGCGTCCGATCTCACTACCCAGAGACCAGGGGAAATTTTTGTTACTTGAAGCCAACGTGAAAAAATCCCAGCCCTCACAAGGGGCTTGAACCCAGGACTTCCAGCACTTGAACTGGACACCATACCTCGAGACCACTCAGCTCATTAGTTCTGAAGTCCTGGGTGGCCTACCAGATCTTCATCTTGTTTAATAAATGGTAATTGCTTGGCTCAAAGCTTCAGCTGTAGGTGATGGTGGTAGAAAACCTCCATGTTGACCTGTTTTTCAAGGGGACTGGGAGGTTGAGTGTTGTCATGCAGGAGAATGACATTCATTATGAGCAATCTGTACCTTCTTGCTATCGTTCTCTTCTTCCCGGTAGCGCAGCAGCAATGTTAAGGCTGCACCAATTTTTAGAGCTTTTGAATATCAGACAATTGTTCTGGTACCCACTGGTCACAGAACATCTGGTAACCCAATCTCTGAAAATTGAGTGTTGTCTTTGTCCCCTTAGATCATGAACACTCATGCTTGAATTTCTACACAGAATTGTTATAAGCTATAACTGCCTTTAACTGTAAGCATTTCACAGTCGATGATCAGCAGGACCCCCCACAGCTGGCAGGAGTGACGGCAATAGGGTACAGGTTTGCTTGATCACTACTCATTACCAAGTATCCATTTGATACTGTGGGTTTGTGTGCAGCAAGCTAGCACAGTAATGACTTCTGTAGGCAGTGTGTCATTTCATTATGACAACCAGTCTAGTCAATCAGATACTGATGTTGGAATAGCCCTCATCACACGACATTATTTCCACTTCTTTATGTCACCATAAGTTCAAAGCCAAACAGAGCTAGATCTGGTGACAAATCTTGTCTTCTCCTACAACTAAGATGGTCTTTACCCCTGACTAAATCTTGTCTTCTCCTACAACTAAGATAGTCTTTACCCCTCCCTAAATCTTGTCTTCTCCTACAACTAAGATGGTCTTTACCCCTCCCTAAATCTTGTCTTCTCCTACAACTAAGATGGTCTTTACCCCTCCCTAAATCTTGTCTTCTCCTACAACTAAGATGATCTTTACACCTCCCTAAATCTTGTCTTCTCCTACAACTAAGATGGTCTTTACCCCTCCCTAAATCTTGTCTTCTCCTACAACTAAGATGGTCTTTACCCCTCCCTAAATCTTGTCTTCTCCTACAACTAAGATGGTCTTTACCCCTCCCTAAATCTTGTCTTCTCCTACAACTAAAATTTTCTTTACCCCTCCCTAAATCTTGTCTTCTCCTACAACTAAGATGGTCTTTACCCCTCCCTAAATCTTGTCTTCTCCTACAACTAAGATGGTCTTTACCCCTCCCTAAATCTTGTCTTCTCCTACAACTAAGATGGTCTTTACCCCTCCCTAAATCTTGTCTTCTCCTACAACTAAGATGATCTTTACCCCTCCCTAAATCTTGTCTTCTCCTACAACTAAGATGGTCTTTACCCCTCCCTAAATCTTGTCTTCTCCTACAACTAAGATGGTCTTTACCCCTCCCTAAATCTTGTCTTCTCCTACAACTAAGATGGTCTTTACCCCTCCCTAAATCTTGTCTTCTCCTACAACTAAAATGGTCTTTACCCCTCCCTAAATCTTGTCTTCTCCTACAACTAAAATGGTCTTTACCCCTCCCTAAATCTTGTCTTCTCCTACAACTAAAATGGTCTTTACCCCTCCCTAAATCTTGTCTTCTCCTACAACTAAGATGGTCTTTACCCCTCCCTAAATCTTGTCTTCTCCTACAACTAAGATGGTCTTTACCCCTCCCTAAATCTTGTCTTCTCCTACAACTAAGATGATCTTTACCCCTCCCTAAATCTTGTCTTCTCCTACAACTAAGATGGTCTTTACCCCTCCCTAAATCTTGTCTTCTCCTACAACTAAGATGGTCTTTACCCCTCCCTAAATCTTGTCTTCTCCTACAACTAAAATGGTCTTTACCCCTCCCTAAATCTTATCTTCTCCTACAACTAAAATGGTCTTTACCCCTCCCTAAATCTTGTCTTCTCCTACAACTAAGATGGTCTTTACCCCTCCCTAAATCTTGTCTTCTCCTACAACTAAGATGGTCTTTACCCCTCCCTAAATCTTGTCTTCTCCTACAACTAAGATGGTCTTTACCCTCCCTAAATCTTGTCTTCTCCTACAACTAAGATGGTCTTTACCCCTCCCTAAATCTTGTCTTCTCCTACAACTAAGATGGTCTTTACCCCTCCCTAAATCTTGTCTTCTCCTACAACTAAGATGGTCTTTACCCCTCCCTAAATCTTGTCTTCTCCTACAACTAAGATGGTCTTTACCCCTCCCTTTTCCCTCTTTCCTTGCTGCACTCAGTGTCTGTCTCTTGCTATTATTTTAATTTCTACCAAGGTTTTCGATGTTGAATATCTGAATTATATCCGTCCAGTGCATTTTTGGTCTTTCTGATATTCATTTTCACGGGACATTTTCACAAATTTTAACTGTTATCTAGCAACTAGCATAATTTCATCGGTTTGTATTTAATATATTTAAAAATCTTCATATAGTAGACTATCTTCTAGTTCAGCATGAAAATAAAAAGCCCCTCTCTCTACTCCTTCCCTTCTTCTAAGCCATCATCTCTGTCTCTCTTTTTCAGTAATCTTTCTTTCTCCTGTAAAGTCTTGTATCCACTGTGTTGTTTTCTTGTTTCCAAAATCAGTTTCATATGTAAACTATCCAGTTAATAAAAGTGTGTGGTTTGTTCACATTTAAGATATAAAGCTGCTACAGAAGATGAATTAGTGAAAGCATTTCAAGTACTGGACATTGATGGGAAGGGTTATTTAACAGTAGAAGAGCTGACAAAGTACATGACGGAAGAAGGTTTGTGCCAGATTTGGATTGTTTCTATAACATGTTTCTTTCCTTGTTAGTGTTTTTATTTTACCTTTCAATGTGAAAAAAAGAAGAGGAAATGTTATTGTTCAAGTATATATATATATATATATATATATATATATATATATATATATATATATATATATATATATCCATCATGTGCCATGCCAATAAGCGTGGGCAATCATGTTCTGCCATTTCACTTGATCACCAGAGTCGTGGATCAGCTCTGTGTTCCTGTCTTGACCAAGCCTCGTGACCAAGCCATCCAGGTATTTACTTCTCGGTCTTCCCCTTGGTCTCTTCCCTTCGATCTTGCCAGTCGTCACCAAGTTCTCCAAGTCATTTCTTCTCATAACATGCCCAAAAAATGTTGACTGTCTACGTCTAATGACTAATCAGTTTACGATCTTCATTTGTTTCTTGAAGGATTTGTTCATTGGTTTTTCTGTCTGACCATGGTATTCTTTGCATTTTCCAAAGAAACCACATTTCCACAGCCATCAGTTGTTTTTCAGCTTGACTGCTTATTGTCTACGCTTCACATCCATATAAAAGTATAGGTTCTATGTAGCATTTCAACATTCTTTTTCTCATTTCAATTGATATCTTTTATTGTAAAAATATATGTTAAACACATTTATTGTAACATCTTTTATGAGTAAAATATAATTATATTTATTAACTATTCTACATTGTGAAAGCTCTCAAATAATTCCATTAATAATATACCTCTTTTAGGAAAATAGATCAAATATTTATTTCTGTGTGTCAGTTTCAAGTGTTTTGTATTTGGTTTCTTTAGAAAATTATTTACAGTTTTTAAAATTGTGTTGATTTTTATTAGTCACACACACATGCATACATGCATACATGCACACACTCACGCACATTCGCACACACATACACACACAAACTGAGTAGAGAGGATAACAAACTGAAATTTAGATTCACTGAATTTACTATCATCTTTTAAAGGAGAACCTTTCACACAGGAAGAATTAGAAGAAATGCTATCTGCAGCTGTTGATCCAGACAAGAAGTGTATCTCGTACAAGGATTATTCTTCTGTGATGTCCGTGGAAGAAGTGTGGTGACCTGTGATGCTACCTTCAAACACATCCGACTGTGATACGTTTCTAATATAAGATGCATACCATTGTAACATGCACCTTTCTACATACAAGTATATTTGATAGGTCACTGCAGAATGTGATAATCATAAGAGATTCTTTGAGAACTGTTTATACTGGCACTTAGAAATGGGTAATGTTATACCATGATGAGTTGAGTTGTTTTGTTTGTTATCATGTTCATTAAATAAATCTTTTGTGGACAACTTCCTGTAATGGCATTATAAGTATATCATAACCTGGACATTCTATGGTGTGTAAGGGACGTTTAGTGTGATTGAACGTTATATGATATTAAAAATTCAATTCTGCAGGACAGACAGCAGCTGGCTTGGAAACAACATTTATTTATGCACAATCACACTCTGCATTTGAATTTACCTGGCAATCCAAAACTGGACACCCAATGATACATATTTGTCATGACTATATAGTCCCCTAACACACTTTAGCAGAGCTGTGACCAAATCAATTCATGATTCCAATAACTTTGCTGTCACATACAGTCAGGCGGTGCTATCAACACATTTTTTCAATGTATAAGTGTCACAAGCTTCTTGTACTTTCACTACCACATTACTTTGCAACAGGAACATCGAGAATTATAAGGTACAGTATCAACTAAAGTCAACTTTAGATCACACTTTCTCCTATAGATGAATAATAATAATAATCATTATCAATGCTGAATAAATTATGGATGTTGTTTCAATTCAAACCTAGAGATACATTTGTGTGTGATATACTTTCTTTCTTGATCAAACTAATATACGGCTGATCTCAAGTGATCTAAACAAAACTCACACACATCCACACATCAAGAAAGCTATGAATTGAATCCAAAGTTTGTTTGTTTGTTTTGTAATTGAAGTTCCGTCGCCTGTGACTAGCGCCTTTCCTCCAATTTCCTCCATGAATCTTGAGCAGAATTGTATGGTCAAGTAAATTCCCTACCGGCTTGCTAGACCAGTCATAGGTTCCTTACCTACTTAACCCTTGTATATTTGCTACTACCATCATGTCACATCCACTGGTCGCCTGCTGGCAAGCTTCGAGCTGTGCTAGGTAGGACTGACCGACCGACAATGAAACTTTCCAATTACGGGGCCTCAATAGTGTCCTGTATTGTTATTTTTCGAGTGTCAGTGTTAATTTACAGCTCATACTGTGAGTTCAGCCAATCACAAACAGTTCACTGTGAATTCAGCCAATCATATGTGAAGCACCTCGTCAGGTAAAGAGGTCTTAGACTGCATTGCAGAAACTCATGTAAATGATATCTAGGCCAATACCAGGTCACCTGTGCAAATACAAGTGATTGTGTTATATCACACTATTGCTGTCTACAAGTAAACATAATATTTAACGCAGACTATAACATAGACTGGGACGGTGCAATCTGAGATAATTCAACTAACAGATTGTGTTTGCAGCAGTAATTTCAAGCCTAGAACATTCAGATGAAAGGTGACCTGATATCATTTTCTCCACTCCTTCTGTCACAGACATTTGTTACATAAACACTCTCTATCAGAGTTGTTAATACAACTTCTTTCCCAGACAGTTGTTACATAAGCCATCTCTATCTGAGTTGTTGATAGAGTTGTCAGTACAACTTCTGTCCCAGACAGTTGTTTCGTGAACCCACTCTTTCTGAGTTGTCACTACAACTTCTGTCCCAGACAGTTGTTTCACAAACCCACTCTCTCTGACTTGTCACTACAACTTATGTCTCAGACAGTTGTTTCATGAACCCAATCTATCTGAGTTGTCAATACAACTTCTGTCCCAGACAGTTGTTACATAAATCCACTCTATCTGAGTTATTAATAGAACTTCTGTCCCAGACAGTTGTTACATGAATCCAACTGATACATGAATGTTTGAAATATCTAAACACATTACAGCTGAGGGAATGTGGTTTCTGAGTCATAGGATGTGAATACCTTGAACTGCCAGAGTAATTAACAACAGGAAAGGCCTCATGAAAAGAGAACAATGTATGTAAATATAATGAGAAAAACACTGTTCTGTGCCCAAGTTATGTGAAGAGTACTTTGAAAAACATCATGATAACTATAACTCATGATCAGTGGCAGAAGAGGCAGGGCCAGACAGTGATTTAAGAAATGGGACCACAGCATGGAGAAATATCATTGCTAGAGGTGAGCCAAAACATCAAGGCCTGAGATCTGTGCAGATGTATGAGTACTGCTCCAGTTGTCAGGGCACGTGATGATGATGATGATGATGATGGTAAAAACATGACGTCATTAATATGTTTTCACCTCACTGAATTATTTCAGTTATCTATAGTATATGCAGGTTCACGATTGCATTTACATATAGTGGATAGTCCATTGTACAAGTGTGGGTAAACAGTTGAGGACAGTTCGAGGCCAAGACATTGATAACAATGTCTTTTATGGACAGTTGGTCTGTAGCATGTTTTGGCTGGTCTGTCTTCCACTTTTATCATTATGTCCTAAAAGGAACAAAATTAGTTGGACTTGACAGTCTATAGAGAGATGTTTTGCAAAGATAGGATTGACTACAAATCATGTAAAAGATGTTACATATTGAATGAGTTAACTACAATACTTGTTTTGGTGAATGTTAATTGCAACTGTTTACTGCTTCCTGTAGGTGAAAGCCTGCGCAGTGATGAACTGAAACAAATGTTCATTATTGGACTGGATGAAGTAAATAACGTATTTCTGTACAAAAAGTATGCACATTTTATTTGTTATGATGCAAATTTAAGAATCATTAAAAGAACTTGGAGCTCAGGGTACATTGCTAAGAAAAAGATGGAAGGTGAAGATGAAGATGATCAAGGTAAAAAGGATAAGTCCAAGCATAAAAAAGGAAAAAAAGGGAAAAAGGGGAAAAAGGGGAAAACGGGTAAGAAAGGGAAAAAAGGTAAGAAAGGCGGAAAAGGAGGAAAGAAAAGTAAAAAAGGTGGTAAGAAAGGGAAAAAAGGGAAGAAAGGGAAGAAGAAGGGAAGCAAAAATATAGCAGATGATGATAATAATGAAGATGATGACAATGACAATGAGGAACCTCAAGAATCAGTTGATGGACAGGAAAATATAGACAGTCAAGACATACAAGAACCGGAGGAACAGGTTGAAAAGGTAGCAGACAAGCAAGAAAAAAAGAAGAAGAAGAAGAAAGGGAAAAAGAAAAAATAATGAATCTCTTACTGTCAAGATTATTGAAATATTGTTTTAAATACATGTTCTATAATGTCAATGTGTTTGGTTTCATTTTATCAATCCTATATTGATTGAACATTTATTTATTTCTTGCGAAATCCCCCTTAAAACCATTTCAAATCTGTCCAAAGACACTATAGTGTCAGTAGTTTTCATAACCTTGTCACAACCTGCCATTCTTTCTGATCTGACTACTTACTACATGTATTCAATGTGTAGGGGGCTGCGTGGTCTCGAGGTATGGTGTCCGTCTCCAGTGCTAGAGATCCCGGGTTCAAGCTCCGGTGAGGACCGGGATTTATTTCACGTGGACTTCTAGTAATAAAATTACCCCTGGTCTCTTGGTAGTGAGATCGGACGCCCATGTGTATTGTTGCGCATGTAAAAATCCCTTGGCAGTTGGAAATCGAAAAAGAGTAGCCTAACGGCACTTCCCAGGCAAAATTTTGAGTTAAAAATCTACCCAAAGTATTTCAGGATCCTCGCCGGTGCTACGGAGTTTGTGCACTGAGCTGAGTATCTCCAGACTCAGGTTTGAGTTAGGAGGAGAACGGAGCACTTATGGGTTACACCCATGTGCCGTGATGTTGATCCATCCACTAAACTGTATTGAATGTGTGCATTTGTTTCTGACTCATAGACATTCAAGAAATTCAAAATGATTCAGTGACTTATTACAGTATTTGAGCAATGAATATTTGGTTTTTGTTTTAATTTGTTAAATTCTGTTTTAATTATATAATTATTAAAATTATTTTAGGATTTTGTCACATCTGTTAATTGAAACTATTACAACCCTGTTGTGACATTTAAAAATTTTTTTTTTGGTGTGCATATCCCTTACAGGACTTTGCAGTCAACACCAGCATAGCAGGTGCGCTGTCGAATGGGTCAGAACGCGTGTTCTTAAACATCCAAACATCCGGTGTGCTGATGCCGAGGTTAGCGGTACAACCCCTATCCTAGACCGGACAGCTGGACTAAAATATTGATCTGTCGTCCTTGACTTGGGGACGTAAATTATAAGTACCTCTGAAATAGGAGTGGGTTCGCCTGATGGCGAGGGACACTGTTAATAGGGAAAGCTAATTCACACGAAAAATTCAGTCCATCACTACTATAAAATAGTGTGTATGGACTACGCTTGAGGTCAAAGCGAGTGAGCGCCAAAAAAAAGAAGGAAAAAACCAGCATTTTTCAGCTGCCGTTGGTGTACTAGGCAAGTTTTACTTTCAGTAGTTATATATATATATATATATATATATATATATATATATATATATATATATATATATATATATATATATATATATATATATATATATATATATATGAGTGGCACCTTGCAGTCTTGACAGACCAAAGTGTGTGAGTTGGAATGTGGCCAGTGGCGTCACTGGGGTTGGTGTCACCCAGTGCGGTAAACTCTTGGTGTCACCCCTCTAGACTTTCACCATGGTCTTCTTCCGAGTGTTCCTGTACCATATATAATCGCATATAGTAATGTTTGTAAAATAAGTCAAAAAGTTAATAAGGACATAAGAAAGAAAACAAATTGAACAATATAACTTCAATACTTCAGGTAAAACATAAATAAAGAACTTCGACAAACTTGGACAAAGTTAAATTTTTGTTATTTAACATTAAAATTTCTAAAATTAACAATGAACGGTTATGAAACCCGACTAGACAGAGCTATGTCTGCTTTGTCAAATTTGCAATTTTTTTATTTTGGTGTCACACCTTGATGGTGTCACCCGGTGCGGCCCGCACCCCCCGCACCCACCTAGTGACGCCCCTGAATGTGGCCAATATTCCATCACAATGCCTAGGCAGAGCTTCAGAGAAACATGTGGCGCCCACACGACATGTCCCCTCTCTCGGCCTAGTCTTGTGTATTCCAGAGGAATGGGTAACCAATACATCTGGCACAAGGTAGGCTGCAGACGCTGGCGGCGCAGCGTCAATCCTCCGAGACCTCGCCACCACGAGCCGGGACTTAGAGGCGTTCAGCAAAGTCCCACAGGTAAGGGCCTCGTACGAGCCCGGACCATATGGGCGCGCACATCTGTCGATCACAAGTGTCCGGGCCTGTGTAAAGCGTGCACTATCGTCAGACTCTCCACCTGACTTTAAGCGGACCCCGCGACCAGCGGGAATAGGCCCGCCAGAGCTGCCGCAGGAGATATTGCCTGTCTATTGCAAGCAAATCCCCCATCCTTCCAATGTGCGGATCTCGCGACCGGCGAGAATAGGCCCGCCAGAGATTATGCTCGTCTGCTGCCGAACAAATCTCTACCGAGAGACTGAATAAGTAAAGAAACGATAAAAGTAGTTTTATATATATATATATATATATATATATATATATATATATATATATATATATATATATATGCGATAGTGAATGCGTTTATTGTGGACTGGATATTGGCTACTGAGATGTGGGTCGGAAATGCAAAGAGTGTTGTGGAGGGCAACTTGGGGCAGACATTCTGCAATTGTTAGTGGTTAGTCGGTGATTATAATCTACTTATTGCCACTGACAGGCCAGTGCTGCTGTAACAGTACAGGTACAGAGGATCAATAACCAAGCCCTTCAGTGTTTCTTTATAACGAATTTATTGAATCATAATAAACTGATAATCATGTAGAGGTCATGAGACCAGATGTTGTCTTCTCTTGAGTTTTGCTGTAACTAACCCAAAACAATCTACGTCACGGCTTGAGCATCCATCCCTAGTAGCGTTCTTATAGGATGCTCAACCGTGCCCCTAAGTTTACGCATCAACCTATTGACATAGATGTTACTCATTCCGTTACACCTCCCCTTCTTTAAAAAGACTTTTCTTCTTCAAAAGTCTTAACTCCTAACCCCTTTATCCTACACCCTCTCTCCTTCCCCCGGTCCCAAACTAACTCTATCTTAAGTAAATACTTTCTTCTATTTGTACCTTATCCCCGTGCCACATAGCAAACCACTATGGAGTTATATTTCTTCTTCGTTTCTGGCTCTTCAAAGTTTCTTTACAAAATTTATAGATCATAAGAATGACTCGTAAAAAAATCGTTAGTATACACTTGACATTATGAACTTTCTCATTCTTTCTCCACACAACACAGGATAGACAGAAAAGATGTAGTTAGAGAAAAGGGTAAAGAAGGGGTGCGCACCCAAATTTATGAAAGTATATAAAGAAATAGTCAAAAACAATCACCTTTACCTCCCCTGCAAACATAAAAACTTTTATAAAAAGTTTTTCAAAAACATATCTTATGAAGGTACATCTCTGTTCGTTATAAATTAAGTTAATCCAAAATTTCTTTTATATACTCAATACTTATATTGCCATCCACAACCCTGCCTATATTTCACTTATCTCACCTCCAACCATAAAACAATGTTCATATTCCATGAACATTTTAAATTAATTAACGCTGTTTATCACAGCTCCTATATTTCCCCCTCACATCCCATGACAAGCCTCCTTGTTTATTTAACCCATATACCCAACCCTATGTACTGCCATTCACAGCTCCCTTTATATCTATTCTCTATCAACTAACTTCTTATATTTGTTTCACTATCACAGCATCTTTAAACGTTAATCACGTATATAATATGGCATCCAATCCATATATATTCAATCAATGCTGACTTAATGCAGCTCCTATTTTTAACTCCCCCATAACCATTTTACTTGTGTAGTAACCCTATCACTTAAGTATGGCATATGTTTCCAACACTTCATAGCCACTATATTATCAACCTCTCTACGCTGATTATCACAGCACTCTTGCTAACAGAATATACCCATGAACTTATTATTCACAAAGAGAATGTGTCTCTCTACTAGTCCTCAGTAGTTTATTAACTCTTTTCTGAACGAAGGGTCCTAAATAAAGCCCCATGTATTGCCTTTATTCTAGACAAAACCATAATTGTTTGTGAAGTAAACTTAACTTAAACAATTTATAAACAGAATAACTACTATTCAACAGACAAGACAATTCAACCTAAATCATGATTTAAACGAAATAAAAGTATAACAGAATATCATACCCCCCCCCCCCCCCAAGTTTTTACACATCATTTATCTTTCCCCTCTTATCAAATAAAGGTATCAAGTCATTCAAAGAAAAACATATTTCAGAATAATATAACATACATCCTATCCATTGTTAGTCTCTTTTATGGACTAACAATAACTTATTTATCTATTTAAAAAAACTCAAGAAGTCAAATCATAAAATCAATTGGCAATAAAATTACAGTAAAAATATACCACACTCGAATTTACATCCATATTAGCTATCTTAATACATAAATATATAGTGTCATGTCTACTCCTCAAGTATCAATAAAACCCTTTTCTTTAATAAATGTGTCATATACATCATCAAGTATCACTTTCCTTCTTAAATCATCAAATTTATATCTTGCTAACTGCAGCATTTTCTATCAATTTATTTCCAATGTTTCCATTTCCTCAGTAACTCCAAGTTTCTTTGAATAAGTGCTATCTCCACATCAATATCTTCTTCCTCATGTAAAGTATTACTTTCTTCCATACTACTGTTGGATTCTGAATTTTCATCCATTTCTTCTTCGTCTGTATGTCTATTACTAGCAGCTGCCAATCTTTTCCTTTCTATATCCAATCTAATTTTTTTTTCATCGTTTCTTAACGACCTTTCTAATAGGGGTATATATTCGTCGCTTGATGAATTTTCCCTGATTCTTCTCTGTCTTTTCACTTCTTTTTCTCTCTGTCTCTCTATTCTCCTTTTCGCTGCTTGTCTAGTATTTTTAAATGGAGCATTTACCTCTTCTTCCATAGATTCCACACTATCATAATAACCCTCATACGTATTTTTTTCTTCTTTTATCAGCGTTTTCGGTATTGTCTGTTCCTGAGTATCATCATAAACTGGAGTTGTTATTAATTGGCTTTGTACTGGATCTTTTCTAAAATCAGGGGGTGTTGTAGCTCTTCTGACGACTTGTTCATCTAAGTATAAGGCGTCTGAATAATAATTATTATTATAATTATTGTTTCCCTTATCATCATTATCTCTTCTTAAGTGCTCTACGTGTGCCCTTGCCATATGTCCCGTGATCTGGTTCTTTATACTGTATGATACATTTCCTAACTTTTCTAAAATGTAATAACCTGGAACCCAAAGAGCATCAAATTTAGAGTTCTTTCTATGCTTCTTATAATAAACTCTATCCCCTACTTTGAATTCCTGTAATTTTGTATTCACGTTTCTGTACCTTTTCTGTCTGTCTCTAGCTTTAATTATATTGTTCTTTAACCTTACATGCGCTTTATGCATTTCTTGTATAATGACTTCTTGAAAATCTTCCCCCATATATTTACGTCTTGGTTTTAACAGATTGTCGATAGGTAGTATAGGCTCTCTCCCGTGCAATAAATAAAATGGTGAAAACCCTGTACTCTCATTTTGATTTGTGCGTATAGCGCTTAGTGATGGTCCCAGGAATAAATCCCAATCTCTTTCATGTTCATCGACAATCTTTGCTATAATGTCGTACAATGTTCTATGTTGTCTTTCGTTCTTAGCATTTGAAGAAGGCCTATAGTATGAGGTCTTTATATGATTTATATTCAAATCTTTTAATAACTTTTCAAATTTCTTGTTCACAAATTCTTTACCATTATCTGTGAGTATGATCTGTGGGCAACTAAATCTTGGTATGAATTCCTGTAAAAAAATATTAATGATAGTATCTGCGCTCTTATCTGTAACAGTACAGGTACAGAGGATCAATAACCAAGCCCTTCAGTGTTTCTTTATAACGAATTTATTGAATCATAATAAACTGATATTCATGTAGAGGTCATGAGACCAGATGTTGTCTTCTCTTGAGTTTTGCTGTAACTAACCCAAAACAATCTACGTCACGGCTTGAGCATCCATCCCTAGTAGCGTTCTTATAGGATGCTCAACCGTGCCCCTAAGTTTACGCATCAACCTATTGACATAGATGTTACTCATTCCGTTACACTGCAAATTGAGGACACGAACAAGCTGATTGGGGTAGGCTTGCAAGTCAGGCTATAGTGGAAATTGGATGGGCAATAAACTGGACTGATATACTGAATGCCCTCAAAGAGGCAGGACGATTAAACGAATCAATTGATGATGGTAAATCTGCAACTGACCAGATTTCAAGAACAAGAAGTTAAAACGGATGAACCCAGCACTTTTTGGTCAACCAACACAGAACAGGTTTCGTGAGTCGCCACACGCTAAGGAGGTTACTGAGGAGGGGGTCTGCTGGGCATTTGTGGGTTGAAAGGTTTGATGTGCAGTAAAGATAATCTGACCACTAACTAACTAAATGAAGAACACATTCAAAGCCAACCACGAAAATTGTGTTGGATGTCTATAATCAGTGCAGGATTGTAAACTCATCGTTAAAACATCTGCACTATTTTTATGTTGTTGCCATACCATGAGAATGTTGTAGTGATTGAGAATTAAAGGTCGCAGAATGTCACTGACGCAGATTACAGGCTGAGATTGTTACTTCACCTCCGATATATTATTTTATTATCATAGATACAAATATTGTGGTCAGAATGCGGGTCTCATGATTGAGAAACCAGTATCCTAAATGCCCCTAATCTGTTTACCTAATTTGCAGAGAAATGGAACAATGAATGTGGGACAAAAAGTAGTATGTCATGAGCCCTATCTATCTCTTTTTGGTGGTGGCCATTTCCTCTAGATTTCTACGAATTATTGATCGTCCACTACATTCATCTCATCTCATCTCATCTCATCATGTTCCTCTTGTACCTTGCGGTGTCGAGGTGAAGTATAAACTTCGTGAGAGTGCCCGGTTATGGGCTTCATATATCGACATTCCCATGGATTCTGTTATTCCCTCCGTCCAACGTTTACGTGGTCGGCCTCTTCCTCTGTTTCCATCTGGTCTGTACATCATTGCTTGTTGTGGCATGCTGTTGACTGGTAGCCTGCTGCTTTCTAATAAAATCTAGAGCAGCTTTAACCCCCACTTTAGTCCTGATTTCTTCATTTCTGATCTTATCTCTTCTTGATACGTTGAGTATTCTTCTCAGGAACCTCATTTCTGTTGTTGTGATTTTTCTTTTCTCTTTTTCTGTCATTGTCCAGGTTTGGCATTGGTAGCACAGAGTTGGTAGGAAGATTGTGTTGTAAAGTGCTTTCTTAGTAGTTATTGATACATGTTTGTTCTTTAGTATTGGTGCCATTTGTCCAACGAGTTGATTTGCCTTATTGCACCTATTTTCGATCTCGTCTTCTGATCTGCCATTTGATGATATTATTCTTCCTAGGTACTTGAAGCTACATTCTGTTGTTAGCTGTACTAATATATTCTTCAAATGTCCATATGGCTAGGTCATCTGCAAAGGAGGATGTGTGTACTCTGGCTGGAAAATTTTCTGTGATGTCATTTATATATGCTAGGAATAATGTTGGTGAAAGAACGCCTCCTTGGGGGACACCTTGCTCCAACAGCATCATTTTGCTGGTTTGTCCTTGTACTTTTGTCCTGGCAGTTCTGTTCTCAAGGTAGTGGCTGATCCATTTGTACATTTTCCCACAAACATGCATTTTTTGCAGTTTTATTTTCAGTCCTTCCTTCCATACTTTATCAAATGCTTTTTCTAAATCTATCCAAACCGCTAGTGTGTGTATTTTCTCTTGGAAGGCATCCTCTATTTCCTGAGCTATATAGGCTATTTGATCTTCAGTGGATCTGTACTTTCTGAATCCAGCTTGATGTTGTGTTAAGAGTTGGTTTTATTCCAGATGTCATGTTAGCCTGCCATTGATAATGCGTTCCATTAATTTTCCTATACAGCTAAGTAGACTCGATAGGTCGATAGCCATTTGGTTCTTCCAGGTGTTTTCCTTTCTTTGGGACTGGTATTAGTATAGCTTCCTTCCATGCCTGTGGGACTATTCCTCTCTTCAGCTGTAATTTAGGAATGCTAATGGTTTCTTTCTTTGCCTTAGTGCCTAGTCCTATTAGCATTTCATTTGTGATTCCATCCTTTCCTGGTGATTTCTTCTTTTTTAGGGTAATCATTGCCTGTTCCATTTCTTCCATTGTTAGATTTGCCATCATATATTCTGCTGCTGTCTCTTTATTACCATGATGTATCTGTTTATCTTTGATTGCTTTCTTCTGTCCGCTTGTAATATCAATGTGGTTTGCACTGGCATAGTGTTCCATTAGTGCATTTACAGCCTTTTTTCCTGTAAGCAAGGTATTTTCTTGTTTAATTGTTATTTGTTTTTGTTTCTAGGTCCTTCATTGTTCATGGCTTTCACTAGTTTCCATAGTTTGTTCCAATCCCTGTCAAAGTTCAGGCTTTCTGTTTTTTCCCTCCAACAATCTCTTGTTGTTTGATTTACTGTTCTTTTATATTTTGCTGAGATGGCTTTGAGAGAGATGTTCGCTTCACTTGTTTGTTGTCTCTCTGCTGTCTTCCTGGCATCTTCAACTTTGTCCTCCAAAATTTGTAGTTCTTCAGTCCAGTATGGTTTGTAATTTTCCCCGCTCCTCATTGGAAGAGACTCAGTGGCCGCCTGTATTATTGCTCTGTTTAGACTTTCCACCATTTGCTTCATATTGCCATATCGTGTATTTATGTTTTCACAATATTTGTCTGTTAGTATGGCAAATCTGTCCCAATCTGCCCGTTTGTATTTCCAGCGGAGCAAAGGCTCCTGTGGAACATACTCCATATTCATTATAAAATGACACAAAGTAATGCAGCTTTACATAACAGAATTAAGACACATACAGGACGTTGCGGCGACTAGCCTTCATCAGCAAACAAACACATTCACAAACACAACATACAGCCAAGGAGATCTCCTGTGACTACATCAGAAGGTGACGACAGGACGAGAAGAACAAAAGGATGAAAAAAAATGAAAGGAGTGAAGAAAATGATAATTGAAAGAAATGTGAATTGAAAAAACGTTCATACTCACCTCACAATGGCGATCTGTAAGCAACTCAGAAAGTCTTCGATGTATTCTGTTTATACCCGGTGATAGGTGTCACGGTTCAGTGAGCACGTTGAAAGAAGGGGGGCGGGGGCAGGAGGGCAGGACGGTGACTAGTCTGGTAGGGGTATCTGAGCAATCTCATAGGATGTACTAACGAAGCATGAGGGGGTACACCATCGCGCCAGGTCCGGATGGGGTGAGGTACTCCCATATGAGGAACATACAGGATGGGAACTTGGAGGAGATGACTCTTTGTCTCAACCTAAGCATCAATACGGCGGAAATACCCCACGATTTGCTGAATAGCTACCTGGTCCCCCTCCCAAAGCCTAATGAATACCGAATCATAACCCTACAAAACACGCATGCCAAAGTCCTCGAAAAAATAGTAGTACGCAAGCTCCAGTAACATTTGAAAAATCGGAATCTGCTTCCCCAAGGACTCGGGAGTTACCGGCCGGGGAAGGACACCTGGGCCAATGCTAGTAGTGTATCTCGGGCTAAAGCCGCCGCTTTTGTGGAGGTGAAGGGTTATAGATTCCTCGACAGATTCCTCCTTGCATTTTTAAATAGGTGTGGTTGTCAAGTGGTCATGGGGTCAAGTGACCCCTGCAACTATAGGTACATCTATTATACGACATTTAACAGCCAAAATAACAAACAAAGGATGCAAAGAAGGTATACAATAATTTTAATAAAACATAATAGAAAAAGAAGAAGAAAAAACAGAAAAAAACATAACCAAGTGACCCCTTAAATTATAGGTAAGGGTTGCGATGACGTGCTCAAGAAGTGGTCAAGTGTCAAGGGGTGGTCAAGTGATCAAGGGGTGGTCAAGTGACCACTTAAATTGTATGGGAGGGTACATGTAGTGACGTGGTGGTGGTTAAAGTGAGCGATGACATGGTCAAGAGGTGGTCAAGTGGTCAAGTGACCCCTTAAATTGTAGAGGAAGGTACGTATAGTGAAATTGTGATGGTTAAATTGTCAATGACCTGGTCAAAAGGTGGTCAAGTAGTGGTCAAGTGGTCGAGTAACCACTTATATTGTCCGGGAAAGTGGGTGTAATGAAGTGGTGATGATCATGAGGTGGTCAAATAGTGGTCAAGTAGTGGTCAAGGGGTTGAGTGACCACTTAAATTGTAGAGGAAAGTACGTGTAGTGAAACGATGCTGGTTAAAGTGATCACTGATGTGGTCAAGTAGTGGTCAAGGGGTGGTCAAATGAACCTTTAAATTGTAGAGGAAAGTCCGTGTGGTGACACAGTGATGGTTAAAGTGATAGATGACGTGGTCAAGTAGTGGTCAAGTAGTGGTCATTGTAGTAGAAAGTACGTGTGAAACCAGGATGGTTAAAGTGAGGAGGAAGCAGTAGTAAGCTTATTAATAGTAGTAATATTAATTGTAGCGACACCAATAATAATAATAATAATAATAATAATAATAGTAGTAGTAGTAGTAGTAGTAGTAGTAGTAGTAGTAGTAGTAGTAGTAGTAACAGTAGTAGTAGTAGTAGTAGTAGTAGTAGTAGTAGTAGTAGTAGTAGTAGTAGTAGTAGTAGTAGTAGTAGTAGTAGTAGTAGCACAAATAGTACTAGTCATCATCATCATCATCATCATCTTCACGTGTCTTACCGGCTGGCGTTGGCGATCATACCACCCAACGTATTGCGATCTCTGACAACATTGAGCAATTCTCGGGTTGACTCACGCTACAGGAATCCCCATTAACGGGATTATCTTCAGGCAATGATCGTAGTCGTAGTACCAATAAGACCAGTAGTACTCATCAGCACCAACAGTAAGAGACATCACCTGGCGAGGGTGAGTATGACACTCCATAAATTATGATCTCCGACACCATGGATCAGCAATACAAGTAGTAATAATATTGGTAATAATAGTAGTTGTAGCAATAGTAGTAATAGTAACAAAACAGTAGTAGTAGAGTAGTAGTAGTTGTAGTAGTAGTAGTAGTAGTAGTAGTAGTAGTAGTAGTAGTAGTAGTAGTAGTAGTAGTAGTAGCAGCAGCAGTAGTAGTAGCAGTAGTAGTAGTAGCAGCAGCAGTAGTAGTAGTAGTAGTAGTAGTAGTAGTAGTAGTAGTAGTAGTAGTAGTAGTAGTAGTAACAAACAAAATAGTAGTAGTAGTAGTAGTAGTAGTAGTAGTAGTAGTAGTAGTAGTAGTAGTAGTAGTAGTAGTAGTAGTAGTAATAGTAGTAGAATAGCGAGGGTGCTTGTTGTTTCACTAAGTGTTTGTATAGATTATACACTATGTACTATAAAGCTAGTTTGTATTGTATGCTATGTAATGTGTTGCTGAAATAATATCTGTCTTTTGTAGTTGTAAGAGGTGATGACGTTATAATCCCCCACTCTATCATTGTCGCCAGCTTATTGATAGTGTCTTCAGTGCCGCGAAAAAGGCTCATAGTGAGATATCGATAACTCCCTTCCCCACACTGAGGGCATCAGGGGTGCATGACCATTAGGAGCAAACAACGACACGGCAACTACAAGGTAACTACAAGGCAAAATGGCGTCGAATATAGCGTAACGTACACAACTTATGAGGTCATCGGTTGTCCGTTTCATCATGGTCGACAAATAGGTGGTCACTAAGTCCTCAAATTACTCACTCAAATAAACATATAGGATAGTAAGGCACCGACCCAAACATTGAAAACTGACAAAAACAATGAAAAAATATGACATAAACGTCAACATGTAACACATCCAAAGAAATCAACAACTACTGAAAAATAAAAATGACACGATAAAATGACACAAACAATGAAAACTGACACATCAACAAAATTAAACAAACAACGAAAACTGCTGACACAAACAACGACAAACTGACACAAGGACAAACTAACACAAAGACAAACTGAGAAAACCAAAGAAACCAGAATAGGCAAATGTAAACGTTGAAATGTAACACAATAAGAAACTGACAAATTAAAATCACACACACACGCGCACACACACACACACACACACACACACATACACACACACACACATGAATGCGGAAACAACCAATGAAAACTGCTGACACAAACACTGAAAACTGACACAAACACTGACAAGGCACCTGAAGAAAAACACGACATCCAAATGTAAACTTCAAAGTGTAACACACAAAGACATCGACAACTACTGAAAATAACAACACAACTACTGATAAATAACACATCAGCAAAATGAAGCAACCAATGAAAACTGACACAATGACAAACTGACACAACGACAAGCTAACACAACGACAAGCTGACACATCGAAAAACTGACACAACGACAAACGCACAAACAAAGAAACCAATAGATACAGATGTTAACGTCAAAATGTAACAGACAACAACTGAAAATGACACAGCCAAGAAACAAAATGACACAAAGGCAAACTGACACAACGTCAAACTAACACAATGACAAGCTGAGACAACGACAAACTAACACAACGACAAACTGACACAAACAAAGAAACCAAAATGATACAAATGTAACGTCGAAATGTAACTGACAACAAATGAAAATGACACAAGCAAGAAACAACATGACACAACGACAAAATGACCCAAACAAGGAAATCTCAAACAACCAATGAAAACTGCCAACATAAACACTGAATACCTAACACAACGACAAACTGATACAACCAAAGAAAACAAGACATCCAAATGTAAACGTCAAAATGTAACACACACACAAAACAGAAAGCGACAACAAACGAACATAACACATTCAAGGAAAACTGACACAAACAAGGAAAAAGGCTGACATAAACACTGAAAACTGACATAAACAGTGAACAATGCACCTAAAGAAAGGCAAAACATCAAAGAAAAATGACATACACAAAAAGAGATAGACAACAAATTTTTAAAAAATGACACCGCCACTGAAAAATGACACACCAACAAAATGAAACAACCAATGAAAACGACAAATAAAAACCGTTTAAAAAATACATAAACACTGAACGAGACACCCACAGAAAAGACAGCCAAAATGTAACAGACAACAACTGAAAATGACACACACAAGAAAAAAATGACACAACAACACACTAACTCGACCAACGAAAACGTACGCAAACACTGACAACTGACATATCAACAAAATGAAACAACCAATGAAAACCGACACAACCAAGACTCACAAACAACACATTCAGAAAAGACATAGTTATAGAGAAACATACCTTGTATAAAAATGGAAACTAACGTTTTATAATCTTCTTAGATGTTTTTTTATTTTCTCAACACATAAACGAATAGAAACACGGACACAACAAAATCCTTCTGTCGATGTCTATAAGGCTTTCTTCTTCATAGATTTCTTACGTTGGTTTCCCAATGGAATCGGATTACCCATAGACGCGATGGCGGGTTGATTTTCTTGATGATCTTTTGAAAATGGTGGTGTAGACTGGTTATTGTAAGCATACACACATGGGGTTGAAACTTCACCAGCGTGAATTGGTTAATGTAAGTATGTGTATAGAAACACATAGAATCAGTGTTCCAAATGGGTATATTAATGATTGACTGTACCTTGTCAAAAGCCGCAAGAATTTCATCGCGCATATCCATCAATTGTTCAAATTCACCACGAGTCAGCGTCAGTCCAACTTTAGTGGGAAATTTTAGTTCTGATTCTCCAAAGTAACGTCGCAAGTGTAACATCGTCGTAGCCCTGTAAATTGACACAGAAACGACTTTATAATCAGCACCCAATGGTCTAACGAATTCAGCTCCATTGAGCATGTAAACACAGTTGGTTGCAGACATCTTGAACGCTTGGTAAACGGATCACAAAATGTAGACAGCCCAGCTCATTTTATACAGATGAGCTTATCGATTGTTTTAAACATGTCTGGACTTGTTTTACATTTGTAAGCAGTAACCAATCGAAAAACGAGACGCTGGCCAAAATTCAAATTTCCCACCTTTAAGGGATCAATGGGGAGAACCGTTGAGGCCACGAAGGCCACTTTTATGGAGTGTCTAGTTGGTCGTGCGTCGAAGTACACTTGTTCCTACAGCGAGGCGCCGTCGTCATTTGGAGACAACAGGTTCGATCCCTGTCGGTAACTATAGCTTTCACATTTTATGTTGTCTAGTGCGTCTTCTAGTCTCTATTTCCTTCTTCTCCTTCTGTGAGCGCAAATAATACCATGTGTATTTATTTATGTAATCATCTTTAAGGGAGCTAACTCGTATAAAATTCATTTAATCGATATCAGATTTGTGTAAGTTCATGTCGTCATCCTAATTTTTGTGTGTAAGTTCATGTCTTCGGTAGTTTAAATTTTGGTAAGTCCATTTCTTCAGCAGCAAATTTTTTAAGTTCATGGCAGCATCAGAATATTTTTGTCTCTAAGTTCTTGTTTTCGACAGTTCATGTTTTGCTAAGGCCTATTTTTCGGGAAAAAGCAGAAGTCTATTGGGTGGAAAGCCAACCTGAGTGGTCAATTACTATAGTAGTCCAGAAACGAATGCCATCATTCACGATCAATTATTTTGAAAACTGTCTGTTGCATCGTTATGAAATTTTTCCTACCGTCTTATATTTACTCCCACCCAAGGAATATGTCTTTGATAGGTCCAAAAGCAACTTAAATCATCGAAAGCGGCGACATTTCTTTGATGTTTTGCTTAAAAACTAGTGATTTCTCGCTAACAAACGTGTTTTTACAGTAAGGAACGCCCCGCCAATTCACATGACGACACAAGGCGCATCCGGATTCGTATGGGAGTGGGTGCAATAAAAGAAGTAGCTTAAAAATCGATAGGGTTGGCTGCATTGCACCGGGTTGTTATCCCATGTGGCTCAGTTTCTTTCCGCAGCGCGGAAAGCGTCGCACAAAGCACGAACTCCGTATATCCAGCGACAACCCTCGGAAGTCTCCGAAAAAATGCACTCATGAAATGAAGGACGCAGCCCGGAGTCGAACATACAACCTTCGGAACCCGAGTCAGACGGCTTGACCACTTCACCACGGAGAATCCCGAGAGGGGTGCAATGTGTAATATTAGTAAAGACAGAGAATTTACAGAGGCATGGGGTAAATAATTTGTAAATTGACAGGAAAGTAGAAGGAATATATTTGTTACCTTATTTTTCATGTCCTTCTTGTTTCTTCAGCTGCTGGTTAATGATGTGTACACAAGTATTCATGTTAGCTTTTTATATTGAGTTCGTGAAAGCTTCCAAATAGCTGTGCGTTAATGTGCGTATGGAGTGACCAGAAATGATACCGCAATTTAGTCATTTTGTTTCCATTTTTAAGGATATATTCAGCTGTCTGTGTAGTTTGATCACACGTACACATGGGTGACAGACCCGCTTTGAGTCTTCGTGAAAGATTGTCTACTCTGCTGTTTACCGTTCAGAGACGGAACATGATTACCTGTTTTGCACTATGAAAATAATTGTCAGTGTCTCTGTAGTGGGCTTTCTTCTTACGACCAAGATGTTGGTCCTCTTTTCATTGAAGTTTATAGATTGATACGTATGTACGTGCGTTGTCCCCTAATTTGACAACGTGTTTGCTCTCACGTTTCTAGTTATGCCACAACATTTCAGTTTCCACCGCAATATTACTCTTCTGTTGGTATTCAATGCTTTAAGTGTGTGTGTGTGTGTGTGTGTGTGTGTGTGTGTGTGTGTGTGTGTGTGTGTGTGTGTGTAGGTGGGTGGGTGTGATTTTAATTTGTCAGTTTGTTATTGTGTGTTACATTTCAACGTTTGCATTTGCCTATTATGGTTTCTTTGGTTTTGTCAGTTTGTTTTTGTGTTAGTTTGTCGTTGTGTCAGATTGTCGTTGTTTGTATCAGCAGTTTTCGTTTTTTGTTTAATTTTGTTGATGTGTCGGTTTTTATTGTTTGTGTCATTTTATCGTGTCATTTTTATTTTTCAGTAGTTTTTGATTTCTATGGATGTGTTACATTTTGACATTTATGTCACATTTTTTCATTGTTTTTGTCAGTTTTCATTGTTTGGGTCGGTGCCTTACTATCCTATATGTTTATTTGAGTGAGTAATTTGAGGACTTAGTGACCACCTATTTGTCGACCGTGATGGAACGGACAAACCGATGACCTCATAAGTTGTGTTCGTTACGCTATATTCGACGCCATTTTGCCTTGTAGTTACCTTGTAGTTGCCGTGTCGTTGTTTGCTCCTAATGGTCATGCACCCCTGATGCCCTCAGTGTGGGGAAGGGAGTTATCGATATCTCACTATAAGCCTTTTTCGCGGCACTGAAGACACTATCAATAAGTTGGCGACAATGATAGAGTGAGGGATTATAACGTCATCACCTCTTACAACTACAAAAGACAGATATTATTTCAGCAACACATTACATAGCATACAATATAAACTTACTTTATAGTACATAGTGCATAAGCTATACAAATACTTAGTGAAACAACAAGCACCCTCGCTACTACTACTACTACTACTACTACTACTACTACTACTACTACTACTACTACTACTACTACTACTACTACTACTACTACTACTACTACTACTACTACTACTACTACTACTACTACTACTAATACTACTACTACTACTACTACTACTACTACTACTACTGCTACTACTACTACTACTACAACAACAACAACAACTAATAATATTTTGTTTGTTACTACTACTACTACTACTACTACTACTACTACTACTACTACTACTACTACTACTACTACTACTACTACTACTACTACTACTACTACTACTACTACTACTACTGTTTTGTTACTATTACTACTATTGCTACAACTACTATTATTACCAATATTATGACTACTTGTATTGCTGATCCATGGTGTCGGAGATCATAATTTATGGAGTGTCATACTCACCCTCGCCAGGTAATAAGTCTCTTACTGATGGTGCTGATTAGTACTACTGCTCCTATTGGTACTACGAATACTACCGTTGCCTGAAGATAATCCCGTTAATGGTGATTCCTGTAGCGTGAATCAACCCGTGGATTTCTCAATGTTGTCAGAGATCGCAATACGTGGGGTGGTATGATCGCCAACGCCAGCCGGTAAGACACGTTATGATAATGATGATGATGATGACTAGTACTACTGGTGCTGCTGCTGCTACTACTACTACTACTACTACTACTACTACTACTACTACTACTACTACTACTACTACTACTTCTACTACTACTACTACTACTACTACTACTACTACTACTACTACTACTACTACTACTACTACTACTACTACTACTGCTGCTGCTGCTGCTGCTGCTGCTGCTGCTACTACTACTACTACTACTACTACCACTATTGGTGTCGCTACAATTAATATTACTACTATTAATAAGCTTACTACTGCTTCTTCCTCACTTTACTCATCCTGGTTTCACTACACGTACTTTCCTCTACAATGTAAGTGGTCACTCGACCACTTGACCACTAATTGACCACGTCAACTATCACTTTAACCATCACCGTGTCACTACACTGAATTTTCTCTACAATTTAAGGGGTCTTTTGACCACCCCTTGACCACTTGACCACTACTTGACCGCTACTTGATCACATCAGTGATCACTTTAACCAGCATCGTTTCACTACATGTACGTTCCTCTACAATTTAAGTGGTCACTCGACCCCTTGAACACTACTTTACCACTACTTTACCACCTCATGATCATCACCACATCACTACACCCACTTTCCCCGACAATTTAAGTGGTCACTCGATTACTTTACCACTACTTGACCACTACTTGACCACCTTTTGACCATGTTATTGACCACTATTTCACTACACATACCTCCCTCTACAATTTAAGGGGGTCACTTGACCACCTCTTGACCACATCTTGAACACCTCTTGACCATATCATCGCTCACTTAACCACCACCACGTCACTACAGTACCCTCCCATACAATTTAAGGGGTCACTTGACCACCCCTTGACCACTTAACCACCACTAGACCACTGCTTGACCACCACTTGACCATGTCCACGCTCACTTTAACCACCACTACATCACTAGCTGTACTCTTTCCTACAATTTAAATGGTCACTTGACCTCTTGACCACCTCTTGACCACCACTTGAGCACGTAATCGCACACCCTTACCTATAATTTAAGGGGTCACTTGATTATGTTTTTTTTTTTCTTTTTTTCCCTTCTTTTTCTATTTATGTTTTATTAAATTATTACATACCTTCTTTGCATCGTTTGTTTGTTATTTTTTTTTTTTCCGCTTTTCCATCCTGTTTCAGGATATTGCGGTCAACACCAGCATCTTTCAGCTGTATGTTGATTCCTAGGCTAGATTACGCTCATCAGCTCGCCACGACGTTCTGAGCGACCGGCTCCATACTCTCATGTCACTTTTGCAGATCGAACCACTGCTAATTCTCGTCGCGTCACGTGACGAGAGTATTCGGAGTTAGCGGAGAAAGCTGCTAACCCCTCGGCCACGGATTGTTATTATGGCTGTTAAATGTCGTATACTAGATGTACCTATAATTTCATGGGTCACTTTACCTCTTGACCACTTGACAACCACACCTATTTAAAAAAGCAAGAAGTTATCGCCCTTTGTGGAGGAATCTATAACCCACCACCTCCACAAAAGGGGCGGCTTTAGCCCGAGATACACTACTAATGCTGCAACTTTTGCATTTGATTTCTACGAGGGCTTCCAGAATAAACAGAAGACAGTAGCGGTAGCTCTTGACCTGAAGGATGCGTGTAACAGGGTTAGGTAAGATCGGTTAATACACACTGTTGGACATTGAGGTCTGCCCTTGCCTTGTTAGATGGGTTGCGGCAGTCCTTTATGAGCTCAAAGTTGCACTGCGCATGGGTTCCTGGACTTCTGACCCCTGTACTATTACACCTGGGTTGCCGCAGGAATCTGCCTTGTCCCCGGTGCTCTTTAATGTCTACACCAGCAAAATCGCAGCTATTGAGACACCAGGTGTAGGTAGAATCCTGACATTTGCAGATGATGTGCTGGTGTACAGACAGGGCAGAGACAGGGCCAGTCTGGCAAAAGACTTACAGGTGGCGGTAAACAAGGTGGCGGAGTGGTCAGACAGGGCAGAGACAGGGCCAGTCTGGCAAAAGACTTACAGGTGGCGGTAAACAAGGTGGCGGAGTGGTGCAGGGACGCAGGGGCCACTATAAATCCAGACAAGGCATCGGTTGTGTGGTACTCCTTGGATAACCGGATCGTCAAGGCAGACGTCCCAGGTATTATATTGAATGGATGTCCTCTTAGTCGAGAGAGTAAACCGAAGTACTTGGGTATCACCTTTGACAGGTGTTTGTCTTTTAAGGATCATGTGGAGGCTTTGGTGGTGAAGACTGATAGGGGACTTAATGCATTGAGGGCTATGGCAGCAACCGGGGTAGATTAGAGGATGCTGTAAGGCTCTTTAAGCAGTTAATAATTTCTGTCATTGAGTACGGTTTGGGGCTGCTGACAGTTCAAAAAGCCAGCTTGAAAGGTTGGGGCGCATACAGAATGCTGCCATACGGTTAATACTGGGGTGCACAAAGGACACACCAATTATCTGCATGAGGCATATCCTGGCGCTACCTACAATGACGGATAGACATAGGGTCCTTCAGGCCAAATGGTACCTGAGAGTTGCCGCAGACAGGGATCACCCGCTGCATGCAGCAATGGATATGGTAAAGGGTCATATACTAAGACGAGGCAGGTCCTGGATGGCACAGGCAGAACTTTCTATAAGTTAGGTGTGTGATCTAGAGACCATCAATCGTGAAAGAGAGTCGGTTGAAGTTCCGGATGACATGACGGATTGGCACAATGTAATAATAACACTGGGTCGTGAGTGCAGAGAATGGGCAGCGGGTCGCACTGAGTTTGAAGTGCAACAGCTGATATAGAGCAACACACATCAAGGTGACATAGTAATCTACACCGATGGGTCAGTGGTGAGAAACAGACGTAGAGGCTGGGGCTTTATTGCAAAGGCTAATGGGCGAGTCTTGAAAAAGGAGAGCATGACATGTGAGACTACGACCTTCAGCATGAGAATGGAGGTGGAGGCAGTAACAGCGGCATTCCGGTGGCTAGAGGAGACTACTGCAACACATGTTGTATTCATTACAGATTCAAAGAATATGCTTAGCAAGGTGGAGAAAGGAATGTTTCGCGTGGAATGGCTCTCGTCGCTTCAGAGGTCGCAGATCGTGAGAATTGTATGGATATTTTGCCCTGGCCATGCGGGTGTACGGGGGAATGAACAGGCGGACAAGCTAGCAGGGAATGCACCTCTTGGTGGTATTTTGCCTACGAACAAGGGGGAGGTGGTCGTTCGCTTGTGGAACCAGGTGGAGAAGGCGGAGGAACAGATTGAGAACCCATATGTGGAAAGAATGAGATTGCGGGGGATCGGCAGGGGTTCTGGAAGAATCTCAAAACTGAGAGGGAAGACCAGGAGAACTTTTAATCAGATAGCGGTGGGTACGATTAGTAGTATGACTCTTCGCTGGCTGTTGAACGAGGGTACGGAGCATGTATGGGAATGTCCCGAGTGCAGTGATGTTGGTTATTGACTCAACTCAACTCAATCAACACCTATAATTTCCGTCTAGTTGTCAGAGATCACAGATATTTCGCTGTAAGGTATTGTATTTCGTGTAAGTATTAGAACTCCTCCTTTGTGTACTTCGCGGTCGAAACGTGTGGCCTGATATCCTCTGACTGAGAATCTGCCATTGGTGTTGACGTGTTCCTTTAATGCATGCCACATATATTCTATCTTTAAGAAGACGCTTTGTTAGGGAGTCTTTCTTGTTATAAACTCCTTCGGCATTCCATTGTAGTATGTTCAGTGTCCGGGGTGTTTGGTCAATAGCTCTTAACCTGCTCCTCTGTGCCTTGACTCCACAGCACAGGGGAAGGTGACCACCAGTAGTATGAGGTGACCCCTTTGAGGCAGGGGGCACGGCACTATCACCGCCTGATGGGACTTCACGGCATTAGCAACATACTGAGTAATTTTAATTTGTGACATCATGAATTAAGTTACGTTGCACTGTTTTGTCAAGCCTGTGGCTATTTACATAAGATTTCGACAAGCATTTTTCGGGTGCTTTCCCGAGCCTTTGACTGTCCCCAGTCTACCTACAAGGCAGCAGGTTTGTGTATCTCTTGGTCTGGTTCCTCTTCCTTGACTTGTTCGACATGAGTGACCCTACCAGTAGCTGTGCTACCGTCGGCATAGCTCTTGGGGTCATTGGAACACACAAGCCCCTCTACCTCGTCATGGTGGACACAGCAGAGGGGGTGTGATTTTCATTTGTTCGGACCTTTAACAAACTCTCAAGAGGCAACGGTTTCACACAGATGCAGACGTAATGAACGCGGTAAACACTTGGTTCAGTGAGCAACCACAATCCTTTTTTTTCGGGACGGCATTCGCCGCCTACCTAAGCAATGGGATGCTTGCCTGAATGCCACGGCGACTTCTTCTGACCAACCCATGGTGCATAATTCATTCAAACTGAATGCTTTGTTTAATTCTTCCACACCTGTTAATGTTTATTTCATGCTTTTGTAATAAAGCCATTGGAACCGGTTTCAAATGAACGTCATACAAATACTTAGTGGAACAGTAAGCACCATCATTACACCTGAGAATCACAAGGGGATGTAATTACTACAGTAAAGATTATAGCTGTACTTTCACTAGCTTACACAACAAGCACACAACACAAGCAAACAACCAAAGAAAACATAAGACTACTTTTCAATATGTTACCTACAGTACAAGTAGAAGCATACAGGTCGAGACAGATAACATAATGTCAATTATGCAAACATAAGAGACAGAAGAACATATTTAATATACATGCCCAACCATCACAATAGGTTATTCTCAAGAACTGTTCATAGGATGCTTGCGCATCTGAATCGAATCGCTGATGGTGCTTATCTTATCTTGCGGGAGCGATTCGCCATTGGGTATAGACAACTGGGTGAGTTGAATGAACCCCAGCAAACAAGACCGAAGAATAGAACAAAACATACACCGCAACAGATAATTAGGCGCAATAATAGACATGCAAGGAAACACACACACACACACATGGACAACACCTATATTAGAAACATTCCAACAATGCCACACTGACCTTTATACAGCGGAACCAACACACACACACACACACACACACACACACACACACACACACACACACACACACACACACACACACACTCCCACACACACAATAGATTCTTACAATACACAACAAAACTGTCTGACACAATAAAGACTTACAAGACGCCGAGCTTCCATTAGCAGATGTAACACATACACTCAATCAAATGTGAATAGACAAAACACCAGGACCAGCTGGACTCACTGTAGAATTCTATCAGCGTTTATTTACTATCCTAGCCAGATTCCTTCTAAAAGGCTTCCAAGAAGCTTTTCACAAACAAGAACTCCTCAACAGTTGCAACATGTCAAACATAACACAAAACACTGAGACCCATACATTCAAAGAAATGACAACATCCAAAGTAACGACACAGTAAACTGTAACCGACTCACATCAAAATGAAGTCGACAAACACTGAGAAACACCCTGACACTCTACCAAAAGAAACTGTACAAGGAAATGAACGCTTGTTACTAGACACAACGCACAACTGCTCCAGAGGGTTGGAATCGGCTTTTTGAAACACTGCCATCGTCCTTCTGCATGTAAGTCTCTTTTATGTGCTAGAGCAAGCAAGTACACCCGTTCCTTTAATGAAGCCTAGTGTCAGTCATTTGTAGGCGTCGGTTAAAATGATATGTGTGTATAGTTGTCGTGGAATACTGAGAGTTAATGATTCCCAGATAGAAGACTGTATACACCGACTAACCAGGTAGAAGAAGGGTTAACAAACGAAGCAGTAAGGGTAACCAACAACGGAGTGACCAGGCGCATGTGTTTATAGGTCAAGACACAGAAGGGGCCGCCAACAGCCCAGGTAACCTGTCGCGTGGAAAAATTGGTTTGCGACAAAGGCAGACAGCATTATTGGACAGCATATTGCGGTCTGGATGTATGAATAACGGAAAAGTTTCAGATCTGTAATTTTCCACTAACGGTGATAATGAAGTATGGACTTGAGGTGTCAAGCAAGGTCAAGGACTATGCGGCAAAAATGACCTATAAAGAGTGTCCACTTCTTTGTGAGAGTTTAGTGTGTGTTCCAAACTGAACTGAAGGAGATATGTTCCTGAGTGGGAATAGAAATACACGTCCCTAATGATGGAAAGAGGGGATAGTAGTGTGTTATTCGCTAAGTGTTTTTCGATTCCAGGAACATAGATGCCTAAATAAGGTATTAATATATTAGAGTATAGTTTTAGCATAGGAATATAGATGTGCGTGAAGTGCATTTAACGTTTCTTTCTATTAGTAGGAATAGTATAGACGTTAGGTGAATCTTCTATCCTATGTCAGAGTGGGTTTTTTCGGAAGCCTTTTCATTTCGGCTGGAGGAAAAGACACTCACATAGGAGAGAAGAGGAAGCAGACACAGATCTCATTATTAAATGTATATCACACAGGTTCCCATACCAGTGCGAGACTTATCAACTAAGATATAACACAGATGGCTGTGGTCAAGATCACTCAGTGTTGATACCCCACAAGAAAGCACTTTAAAGTAATAAAGCACGACACTTGTGCATAAGAAAGGAAAGAAAAGAAGTGTCATCGTAATAAGTCAGGAGGACAGAGAACGGAAAATAGAGATCATACAAACTAAAAACAAAAGACTCAAATGACTCAGTATCGAAGAGTCGCAAGGATGGATTTAAGAACGCTATAAGAAAGCAACGAACATTCAGTTTAAGCTGACAGCATATAGTGATCTGTTTAAGTACATTGATACAGTGGTGAACATTTTTCCATTAAAAACAAAAAACGGATATACCTACAGACTCAAGCAGACGGAGCATTCAGGGTGAGACCGTTCTGTTGTATCTATGTACCGTCCTGTACTTTAGCCGATAGAAGAGACGAGAGAAGACACGGAGACTATCTATCAACATCTTATCTAGCAGCCACACTAGAAGAACATACCAACTACATAGACAATAGCCATACATACACCAGACATAGTTTTATTAATAAATCTTTTATTTATTGTTGAAAGGAACTGTTGTCTGAGTATGTGTTGAGAGAATAACAGAGAGAGAGTGAAAGAAATAGATATATGGAAGGGAAGACAGAAGAGAGGAGTGTAGACCAAAGTCAGTCAATAATCCCAACAGATAATAAGTTTAAAGATGTGCTGGTTGATTCCAACTTCCTCACGGGAAAATAACAGGACATAATTGGTGGAGCGAGCGGGGTACAGACATTATACCCATATGACCTGAAAGCATAACAGGGCATATGCATAGAGGGGTACCTGCATATTGGCACAGGCATAGCGGAGTACCTGCATGTTGGGACATACTGATTGGAATAAATATAAGTATATATTGATGACTTTTAATGGAAGGACGTCCATTGGATATATGGTGCCATTACATTTATGGTAGAAACATTTCATTAATGCTGGTGACTTTACAGTGAGATAGTTCCAGACAGAGTGAATGTAGATAGGTGGTAAGACACATTACATACCTAGTCACACGGTCACACGTCTACATAAGTCTTTATCCTATATCTCCTCTTGTGGATGAGAGAGTGGTTGTGATGTACTGTGTGGTGTTGTAGAGTTATAATATTAGATAGACATAGATAAATGATATAGGTTCTAGGTGGAATATAATTGCATAGTGAGTACTTCTTTACTGCCTTGGGGTGTCTTTACTCAACGTGCTGACTTACCTGCTTTAACTATGGCAACTCCTAAAGTAACTACAGCCGAACTGAGGGCCAACGGGGAGGCAATTGGTTTAGCTGGTTCCGAGCTAACTGATTACATACAAGAAAGAGAGCGAGAGTTTCGTCAAGCGGAAAGGGAGGAGCGGAAGGCCCAGTTGGAAGCAGAAGAAGCCCACAAGATAAGGGAACATGAATACCGCATGCGAGAACTAGAGCTCAAGACACACACTAAGGGTGAAATAGATGCTGCAGAAGGAAGTTCATCTTCACCTGGGGCAACCCACATGATTGGACAGGGTTACCATGCCATGAAGTTTCCCTTGGCGGTCTTTGATGAAAGTAAAGAGAAGATATACCAGTTTTTGGATCGGTTCGAGGCTATGGCAGTCGCTATGGGACTGGAGAGGACCAGATGGGCTCTTAAATTATCCCAGGCTTTACGTGGTTCAGGGTACGAGGTCTACACACGCCTACCACCAGGACAGGAAAATCAGTACGAGGAATTAAAAGCCGCTTTGATGAAACATTATGAAGTCACAGCACAAACGTATAGGAAGAAGTTTAGATCGCCTAGACGAGAGCCGGGAGAACTATTCGCCGCCTACAGTCTAAGGCTGAAATCCTATCTCCAGAAATGGATGGACTTGGCAGAATTCAAGAGGGATTATGAGAGTCTCGAAGAGATGATGGTGGTCGACCAGATGCGAAAGCAAATATCGAAACCTCTCAGAACCTTCTTGGGAGAACAAGGGGCGGAACGGATGGATGTTGTGACTAAGCTGGCGGAAAGGTTCGTGGAAGTAAATGGGGAGGCTGCGGAACTCAGTATTCAAACCAAAGGTCAGGAGAAACAAGAAAAAAAGAAACCTAAGAATTGGGAAGGAGAAAAAATGGAACCTTATATAAAGGCGTCAATGGAGAGTTCAGAGAAGGTGAAGGAAGGAAACCAGAACACCTCGAATTCTCCAGCGAAACGACAGTGGTCTGAGAGGTGGTGTTCATTCTGTAAGGTACCATCTCATAACACGAAGGACTGCAGATCGAAACCTAAAAGTTCTTACTTCGCAGCATGCAAAGTGATTCCTACATCGGTGATCACAGACAAGGCTGAGGTCGGCGAAGGAGAAAGGAACAAAAAGGACACACGGAAACCTAGGAAGGGAACAGGGTGCACACACTGCCAGTCGATAACACATAATACTGTGGACTGCATATGCAAGGCAAACGATGCCAATTGCATAACCAACCTCGAGGAATTAAAAGAGGAAGGCAAGGAAACGGTCAAGGAGATGAAAGACACTCAGGACCAAGAGAGACCACCTGTGGTGGAACTGATTGAAGTAAATGGCCAGCAGGTTGCTTGTCTCTACGATACAGTTTGGATGGGGAAGCGGTGGTGGACGCCAGCTTGGTAAGCCCAGACCAACTTACAGGGGAGACCATAGAAATACAGCCAGCAATGAGGAGTGCTGTTACCATGACGCTGCCAATCGCCAAGGTGGAGATTAAATCCAGGTACGTCACGGGCATTATCCCAGCTGCTGTATTATCTGACTCCTTATTTCCCATGATCATTGGTACGGAATATGTCTTTTTGGGAAGGCCCAAACAGCCAACTCACAAGGGAACAGTAGTCAGTGGATCTCAAGGGAAGGAAAAAGAGGCAGAGACACTATGCGACAACTCAGGGATAGGAGAATTGCATACTGCCCAGAGGAAGGATACTACGTTGCATCCTTGCTACAGGAAGCTGCAAAGAAGTGCTGAGCCACCAGAACGGGGACAGTACTTTCTGAAGAATCAACTACTCTATCGGAGAGCTGGGAGGGGAGATAACCTGCACGAGCAGTGGGTGGTTCCAGAGACCCACCGTCCTCACATTCTTCATAGTGGACACATCATAGGCGAGAATCGACATATGGGTGTCAGAGAGACCTTGCAGCAAATTTCCGGCCATTATTGCTGGCCAGGAATGACCGGAGATGTACGCCGGTGGGTGAAGTCTTGTTCGGAGTGCCAGAAAGCACCACCCAACAAGCGAATTAAGAGGAAACTAGCTCTTAAAGTGGAAGACAAAGTGGAAGTGTGGAGTCCAGCAGAGACCAATATACTCCAAGTAGGATGGAAAGGACCTTATCCTGTGGAAAAGGTGGTGTCCAAGAACCTCTACAAAATACGGATCGGGGAAGAGAAGAAAAATCTCCCTAGACATCTCATTAGGAAATATGAAGAGAGATCCGGGAGCAACGCTTCGCACTTTATGGTGATGGCAGCCAGTGGGACAAAAGTTACCAGTCCAGACGAAGACCAGAGATCGCCAGTACAACATAGGAGGGCCTATGGGACAGTACGTGATAGGTCAGATTTACCCAACGACAGGAGGAGGGAAATCACAAGTCAGGGAAAGGACAAGAGTGAAAGTTTCACCGGTAACCAAGTTCAGAAGGGGTGGGTAACGTCGGGAAAGGCGAGAATTACCCAGGACTCTAACCGAAGATGGGCTGACCAGATACAATATCGCCCAAGATGGTCCTGGAAGCAAAAGTCCAGGAGATTTGGGAAAGACGACTCGGTCCATCGAGGACGAGGTGGAACATCCCCAGAGGCAAAGCCGGGGGAAACCAAGAGGACATGGAAGCAGTGTTACAATCAGGATGGGACAATCCGTCTGTATTGTGAGCCGTCGCTGACGCAAGTCGAAAGTAGGTCGACCGGACGTACAGGAGCGAGGAGCCAACACTAGTTTCAGTCGTGAGTAGTATAGTAGGGTGTCAATTAGAGCGCCTACTGGATAATGAGGTGAGCCATGTGAGGATCCAATCATATCATCAACACGTGATGTTAATAGCTACTTCGCAGAAGCCCAACGCACGGTGGATGTGATGGACGTTGTTGCAGCAACTGGACTTCACAGTGGAATACATCCTTGGTAAGGAGAATGTAGGAGCAGATTTCTTATCCAGACATCCAGCTCCGGAGGAAGAAGACTAGGGTTGTGGATCATGGGAATCAAACCTACAGTGACAAAGATTCGACGCGGTCTAATCTCTTAAGAGGGGGCCTATGTCGTGGAATACTGAGAGTTAATGATTCCCAGATAGACGACTGTATACACCGACTAACCAGGTAGAAGAAGGGTTAACAAAAGAAGCAGTAAGGGTAACCAACAACGGAGTGACCAGGCGCATGTGTTTATAGGTCAAGACACAGAAGGGGCCGCCAACAGCCCAGGTAACCTGTCGCGTGGAAAAATTGGTTTGCGACAAAGGCAGACAGCATTATTGGACAGCATATTGCGGTCTGGATGTATGAATAACGGAAAAGTTTCAGATCTGTAATTTTCCACTAACGGTGATAATGAAGTATGGACTTGAGGTGTCAAGCAAGGTCAAGGACTATGCGGCAAAAATGACCTATAAAGAGTGTCCACTTCTTTGTGAGAGTTTAGTGTGTGTTCCAAACTGAACTGAAGGAGATATGTTCCTGAGTGGGAATAGAAATACACGTCCCTAATGATGGAAAGAGGGGATAGTAGTGTGTTATTCGCTAAGTGTTTTTCGATTCCAGGAACATAGATGCCTAAATAAGGTATTAATATATTAGAGTATAGTTTTAGCATAGGAATATAGATGTGCGTGAAGTGCATTTAACGTTTCTTTCTATTAGTAGGAATAGTATAGACGTTAGGTGAATCTTCTATCCTATGTCAGAGTGGGTTTTTTCGGAAGCCTTTTCATTTCGGCTGGAGGAAAAGACACTCACATAGGAGAGAAGAGGAAGCAGACACAGATCTCATTATTAAATGTATATCACACAGGTTCCCATACCAGTGCGAGACTTATCAACTAAGATATAACACAGATGGCTGTGGTCAAGATCACTCAGTGTTGATACCCCACAAGAAAGCACTTTAAAGTAATAAAGCACGACACTTGTGCATAAGAAAGGAAAGAAAAGAAGTGTCATCGTAATAAGTCAGGAGGACAGAGAACGCAAAATAGAGATCATACAAACTAAAAACAAAAGACTCAAATGACTCAGTATCGAAGAGTTGCAAGGATGGATTTAAGAACGCTATAAGAAAGCAACGAACATTCAGTTTAAGCTGACAGCATATAGTGATCTGTTTAAGTACATTGATACAGTGGTGAACATTTTTCCATTAAAAACAAAAAACGGATATATCTACAGACTCAAGCAGACGGAGCATTCAGGGTGAGTCCGTTCTGTTGTATCTATGTACCGTCCTGTACTTTAGCCGATAGAAGAGACGAGAGAAGACACGGAGACTATCTATCAACATCTTATCTAGCAGCCACACTAGAAGAACATACCAACTACATAGACAATAGCCATACATACACCAGACATAGTTTTATTAATAAATCTCTTATTTATTGTTGAAAGGAACTGTTGTCTGAGTATGTGTTGAGAGAATAACAGAGAGAGAGTGAAAGAAATAGATATATGGAAGGGAAGACAGAAGAGAGGAGTGTAGACCAAAGTCAGTCAATAATCCCAACAGATAATAAGTTTAAAGATGTGCTGGTTGATTCCAACTTCCTCTCGGGAAAATAACAGGACAATAGTGTTTCTGCTGTATCTGATATATACTCATTTTCTTTCCCGTTTTGTGTGCGCGTGCGCGAGTGCTTGCGTAGCAGACAATGCATGTGCATTTATAATCTCATTATTTAATAAAGAATCTCATGACAAGGGAAAACAAACAATGGAATTCATACAATAGTTGTTTTCCCTTAATTAATTATTTTTTGAGGATCCATTTTGTTACGTCATCAGTACGTCATCAGGATCAGATTACAAGACTTATTTAAGGAAAATCGATCGATAATTCGCAGGAGCGGCTCGTGAATTAATACCTGTTAACGCCACATATAACCGTAAAGGGATGTGACAACGAAGCTCAATATTAACGGTGCGATTTGCCATATATCGTACCACGCCGAGATCCCTGCAGCTACAGCCGTGCCGTGCCGTGCTATGATACAGAGAGACGGCCGCATCAGGCGACACCACAAGGGGGTGGCATAAGCAGCGAAGAGGGGTGGGGGCGGCATTTCTAAGACATGTATCATGCTGATTGATTGATCTAGGAACCGACATCACAGCATTCGGGACATTCCCATAAGCGCTCCGTCCCCATCCTCAGCAGCTAGCGAAGAGTTCCAACACTAATAGTTCCAGTAGCAATCTGATTATATGTCCGTCTCGTCTTTCCTCTGAGCGTCGAGCGTCGGCCAGATCCCCTCGTCACTCCTCGCTGCCTCATTCTAGCCAGACTATGGTGATCCATTTGCTCCTCCGAGGTGTACACGTGCTCCCACAAGGCCGCAACCACATCTGCCTTGTCATGCATCAATACTCCACCAAGTTCTGCCGAACCAGCCAATCTGTCCGCCTGTTCATTCCCCAGCACTCCGGCATGCCCAGGAGAAAAGATCCAGGTGATGCTTGCTACCCGTGACCTCCGAAGCGAAGCAAGCCACTCTGCACGAAGCTTGCCTGTTCTCACCCTTCTCAGCATGCTTTCTGAGTCAGTTACAATCACAATATGTGTATGTATCGTGTTTTCTATCCAGCGGAAAGCTGCACTAACCGCCTCCACCTCCATTCTTAAGCTAGATGTAGTGTCATCATACGCCAGGCTCTCCTGCACCAAACGCCGACCATTAGTTGTTGCCAAGAACCCCCAAGCACTTCTCATACCTCTCAACACCGACCCATCCGTGTAGATAATCACATCACCCAGGCGAGAATTTTCCTGAATTAATTGCTGAATTTCCACTTCCGTGGCCCCTGCTGGCCACTCCCTGCACTCCCGGCTCAATGTGATTATAACTCTACACAAGTCTGACTGCACGGCTGGCACTCTGACCCACTCCTCTCCTCGCCTAATGTTCTCCAAGGGGCACACCTGTCTGATCGTATCCTCCGCCTGAGCCATCCATGATTTCCCTCTTATCAGTCTCTGACCCTTAACATGTATCATACTGAGAACATCTACCGCACGGCCTCGTCTGCAGAGTCCCTTCCCATTATACTTATTGGCCTTGCTGAGACTGCTGCACAGCATTTAATACTCTCTTGTCGTCATCTCCTTCATGGAACTCCTGGACCACCATGTCTATGTTTTTTCAGGTCGACGCATCATTGCCAGTGAATATAATAGGAAGGGAAGTTGCAGTGGTCCCTGACATGGCACGACATATGACAAATCGTACCGTTATGACCGAGCTTATCAAATCCCTTTTGAGTTGAGTTGAGTTAAGAACCGACATCACTGCACTCAGGACATTCCCATACGTGCTCCGTCCCCTCGTTCAACAGCCAGCGAAGAGTCATACTACTAATCGTTCCCACCGCTATCTGATTAAAAGTTCTCCTGGTCTTCCCTCTCAGTTTTGATATTCTTCCAGAACCCCTGCCGATCCCCCGCAATCTCATTCTTTCCACATATGGGTTCTCATTCTGTTCCTCCGCCTTCTCCACCTAGTCCCACAATCGCACGACCACCTCCCCCTTGTCCATAGGCAAAATACCACCAAGAGGTGGTAGCCCTGCTAGCCTATCAGCCTGTTCACTCGCTCGTACACCCGCATGTCCCGGGCAAAATATCCCTTTACGATGGCCTACTATCAGCTGCCAACCCGGCCAAATTGAGTCAATTCAATGACCAGGCATGTCCCCTCTGTGAAAAGAAGCAGATCCTCGAACATGTTCTATCGTCTATCTGTGTGCAAGGTCGTCCTTGAGTATGGCCGATTCACAATACGCCACAATAAAGTGATCTCTGAGCTGGCGGTCATAATGGGTGTAGCAAGACTGTTTGCTTGCCAGGGCCCAGCTGACATATTTCCCTATAGCTAGGCAAACAAATAGCGTAGAGTCGATTGTAATGTGTATTGCAAATTTGCCACCCATCCTTGAATGCGTGAAAGTGTGGGAGCTGATGTTAGATATTAAAGGTAGTGGCGGGTATTATGAACTAATCCAAAGATTTCAGAAGTAACCTGCCATAGTGTTGCACCTCCCGATGGCTCGGCACTCTGACTGTCCCGTAAGAATCGTGAATCGAGGAACAGCGCACCCACAAGACTGAAAAGTGCACTGGCATGGTCAGTAGTATAGTAAATAAGAAAACCGCCCCTTTTTTTTTGCGATGCACATTGCTTATATAAATCAACCATTTATTGATTTTGCACCGCAAATCGAAATTTATTTTTAGCATTTATCGATGTGCACGGCAAAGGTCGATAACTCCTGATTTTTTTAAAAAGTAGACGTGGTCAAGTGACTCATCAGAGTAGGCGTGGTCAAGAGGTAGTCAAGTGGTCAAGGGGTGGTCAAGTGGTGGTCAGGTGACACCTTAAATTGTAGGGGAGGGTACTGTAGTGACACGGTGGTGGTTAAACTGAGCGATGACGTGGTCAGGAGGTGGTCAAGGGATGGCCAAGTGACCTCTTAAATTGTAGGGGAGGGTACTATAGTGACACGATGGTGGTTAAACTGAGCGATAACGTTGTCAAGGGGCGGTCAAGTGATAGCTTAAATTGTAGGGTGGGGGTACGTGTAGTGACACGATGGTTGTTAAAGTGAATGATGACGTGGTCAAAAGCTGATCAAGTGGTCAAGGGGTGGTCAGGTGACTCTTAAATTATAGAGGGGGGCACGTGTAGTGACACGTTGGTGGTTAAAGTGAGCGATGACGTGGTCAAGAGGTAGTCAGGGGGTGGTTAAGTGGTAGTTAAGTGACCCTGTAAATAGTAGGCTGACACGGTGGTGGTTAAAGTAAGCGATGACGTGGTCAAGAAGTGGTAAAGAGGTGGTCAATTGTGTCTCGATGTGCCTGTCCTCTAAATCCAACTGTACTGGAGATTCAAAGGGTTGAACATCGAACTCGTTAACAAGAAATCAGAATAACAAACCTTTTTGAACAGGAAACGTGAACACAGGGCACACTCAAGTCGAGCGAACGATTTGAAGACATTTATTCCGTCAACTGGCATGCAGAAAATACTCTGGCAGAAATATAGGTTGATCCTTAATCACAGGGTCGGCACCTACATATATCTCTCCACCTCCGAGCTCCCAGACCAGCTCGTCGCCCTTGAGTCCCTATTGTTCATCGTCATTCCGCTTGAACATGGAAATTCCGTCCAGGTGTATTCCCGATCCATTCACCGTTGTCTCCTCAATAAATTCCTCCCCTGTCTTCCAGCTGTTTCATTCCGTAATTACGGCCTCCAGGCTGTGGCGAAACGCCAATGGCTCATGTCCTCATGCCTTCTTTCATTTGGGTAAACAGCTTTCGGGAGCTTTCAGTTCTCTTGTTTGCTCAATCACCATGGAAGATAGTTCTTTGGGTTACTTTCATAACGCGATCTTTTCATGGAGCGATTAGATATATGTCTTTCCTTTCGGGTAGACCCGATGGAGCGCCTTGCGCCAAATGCGCACTGGTGCGACTTCTTGGGCAATTCATGTCCGTTTCTAAACTTACCGTTACCCACTGCATAATGTCAAGATGTCAAGTTGAAGATTGGGACATTTTACATGCAGAATACTGCTGGGGTATAAAAGGTAATTCTAGGTTGTAATTAGTTCTGCACTTATACATCTCTATTGTCTTAACTACTGAGATGAATGGGCGAAACGGCAGTCTTGCCATATTGGGAGGGGGTGACCGTTAGCCAATCTGGCTAAGCGTCTTAATCTTGGCTTAGCAAGGGAACAATTCTGATCAATAAATATTTCCCAAATGATATCGCTCGTTCTTGGCAGCCGATAGACGAGTGCTATCTTTCCTTCTACGGCCTGAACTGGGCATACTGTCATCTTTCTGTAGAATATAATCATTAGATAGCTACGGTATGCCGGAAGGAGGGATGGGCTCCTTGGGGATGGGGTCCACCAATCTATGATCTATCTTCTTGAGCCGGAAGAGGCTATCCACAGTGCTATCTCTTTCGTCTTTTAGTCGATAGGATGATGTCGGGAAGATAATGGACTTCTCTATCTCACTGAGAGAACCTGAACTCATCTGAATCTATGGGTTATTTGAGGCACTGCCGGTACATTGCGGTGACTGCTCAGGAGAGAGCAGCGGCCGGACGGGGTAGTATCTTCTTTCCTATTCTGGCTAGGAATGGGGAACAACTCTTCTTTGATTACTCACACCACACTACAAGAGCTTTGTTGTGAGAAAGGCATGGTTTGCAAGGGAGAGAGAAGCCGGGAAACGAATGTGCCCAATAATAATAAAGGCAGGGTATGAGTGTGGAGAGTGAGTCTTGTATGCAAAAGGGTGCATAGGGTAGCCGACAGGACGTCTACAAGTTGGAGGTCTACTCAAGCCAGGACGTAGCCAATCCAGGGGCTACCTGACATGTCAGACCCATTCAAGCAAGCCACTTATATAACGGTCTTGGTAAGCCAAAATGCATAACCAATTTATTAACTGAGGCCCAATTGGACCTCAGGTTTGTGGTGCAGGAGTCAGCTTGGTCGCTCACTGAAATTTTGTCATCTACAGGGTCCGTCTTTTGACAGTAAAGTGTGTTGAAAGACTCGACAGGGCTTCTATGCCCAAAGTTATAAGCACCTGATGAAACCAGGGCAAGTCAGTGGACATACCAGGTATAATGTTTCTAATTTTAAGGGAGAAGCATTACAAAAATTAAATAAGTGACACAACCACCACTCAAGTCTTCTCATCGACTTAAGGTCGAGTGTTTGCTGATGATTCTGTTTGGACCTACGCAAATTCCCATCCGTGTTCGGGACAGCGAAAGACTCTGATTCATTCCCTATACACAATCTGGTCTCAGGACTTCAGTTCCCAACCTAAATTGTGCCAAGTGATCCCATGGCATTTTCCCAGACCAGATGAGTGACTATATCGTGTTGGCCTCGGAAACTGGGAAGCTGTTGTTCGAACAACCGACGCTGGATAGAGAGGCTGGAAACTTTGCCCGGTGAGGCAGTTGTGAAATGACGGGACAATTTAGAGATCTGTGCTATATGATTTTCAGAGTTTTCTGGCTTCATTTCTGGACTAGAGTTATCTAATCAGTTTTGTTTTTCTAGACTTTTATAGGTTTATCTGTCTTGGTGTTCTTCTGTGTTGTCTTTATTACGGTATTAAATTCTAATTATAGTGACTGAGACGATCGTCATGTTACGTTTGTGTCAGCCAGAAATACACTGCAGGAAATAGATCCTGAGGTCGAAAGAGAGAGTGACAGTAAGTCCGGGGAACGGATGAGGGTTGGCAGCAAAGACCTATCCCCAGCCAGGGCAAAAGAATAAGTTTGAAATATTGTGACGGGACTATTTGGGACCCTCCCCATAGCTTGTTACAATTTCTGGGGGCACGTCCCGGGATATTTGAAATCCTGGTGGAGTTCTGGCTGATATAGTGATAGGGGACATATATCCTTGTCTACTATCAATAGGTTCTGCCTACCGTGCCTGGCTATTGTCTGTACTCTGCCTGACACAGACTGACCGACATGTGACGTGTTGTGGTCGTATAAAATATCCAATTGTTTACTTGAGAGATACATTTTGATATAGAATTGTATACACTTACCCGCTGAGTTTAAGATGGCATCAGCTAAATTTAATGTTGCAGAAGTACAGACTACAGGGCGAGAGATGGGCTACGATGGGGCAGAGTTACAAAAATATGTTCAGGAAGTTGAAAGAGACTTCAGACAGGCAGAGCGCGAAGCTAAGAAATTTGAGGCCGAGCGTGAAGCTAAGAAAATCGAAGCTGAGCGCGAAGCTAAGAAAATCGAAGCTGAGCGCGAAGCTAAGAAAATGGAAGCAGAGCAGGCCACCAGAGACCATGAGTTCTGCATGAGGGAGTTGAAGCTTAAAGCTCAAACTGCCAAGGAAAGCGAGGGTGCAGTGGGAGGCACCGTTCTACTTCTGGTGGCGGTCCATACCAGGCAATGAAGTTCCCTTTGCTCCCGTTCGATGAACACAAAGATAAGATCGACCAGTATCTTCAAAGATTCCAGTCGATGGCTTTGGCTATGGGACTGGAACGTGGGAAATGGAACTTGAAACTCTCACAGGACCTGAGAGGGACAGCGTACGAGGTATACTCAAGGTTGCCACCTGGTATGGAGAATGACTATGAATCCCTGGAGAAAGCATTATTGAAAAGGTTCCAGATGACAGCTCATACTTATCGACAGCAGTTCAGAAAGTCGAAGAGAGAGCCAGGGGAGATGTTAGCAGCCTACAGTGTTAGACTGAAGTCTTACCTTTTGAAGTGGATGTCATTAGCTGGATTTGCTAACGACTATGAAAGTTTAGAAGAATTAGTGGTCGTGGACCAAATGAAGAGGATGATGCCGAAGCCATTGCAAACCTTCTTGCTAGAAAATGGGGCAGAAAGGTTAGACTTGGTAAATACATTAGCGGAAAGGTATGTGCTAGCTCATGGGGATAATGGGGAACTGTCACAACCCAATCCCCGATCACCAGACACTTGGTCTGGAAAGAAAAAGAACCCTAAAACAGCCCACACCAAAAAGGAGGATCCTTTCGATAAAGTTCTAATTAAGAAACCCTCTGGTAAGAGTCCACCTGGATCTCCTAAAAGAAAGTGGAGTGAAAATTGGTGCGCCTATTGCAAATCTCCCACACACAATACGGCTGATTTCAGGCGTAAACAGAAAGACTCTCACTATGCTGCCTGTCTTGTAGAAACCGGGGAAGGGTCTCACAGGGAGGTAGAAGGGAGGGGTATTGAGAACAAAGATTAAGAAAAACCACCAGTAGTAGAGACGATACTTGTGAACGGACAACCAGTTGAGTGTCTTTATGACACAGCTCTGCAGTTTGAGGCTGTAATTTCATCACACTTAGTGAGCCCAGAGCAGCTAACCGGGGAATCTATTGAGATTCAAACGGCGACAAAGAGTGCGGTAGCGATGTCTCTTCCAATTGCGAAGGTGGACATCAAATCAAAATATGTTACCGGCACTATACAGGCAGCCGTTCTACTCGACCCTATCTTCCCAATGATCTTGGGTTGTCGCTACGTCTTTCTAGGGATCCCAACAGAACCCATGTACGTAGGGGCGATGCAAACCAGATCTCAATCGGAGGATGAGCAGACGCCGGCCTTGATCGTGAATCCCTTGCCTGGGGAGTTACGAGCTGCTCAAAGCCACGATGCTACTTTGCAACCTTGCTTCAACCAGTTGCCAAAAAGTTCTTATCCACCAAGACGGGGTCAGTATTATATGAAGAATCGGTTACTGTACCGGAGAGCCGGAGTGGAGGAACGCCAGCATGGACAGCTGGTAGTTCCTAAGGCTTATCGGGAACAGCTTCTTCATATGGGACACACCATTTCTTTCAGTGGACATATGGGTATCGGGGCAACTCTCCAGCACATTTCCTGCCATTACTACTGAACAGTGATGACTGGAGACGTGCGTAGGTACGTCAAGTCGTGCCCAGAGTGCCAGCGTGTGGCACCAAAACACTGGACAGCTTCGGTAGTCTTGGGTGACATGCCCATTATGAACTCTCCTTTCGAGAGAGTTGCCATCGATCTTGTTGGTCCTCTTCCTCGGACTAGGGAGAGGAATAAGTACATTCTCACGATGGTGGATTGCTGTTCCATGTGGGGTGAGGCGATACCTTTGGCCACAATCGACTCTAAGCGAGTGGCTGATGCACTGATGGAGACCTTTACTCGGTTGGGATTTCCCAACCAGATCCTAACGGACAATGGGTCTCAGTTCTGTGGTAAGCTGATGGAAGAAGTCTTTCGTATCTTCCAGACCAACCACATTCACACAAGCCCGTACCACCCTCAGTCTAATGGGCAAGTAGAGAGGTTTAATGGTACCTTGATGACCATGCTTCGGAAGCTGGCTCAAGAGAAACCAGACAGATGGGATGAGTATATCTCAGCCGCCTTGTTCGCCTATCGGGAGGTTCCCCATGGGTCGACCGGGTTGCCACCAGCCACTCTACTATTCGGGAGGCCCATCAAGGGTCCCTTAGAAGCCCTAATGAGATGTTGGACAGAGGAAGAAACTTCCGAAGAAGTTGTATCCTCATATAAATACGTCGAAGAGTTAAAGAAGAAGCTCCAGACGGGTTGGGCTTTGGCAGCTCAGAATCTGAGGGCAGCCAGAAAGAGACACGCGGCCTACTACAATAGAAGGACAAAAGATAGGTCTCTTAAAGTGGGGGTTCGGGTTCTGTTGTTACTTCCAGTTGGTTCCAATAAACTCGAGATTGGTTGGCAGGGGCCTTTCCCGGTGGAAAGGGTTGTGTCCCGAACCAACTATGCCATCCGGATCAGGGGGAAATCCAAAATCTTCAACATTAACCTCCTCAAAAAGTATGAAGAACGATATGATGGTACTTCTCTCCCACTCATGACTATGGCGGTCGCGATGGAAACTGAATCGGGCGAAGACGCGGATAGGGAGTATCCTTTACACTCTGGGGAAACCTATAGGGATGTACATATAAATCCTGATCTGTCGGCTGAAGAAACAGACCGGGTCATCCGTTTGTTGGAGTCCCATCAGCAGATTCTTACCGATCGGCCAGGGCGAACAGGGTTAGTCGAGTTTGATATGACTCTGACTACCCAAGACCCCGTTTGCCAAAAAATATATCCAGTGCCCTTTTCGAAAGAGAAGGCCCTGGAAGCTGAAATCCAGAAGCTTCTGGACGATGACATCATCACTCCTTCGACTTCTCCTTATAATGCCGGGGTTGTCTTGTTGAGGAAGCCCAGTGGTGAGCACCGCCTATGTATTGATTACAGACATTTAAACAGATGTACGACATTCCAAGTTGAACCGTTACCGAACACAAATCAACTGTTTGCCAGACTAAATAAGGCAAAGTACTTTTCGAAAATTGATCTAAGCAGGGGATATTATCAGATCCCTGTGAAGCTCGAGGTTCGCCCCTTCCTCGCCTTCAGTACTCCGAGCGGGCATTACGAATTCAAGGTGATGCCATTTGGGCTTAGCAATGCGCCCAGTGTGTTCACTCGCATGATGAGAATGTTATTAGAGCCTTTAAAGGATCCCTCTGTGGTCTCGTTTATGGATGATATTCTCATCGCGTCTGACAATCTGAGGGATCACCTGAAGTCCTTGGGACAGATCTTCACAAGGTTAAAAGAGGAAGGGTTAACCGCCCGTCCAGCCAAATGCATGATTGGCTATCAATCCTTGGAATTTCTGGGACATACTATTATCCCAGGGGGACTGGTACCGGAAGAAAAGAATATTGAGAAGGTCCGACTCGCACCCCGTCCTAAATCCAAAAAGGATGTTAGGTCTTTCTTGTCTCTGTGTGGGTTTTACCAGAAATTTATTCCAAAGTTCAACGAAATTGCGGCGCCGTTAACCGAGACCCTGATGAAAGGATCGCCAGATCCTATAGTCTGGACCCCGAGCTGTGAAGAAGCTTATGGGAAGCTGAAACAGGCTTTGGTGGATAGGCCAGTCCTGCAACTCCCAAATTTGGAGAAAACGTTTGTTCTAAGAACCGACGCGAGTAACATAGGGATTGGGGCAACTTTGTTGCAGGAAGGGCGAGATGATGCTTCGGTGCTATGTCCGGTGGCGTATGCAAGTAGAAAACTGTTACCCGCCGAACGGAATTACTCCACAGTCGAACGGGAATGTCTGGCTCTAGTATGGGCGGTACAGAAATTTCAACCTTATCTGTATGGAGTACCGTTCAAAGTGCAGTTCGACCATCAACCTCTGACCTTTTTAGCAACTTCTAAGAAACTGAACGCGAGGTTAATGAGATGGTCATTGCTCCTACAACCGTATCAGTTCACGGTCGAATACATCCCCGGAAGGGAGAATGTGGGAGCGGATTTTCTATCACGGCATCCTATGGTTGAATGTGAGGGTGGGGCCATTCGAACAGAACCTCTGGCAGTAGAAAGTTCGTAGGGTTCGACTTTCTTAAGATGGGGCCTATGTGGCGAAACGCCAATGGCTCATGTCCTCATGTCTTCTTTCATTTGGGTAAACAGGGGGAAACAGCTTTCGGGAGCTTTCAGTTCTCTTGTTCGCTCAATCACCATGGAAGATAGTTCTTTGGGTTACTTTCATAACACGATCTTTTCATGAAGCGATTAGATATATGTCTTTCCTTTCGGGTAGACCCGATGGAGCGCCTTGCGCCAAATGCGCACTGGTGCGACTTCTTGGGCAATTCATGTCCGTTTCTAAACTTATCGTTATCCACTGCATAATGTCAAGATGTCAAGTTGAAGATTGGGACATTTTACATGCAGAATACTGCTGGGGTATAAAAGGTAATTCTAGGTTGTAATTAGTTCTGCACTTATACATCTCTATTGTCTTAACTACTGAGATGAATGGGCGAAACGGCAGTCTTGCCATATTGGGAGGGGGTGACCGTTAGCCAATCTGGCTAAGCGTCTTAATCTTGGCTTAGCAAGGGAACAATTCTGATCAATAAATATTTCCCAAATGATATCGCTTGTTCTTGGCAGCCGATAGACGAGTGCTATCTTTCCTTCTACGGCCTGAACTGGGCATACTGTCATCTTTCTGTAGAATATAATCATTAGATAGCTACGGTATGCCGGAAGGAGGGAAGGGCTCCTTGGGGATGGGGTCCACCAATCTATGATCTATCTTCTTGAGCCGGAAGAGGCTATCCACAGTGCTATCTCTTTCGTCTTTTAGTCGATAGGATGATGTCGGGAAGATAATGGACTTCTCTATCTCACTGAGAGAACCTGAACTCATCTGAATCTATGGGTTATTTGAGGCACTGCCGGTACATTGCGGTGACTGCTCAGGAGAGAGCAGCGGCCGGACGGGGTAGTATCTTCTTTCCTATTCTGGCTAGGAATGGGGAACAACTCTTCTTTGATTACTCACACCACACTACAAGAGCTTTGTCGTGAGAAAGGCATGGTTTGCAAGGGAGAGAGAAGCCGGGAAACGAATGTGCCCAATAATAATAAAGGCAGGGTATGAGTGTGGAGAGTGAGTCTTGTATGCAAAAGGGTGCATAGGGTCTACTCAAGCCAGGACGTAGCCAATCCAGGGGCTACCTGACATGTCAGACCCATTCAAGCAAGCCACTTATATAACGGTCTTGGTAAGCCAAAATGCATAACCAATTTATTAACTGAGGCCCAATTGGACCTCAGGTTTGTGGTGCAGGAGTCAGCTTGGTCGCTCACTGAAATTTTGTCATCTACAGGGTCCGTCTTTTGACAGTAAAGTGGTTGAAAGATTCGACAGGGCTTCTATGCCCAAAGTTATAAGCACCTGATGAAACCAGGGCAAGTCAGTGGACATACCAGGTATAATGTTTCTAATTTTAAGGGAGAAGCATTACAAAAATTAAATAAGTGACACAACCACCACTCAAGTCTTATCACCGACTTAAGGTCTAGTGTTTGCTGATGATTCTGTTTGGACCTACGCAAATTCCCATCCGTGTTCGGGACAGCGAAAGACTCTGATTCATTCCCTATACACAATCTGGTCTCAGGACTTCAGTTCCCAACCTAAATTGTGCCAAGTGATCCCATGGCATTTGCCCAGACCAGATGAGTGACTATATCGTGTTGGCCTCGGAAACTGGGAAGCTGTTGTTCGAACAACCGACGCTGGATAGAGAGGCATTGAAACTTTGCCCGGTGAGGCAGTTGTGAAATGACGGGACAATTTAGAGATCTGTGCTATATGATGTTCAGAGTTTTCTGGCTTCATTTCTGGACTAGAGTTATCTCATCAGTTTTTTTTTTCTAGACTTTTATAGGTTTATCTGTCTTGGTGTTCTTCTGTGTTGTCTTTATTACGGTATTAAATTCTAATTATAGTGACTGAGACGATCGTCATGTTACGTTTGTGTCAGCCAGAAATACACTGCAGGAAATAGACCCTGAGGTCGAAAGAGAGAGTGACAGTAAGTCCGGGGAACGGATGAGGGTTGGCAGCAAAGACCTATCCCCAGCCAGGGCAAAAGAATAAGTTTGAAATATTGTGACGGGACTTTTTGGGACCCTCCCCATAGCTTGTTACACAGTCGTCACCTTCACAAAGCCCTTCTGAAAACACAAGCTCTTCGATCGGCTATCTCGCAGTATCTGCCGTTGCCATGCTCTGACGATGCTCCCGTCGGCCTTAGATTCCATGATCCCTTTCATCTATTCATACATTTGGGAATATCCTTATGCATCTTCTATGGTGTGCGTGACCGCCATGTGGCAAATTGGTCCAGTGGTCAAGTGACACCTTAAATTATAGGGGAGGGTACGTGTAGTGACACGGTGGTGGTTAAAGTGAGCGATGACGTGGTCATTAGGTGATCAAGTGGTCAAGGGGTGGTCAAGTGACCCCTTAAATTGTAGGAAGGGTACTTGTAGTGACACGGTGGTTAAAGTTAGCGATGCCGTGGTCAAGAGGTGGTCAAGTGGTTAAGGGGTGGTCAAGTTACCCCTTAAATTGTAGGGGAGGGTACTGTAGTGATACGGTGGTGGTTAAAGTGAGCGATGACGTGGACAAGAGGTGGTCAAGAGGTGGTCAAGTGGTCAAGGGGTGGTAAAGTGACACCTTAAATTGTAGGGTAGAGTGCGTGTAGTGACACGGTGGTGGTTAAAGTGAGCGATGATGTAAGAGGTAGTCCAGTGATCCCTCGAGGTGTACGACAGGAGCAAAGGTTGGTTTAATTATCAATTGTTTTTTTCTTATATACCCTTAGTAAACTAATCCTTTGACGGGCTCCCGGTGGAATATAATGGTGTTTTGTGGATCCGAGCGTCAGAAACGGTAGATTTCCTTATATTTATTTAACAACTAGCAGACCCAGCCCGGCTTCGCCCAGCTCTGGTGGGGAGCATCTCATTTAATTCATATAAGTAGTCATATAAGCTGCCGTTCCCGTTCCTGTCTGTCTGTCTGTCTGTCTGTCTGTCTGTCTGACCCTGCCCGGCATCGCCTGGCTCCTGGTGTGGAGCATCTCATTTAATTCATATAAGTAGTCATATAAGCTCCCGTTCCCGTTTATCTATCTGTCTGTCTGTCTGTCTATCTGTCTGTATGACCCGGCCCGGCTTCGCCCAGACCCTGATGGGGAGCATCTCATTTAATTCATATAAGTTCCCGTTCCCGACTATCTGTCTGTCTGTCTGTCTGCCTGTCTGTCTAATCATTTATTGGTTGCGGTTAGAACAACCTTAGATAAACGAAGACCAACTTACAAACAGCATTAGAAAGAGCACTTGAAAGATCTTTACATATTCCCCCAACAATTAACTTGGGTAAATGGAGCAGCGGCAGCAGCAGCAGAAGAAGAAGAAAAAGGAAGAGTAGGAGGAAGGAGGAGGAAGAGGGTGAAGGAGGGAGGAGGAGGGAGGAGGAGGAGGGAGGAAGAGATAGGCAGAGAGAGGAGGAGGAGGGAGGAGTAGGGAGGAATAGGAGGGAGGAGGAGGGAGGATGAGGGATTAGGAGGAGGAGGGGGAAAGAGGAGAAGGAGGAGGAGGGCGGAGGAGGAAGAGGGAGGAGGAGGAAGGAGGAGGAGGGAGGAGGAGTAGAGAGGAGGAGGAGGGAGGAGGAGGGAGGAGGAGGAAGAGGAGGAAGAGGGAGGAGGGGAGGAGGAGGAAGGAGGAAGAGGGAGGAGGAAGAGGGAGGAGGAAGAGGGAGGAGGAAGAGGGAGGAGGAGGGAGAAGGAGGGAGGAGGAGAACGCAGGAGGAGGAGGGGGAGGAGGAGGAGGGAGAGGGAGGAGGAGGTAGAGGGAGAATGAGGAGGGAGGAAGATGTAGAAGGAGGAAGGAGGAGGGGGAGAAAGAGGAGGAGGAAGAATGATGAAGAGGGAGGAGGAGGAAGAGGGAGGAGGAGGGATGTGGAGGAAGGAGGAGGAGGGAGGAGGAGGGAGGAGGTAGAGGGAGGAGAAGGAGGGAGGGAAAAGGAGGAGGGAGGAGGAGAGAGGAGGAGGGAGGAGTTAGGAGGAAGAGGGAGGAGGAAGAGATATGCGGAGAGAGGAGGAGGAGGGAGGAGGGGGGAGTAGGAGGAATAGGAGGGAGGAGGAGGGATTAGGAGGAGGGAGGAGGAGGAGGGAGGAGGAGGGAGGAGGAAGAGGGAGGAGGAGGAAGGAGGAGGAGAGAGGAGGAGGAGAGAGGAGGAGGGAGAAGGAGGGAGGAGGAGGAAGAGGGAGGAGGGGGAGGAAGAGGGAGGAGGAAGAAGGAGGAGGAAGAAGAAGAAGGAGGGAGAAGGAGGAGGAGGGAGGAGGAGAACGCAGGAGGAGGAGGGGGAGGAGGAGGAGGGAGAAGGAGGGAGGAGGGAGGAGAGAGGAGGAGGGAGGATGTGGAGGGAGAAGGAGGAGGGAGAAAGAGGTAGAAGTAGGAGGGAGACGGAGGAGGGAGAAGGAGGAGGGAGGAGAAGGAAGGGAGGAGGAATGATGAGGAGGGTGGAGGAGGAAGAAGAGGAGGAGGAGGGAGGTAGAGGGAGGAGAGAGGAGGAGGAGGAGGGAGGAGGTAGGAGGAGGAGGAAAGGAAGGAGGAGGGAGGAGGAGGAAGAGGGAGGAGGAGGAGAGGGAGGAGGAGGATGGAGGAGGAAGAGTAGGGAGAGGGAGGAGGGGGAGGGGAAGAGGAAGAGGGTAGGAGGAGGAGGAGGGATGTGAAGGAGGGAGGAGGAGGGATTAGGTAGAGGGAGGAGGAGGAGGGAGGAAAAGAGAGGAGGGAGGAGGAGAGAGGAGGAGGGAGGAGGAGGGAGGAGGAGAAGGGAGGAGGAAGGAGGAGGAGGAAGGGGGAGGAGGAGGAGGGAGAGGGAGGAGGGGAGGGGAAGCGGAAGAGGGTAAGAATTGGAGGAGGGGAGAGGAGGAGGAGGGAGAAGGAGGGAGGAGGAGAAGGGAGGAGAAGGGAGGAGGGGAAGGAGGGAGGAGGAGGGGAGAGGAGGAGGAGGGAGGAGGCGGAGGGAGAAGGAGGAAGGAGGAGGAGGGAGGAGGGAGAGGGAGAAGGGAAGAGGAGGGAGAATGGTGAGGGGAGGAAGGAAAGGGAGGTGGAAGAGGAGGAGGAGGGAGGAAGAGGAAGGAGGAGGAGGAGGGTGGAGGAAGGAGGAAGGAGGTAGAGGGAGGAGGAGGAGGAGGTAGAGGGGAGGAGGAGGAGGAAGGAAAGGGAGGAGGAAGAGGAGGACTGTAGATAACTTCCTTACACATAAAAAGATGAATTGTTATTGATATTGCCGTGACATGGAGGCATATATATCAGCAGCAGAGTTGATCCAGAAAACCAAAGACTGAGATCTATGGAGAACCATGAACGCCTACGCCAGCCGGCATGGCACTTGATGATGATGATGATTGCCGTGTGACCATTATGTGTAGTCACGTCATTTTCTTCGCTTGTCCTAGCGGTTTGGTTCGGGGATTCTTTCATCATCATCATCATATATTTACGTACGTATTTAGGGAGGGGGAGGAGGGAGGAGGAGGAAGAAGACAAAAAAAATATGACAGTTGGCAGCGCTGGAATGAGAGGAAGACGTGTAGAAAATTTCATCTCAATCGGATGGGCCGTTCGCGAACGCATAAAGGACATACATATAGACATACACATCCACACACATTGCCTTTTATATATAAGACTAGCTGACCCGGCCCGGCTTCGCCCAGACCTTGTGGGGAGCATCTCATTTAATTCATATAAGTAGTCATATAAGTTCCCGTTCCCGTTACCGACTATCTGTCTGTCTGTCTGTCTGTCTGATCCGGCCCGGCTTCGCCCAGTCCCTGATGGGGAGCATCTAATTTAATTCATATAAGTAGTCATATAAGTTCCCGTTCCCGACTGTCTGTCTGTCTGTCTGTCTGTCTGTCTGTCTGTCTGTCTGTCTGTCTGTCTGTCTAATCATTTATTGGTTGCAGTTAGAACAACCTTAGATAAACGAAGACCAACTTACAAAAAGCATTAGAAAGAGCACTTGAAAGATCTTTACACCTTCCCCTACAATTAACTTGGGTAAATGGAGCAGCGGCAGCAGCAGCAGCAGAAGAAGAAAAAGTAGGAGTAGGAGCTGGGAGGAGGAAGAGGGAGGTGGAGGAGGGAGGAGGAGAGAGGAGTAGGAGGGAGGAAGAGATAGGAGCTGGGAGGAGGAAGAGGGAGGTGGAGGAGGGAGGAGGAGAGAGGAGTAGGAGGGAGGAAGAGATAGGCGGAGAGAGGAGGAGGAGGGAAGAGGAGGGAGGAGGAAGGAGGAGGAGTAGTAGGGAGGAATAAGAGGGAGGAGGAGAGATTAGGAGGAGGAGAGAGAAGGAGGAGGGAGGAGGAAGAAGGAGGAAGGAGGAGGAAGGAGGAGGAAGGAGGAGGAGGGAGGAGGATGAGGGAGGAGGAGGAGGCAGGAGGAGGATGGGAGGAGGAGGGGGAGGAGGAGGGAGGAGTAATAGGGAGGAGGAAGGAGGAGGAGGAGGGAGAAGGAGGGAGGAGAAGAAAGCAGGAGGAGGAGGGGGAGGAGGAGGAGGAGGAGGAGAGGGAGGAGGAGGGAGATGGAGGAGGGAGGAGGAAGAGGGAGGAGGAAGAGGGAGAAAGAGGAGGGAGTAGGAGGAGGTAGGAGAAGGAGGGGGAGGAGGAGGGAGGAGAAGGAAGAGGGAGGAGGAGGGATGTGGAGGGAGGAGGAGGAGGGAGGAGGTAGAGGGAGGAGGAGGAG